>JAXQQM020071801.1:0-92395 GCA_034641835.2 Pinus albicaulis
TGTCCTTGGATCTGCCTGATCATTGGGTTTAAGACCGCTTTTTGATATAAGCCAAACACACTCATCTGAGGATTCCCGATACCCGTTAGGCGCATGTGTTAGCCACCTATGAAATATTTGGCAAGCAAATAGGTGGCTAATCTGTTTATGAGCCTTCAAGAGATACATTTGCCATGAAAATATCTCATCCTTTGAAGCCTCGTGGTGTCCACCGCCTTTTAAAAGATCCTAACCACAGATTCATCCAAAAAGTCTCATCATCAGAAACATTATGCTCAAAAAGGCCTACATTTTCCTCAGATCCCCGCAGAATGCCCCATTTAACCCTTTTTTTTTTCCCATTGTCAAAATTCCCCTCTCACCCTCTAAATCCTCCCAAAATCCCCTATTAGTCCTACACATACCCCTTGTTTGGCCTGTGTTCCCCTTATTCCCTCTATCGTTACCTTTTCCTAGCCTTAAAAAACACTAAAAATGGGCCAAAACCCCATTTTCCACATTATGTGGGCTTAACACTTTTCGGCCCTAGCCCCCTCACCCTTTTCCACGACGTGATCCAGCACCAAGACCAGGCGCCAAGGCAGAAGGCGCTCATCACAAATGTATATCGGGAGCATTTCTGGTCGTCGATCTATTTAGATCGGATGGTCTTTGCAGGTCAGCGCCGCGCCGTGGCCCACTCCATTTTCCCCACCTTGATCACACATCCACCGTTCATTTACCCACCGAATCAACAATCCGTATTTCACCCACTCGGTGGTCCCCGTGCCGCACACTATTCAAAAACCGTCGGTTTCTATCGCACCGCCATTGGAGGATGGGTGGTATTTTTATTTTCGGAGTGATTCCACTCACCGCTCGACACGTGGCTCCGCGCACTGTTCATAAACCTCCCTCCATCGCACGTTATCGTTCATCCACAAATCCGGCGTGATATCGTTGTACGCTGTTTGATCTATGACCATCCATCCGATGGTCATCGCGCCACGAAGTTGCGCGGGGGTTAACTGAGGCAAACAGTGCCCCTGGCCCACCATCCATCGCCCTCCGCTACGATTTCCACTGTCAATCTCCTCCTGAGATCGGATGGTCCAGATTAACTGCATTTCCCGCCGTTGACCGGTCCCGCCACATCACCCATTCCACGTGTTCTCATCACTTTTTTGTCCGTCCCCTTTATAATTCATTCAAAGGTCAAATTTTTAATGTTTTACGTTAAAATTTCCACCTCACCGTCCTCCAAAACATCTCCCGCTGATCCACTGTGTTCCTCCACAGTATCCTCTACGTTCATCGTCTTCATCCATGTGACGTTGCCATTTTTGCAGTCATCCACACCACCCTCTCCATGCATGTTTTCTTAATATGTTTTCATGTTTTGCAAGGTTACAGGCAGGTGGAAAACCGTCATGATTCATATGCACTATTGTAGTGGCACAGTGCACAAAAGAAGCTGAATTTAGAGCCTGATATTACAGGAAAATGTCCGGAAAGGTGTTTGCAACATAAATTTCATCAAAGGACAGAGTTCAAACTGTGCAAAACCTCTCCAGCGCCATTAAAGCTCAGATTGCATAAACAAAGACAGTACTGGAGCAGCAGAGAGTTCAAGGCACGTAATAGAATATTTTTGAGCCTTTTTCAGGGATTTAGAAGGAAAAGGTACCAGTTCAAAGACATCATGGATCGCATGGAAGGCCCAGCGCGCAGAAAACAATACTACCAGGGTTTCACATCAGCAGTATGTCCTTTCCACAAAGGACAAAGTGCCCATACTATCTCCATTCTATACTGTGTTCCTGAGGAAATTCCAACCCTGACAACAATCCTATGCTATCAGAACCATTTGTTACACAGTATGGCAGACCTTAGCATCATTATTCTACCTTTTTGTTTAGTTCACCAGAGTGTTACAACAAGTACATCAGAGACATACCTAGAGTAAATGGAAGCCTGACGAAGACCACTCTTTCATCCAAAGAGTACCAGAGATAAATGCTTAATTTAACAACAAGTAATCCAGGCCCTCAAGTGACAGCGTTTTCCTCTTCCGGGTTTTAATGGATATTATGCCGCATTTAGTTTTCCATCTACCTTCTTCGCTTCCACTTGAGCTATAAATTTCATGAAGAAACTCATTGTAAGGGTTGTTGATCGCTTATCGTATAGAAATTACAAGATGTTTCTTTTGGAGATATAGTCTCTATGTAAAGTTGTAAGATAGGCTAAAGAAGATGTTTTTAGACCTAATATACAAATTATCAACCAATATCCACATTGATCGGTGTTGCTCTTTAATATGACAAGAACATTTCTTTGGATCCTGATCTAAAGCAGCGATGATGTTTTTCTATCTCTGTGTTTGTTTTTAACTTGCAGCTCATTTCATTTCATTTCTACTGGCTCGCATCAGAAATCTGGCATAGGATTTACCCTTGTTAGGTACCCTATGTTTTTGCTCTCCTTGCTTTCAATGTTTTCTACTAAATGTGTTATCTAAGGATTAATTTCAGTTAATTTAACCAGTGTAGTGGATGTCATTGCCTACTAGATGATATATGAATTAAATGAATCTGTTCTTAGATGTTCTTTTTAGGATCTAATTGAATGAATTGGGAACACTGGGAGGTCTAGAACTCTGTCTCTATCTCACTAGGATCCTTTTCAATTAATTCAAACTTTATAATATCCCTCAAGCTGGAGACCGAAGCATTGAGAGTTCAAAGTCTCTCTCTGATCTCAGGTCTTTAACTTTGTGTTCTAAATATTTATTGTTTCCTCCTCTCTTACCATTTCATGCCACACTATCATCTTTAAGATCCAATGCTTTAGATGACTAGCCCAACTGAAAGCCTGCACATTGAATAGCAAGTAAACCCTTTCCTGACTCCATTTCCCAATGGTCTTGAATGTTTCCTAGAGTATCTCTCCTTTGCCTAAAATCCTCTTTGCTCATCCTTGTCTTATATCGAACCTTTCTTCCCTGATTCCCAACAACCAAACATACATCAAACAAACCAACCTCGAGCCTTATAACTAGCCTAATATCTTAACACTGAGCTTCAAGGACATAAAACCTTTGCTTATATAGAGATATCCCTCTCTAGACCCAGGAGGGCTAAATCCTGAGGTCTGAAAGTGGTTCTAATGTTGTCTCATCTTTTGGTCTTGCCAATCTAGCCAAAACATGGGAACCCCAACATAATGGTGACTCCGTTGGGGACATTCTGAATATTTTTCACCTTACTACATCATAAGAGCCTCAGAAACCTACAATCTCTGGTTAGGTTGGCAGTTAAACACTCTTATTCAAAGATCAACCTCTATACCTTTGTTGTGTTCTCCCACACTCTTAGACAGAGTCTGGAAAGGGCCAGGTAGCCTCCGGATCTCACACTCTTTCAGAGGTGACATATCTAGTAAACGCCCTCCCAGTCAATCTCTGGTTAGAGTTTGTTGTGTTTTGAAAATATCCTTGGAAAGGGATATCTCATAAGCACTGTGGTGGACAGTGTACCCTCCAGAAGCATCCTAAACCCTCCACCTGGCGACTCCATAATTCCTAAACGTTTTAAAGACTCCACTGGTGATCAGCAGGCCTTTTGATTATCTTGGTTCACATAAGACTCCACTGGGAGACCAGAGCCCATTACAACATCAGCCATAATTGAAGTAACAACTAGGGTTAAGCTGCTTGGTTAGAAAACAACCTTCTGGCTTCAAGAACCATTCACACAAGAGTGTGGAGCGATAAAAAGGGTCTTTTTAACTCCTAATTACCTTCACATTAATTATCAACCCAGGGACGACTTTTTATCTCAAGAGTGTACTCAGTCTGAGGCGGCTATTTACTCAAGAGTAATGTTTTGCAGTATAGTGCTCAAAATCCAAAAGTAAATGAAAGCTGGAAATAAAATCTACTTACAGCAAAGCACTTTAAGCCTTAAATCATGCATTCGGAAAAATAAGCAATGTATCAGTCAAGGATTCGACAACAATAGCCCATCCCTTTGGAAACTGATGTAACAAAAAGTAATCAAGGAACAGATCATCAATCTGGGGACTAGACAGCAAATGCCAATGCCCACTACAGTTTCAGATCGTTCTGCACACCAAAGCAAAGATAATGCGAATAACAGGAAATGGAACAGCAGATAAGAAATGAACAACAAAACTGGAATGGAACAGCAAACGAACAGCTAAGTCTCGCAAGTCGTAACCAAACTTAATCTATTAACCCAAATGCATTCTTCGCAATCAAATAACAATCTTTCACTCTTAAGGCGAATCAAGCAGAACACACTAATGGAACAGCAATAACTATTGATAAATTATGAACAGCATTAATAAATCATATACGCACACAACACGCTGGAAGGCCAAATACAAATGCATAATAACTTAACACAGGCACACATTAATAGTAATCTGAGTCCGATACCGCAAGTATTAACCCTGGTTAGAAAGGGTAACGATTACAATTCATAATGGAACCACAATGTCAATTGAATAGCAATCGTATGAAGTATAAACCATAGACAAATACAGTAATACCAGCTTAAGAAGGTTACATCTTGGTTACTCTGCAATTAAACAACAATAACGTTATATGGAGAACATCAATGTTACATTAACAACTTTAAAGGAATAACAATACGTTAGAATGCACATTACGATTTTCTTGTTGCAGAGAATGAAATAGGAAATATAACAGAGCTGTAATAAAACACACCAGATTACCGATTCAAGCTGATAAGCAAAACCACGCAGAAATCAAAGAGATAATATACAACGGCAAGTGTCCTCCGAGGCCGAGCCCTTAGCCTCCAAGGGAACACCGCCTTAAGTTAATCCAGACGCAGAGATGAGAGAACCACCAAGCTTATATTAATGCATCGGACAGAAGTACAATGAACCAGTTCTCACGAGACTCAATAATCAGAACTGATGTTTTAACAGAAAATTACATAAAAACGTATCTCCAAATCATCCCTCTACACAATACGTGCTTCTCCTTTTATAATCAGAAGGAGGAGAAATTGAATAGTAAATTCAATATTCCCATAACAATATTGGATTTCTTCCAACCAATTTATCAACAAAAAAATAGATTTACATCCATCTTTCAATAACAGCAAGTCGAATTTGGCTTTTTAGCTGAGATTTGGAGGACGGCCGCAACAACAGAACTGAGAAAATCGTGCTTAAAGAACTCTGTGAATCTCTCAACACAGGCTGAATTTGGGCAAACCGTTCTTTAATAAAGTTAATTGGGTCCGTTCTGGACAAAACCCATGTTCCGGATTTTCCAGATTCGTCTTTATTTGCTCAGAATCTCAACCGCAAAACTGTCACTCCTTATTCCAGCGCATTTCTGAGTTGGCACTTTTAATGATCAAATCTTCAATCTGGAAATTATCTTGGAGGCTAAAAATGGTGAATAATGTTATAACCAACTTATTAAAACTATCATTGATAAAATAATTCATAATCATCAATTTATTAGAAATAAAGGAAGATAAATCATTTTCATCCATAAGAGCATAAATCATTTATAAAATAGATTTAAATGATAAATTATAACAAATGATATAATAGAGAAGAGTAAAAATGGATGAAATAAGTGTTACAAAGTGGTTGTATTCACGGCCCAACACACCCCCACACTCAATATGTTGCATGTCCTCATGCAACGAAAACCTGAATATATTGCATGTCTTCATGCAACCCCAAGAAAAAACCCATGTGTTAACCAAGCAATAAGAATTTGAGAACAAATGAATGCTTCCTTAATTAATGAATATTCAATTTTAGCAATCTTAATGAAGGCATAACAATTTTTACATTGACATTCAACTATATGTATGAAGTTGCAGCAAAATATGATATAGATAACAGCAAACTTCATTAACCATTTTCTCAAAAACTACAAACCAGCTTTTGTTGAAATTTGGCAAGTAGATTTATAATATATGAATGCCTTTATGATCCAAAAATCAGATCGTTTTGATGCACGGATCATGAGATATAAACAAAATGGTTGTAGGTGAGAGTGCATGATTTCCAATTTATCTTGAAAGTATCTGGGTTTGTATTAATGATACGTCTGTGTTTTCCAGAAATCACAAGAATTGAGTTCATGGTTTTTTTTTTTTTTTAAATATTATGGAAATCAATTTCTGCATTGTGTAAAAATGAAATTGTATGCCTTAAATGAGAAAGAAAATTGAAAACATCCATTATGCGTAGCAATTCCTCCCCCTCTCTGAAAAATTAGCATGCCCTCATGCGATGCTAGAAAAAAATTGAGGTGGTTGCTACCAGCGGTTGAATTCTATGCTTGGTGTAAAACAACATGGAATAAGGGAGGTGGTGAGAGTGAATAAGAATAGCAATGGATGATAAAGAAGATGAATAACATGGTCATAAGAAATAAATGAATGAAAGGAACACTCCCCCATACTAAAAAATGATATGCTGCTGAAAAAGGGAAAGTGGTAAAGATGTGGAATGAAGGATGATAAATAATGCTCAAAATGGATTTTCATGAAATTCTCCTAAATTCGTAATAAATCAGAAAATTATGCTATTTTACCTCAAGTTTTACCTCCAAAAATGTGGAATGACATATATGCACTGGCAGTTGTTGAAGCTGATGTAGGCAGAGTTGGTGCTGAAAGTGATGCAAAAGGTGGAATCCAGGTAAGCACATCATGTCTGAAGAATTGTTCACGTATGCGAGTTGTTCGAGCCTCTTCTGTTAGTTGCAATACTGTAGTCATGCTGTGAATAGAACTCTGCCCATACTTGTTGTTTTCCTGCAAACAAAGCACTATTTGGCATACAATGTTCTTGAATCCATAGTGTTAGGTTTGAATAGCAACAGATAAGATGCATGCAAAACTTTCAATCAGAAAAACTTTTGTCAAATCAACAAGTTATGGCAGAGTGCAGTAATCATATAGCATGCAATCCCATAATGCATACATTCCCCCCTCCAATTGGAAAAGGAATTCCATGACCATAAAGCATATGAGAGGTGTTGTGCTGATGGCAAGGCAAGGGAATGAACAATATAGCAGTGAATAAAGCAGAGTACACATATCAATGATAGGATAGCAGGAGTTATGGTTATAATGAGAGCAGAGTGTGTAAAGATAGTTATGAATAAAAGATAGGACGCTTTGGATTGATGATAAGTTACGACAAAGAGAAAAAGAACAACAATATGCCAAAAAGATGCTTTACTGATAGTATGCTAGCTGAAAATGATGCGATTGATCATAAAACAATTTCTCATGCATAAAGGTTCAAAACAAGGAAAAAGTTAAGGAAATAACTTCTCTGATAAAAAGAAAAAAATAAGAAAAGGGTATTATAATAATAATTGACGATAAGATATAACTTCAATACCATAAGCAGAGCCGCTGCTGCCAGCAGACGTCCATAGCCTCGGCAGGGTTGCTTTTTAACCCATATGAGCCAGGATCCTCAATTTATAAATGGAGAGTTACGGTGCTGTTCTACAGAAGAGATCAGTGTGCTGGCGTGGTAACCAGATAACCACACTGCCATTCACTGGGATGTAGCAAAAGTGATCAGGCCGGCTCGTGATGAGACCTCCTGTTCCAAGGATAATTTGACTATCCAATGGATCATAACCTTGGTGTGGTGGCCATAATGGGAATGTCACTTTGTTACAGCCTTATGAACATGGTAGGCTGGCTCGTACTGAGACCCCCTATCCTCCATCTGCGAACAAAATTTTTTTATTATTACACATTTTTATGATAAAAAGAGGGAGACTCAGTACTCCTTAAAAGCAGGGATGGTGGAAGAAGTTGAACATGTCAATAGAAAAAGATACCCATAATCTCATTTATTACAGACAGAGAAGATTATAATCCAGAAGGGTGGAACCAACATGGTATTAAGATGATCAATCAACATCATGTTCAATAGAAAACAATGCAGTAAAGTAGTATATAAATAATTGTGTCTCTTTTGAAAATATTCTATCATTAAGGAGTTGTCCTGTTAAAGATCATAACGTGAATGATATTAACTCGCTTCAATAGAATCCATAATTCTTGTCCTCATAAAAATAGTGTACTTCATGCCATGAAGGGGAATCAGTAAAATGTGGTTGAGATGAACTAAGAACAATTCCACAAGAGGAAGGAAGGGTTGCTTTCGAAAATACTCCCAAAGTGTTGCTTTTTTGAATGAACAGCAAAAACACGCAAAAAAAAGTGTTGTTCCTTGTAGGGAACAACAAAGGAAATGCACACAAAAAGCAAAAATACACACAAAAAAAAGTGTGAAAATGCAAATGTCGTTCCTTTGAAGAAAGGAACAGCAAAAACTAAAAGTGCCGTTCCTTTAGAAAAGGAACAGCAAAAACGCAAGTGTCGTTCCTTTAGAAAAGGAACAGCAAAAATGCAAGTGCCGTTCCATTCGAAAAGGAACAGCAAAAACGCAAATGTCATTCCATTCGAAAAGGAACAGCAAAAATGCAAGTGTCGTTCCTTTGGAAAAGGAACAACAAAAATGGAAAATGCAGAAGTGTTGTTCCATTCGAAAAAGGAACAACAAACGTGAAAGTGCAGAAGTGTTGTTCCATTTCGAAAAGGAACAGCAAAACGTAAAAGTGCAAAAATGGTGTTGCATTCGAAAAGGAACAGCAAAAAGTGGAAATGCAGAAGTGCTATTCCATTTCGAAAGGAATAGCAAAACGTGAAAAAGTAGAAGTGTTGTTCCATTCGGAAAGGAACAACAAAAAGTGGAAGAGCAGAAGTGCTGTTCCATTCGGAAAGGAACAGCAAAACGTGAAAAAGGAACAGCAAAAAGAGTCGTGGAAAAGGAATGGCAAAATAACCCGTGTCAAAGGAACAACAGAATGAATTGCTGACCAAAAAGGTGTTGTTCCTTTGGAAAAGAAATAAGAAAACGAAATTGTTGTCCCTTTGAAAAAGGAACAGCAAAAACGACAAAAATGCACACAAACGTTGTCCCTTCAGAAAAAGAACAGCAAAAATACACAAGCATGAAATGCAAGCACGCAAAGAATGAATTAGCTGTTCACTGTATTGATGCTGAGGATGGGTCATAGTTTGAATGAAGCAACACCTGAAACACAAAATATAAAAAAATATCAGAAAAGAAACAATGTTTTATTTAAAAACAATATGTAAATAACTAAATTAAGTTACAACAGCTATGATGTTATGTCAAAAAATGATCTCTTTGAAAAATGTTTTGGCAGCAGTGATAAGAGATGAATCTTCAGATTGAAATCAATTCTTCATTTCTTCTATTATGAATCCGTTGGGTAATGACTTAGATGAAATTCCTTTGTTTCGTTAAAAAAAATTTCAAGAATCACTCGTCCATAAATTGACCTTCTTTATTTTCCCAGGGCCTGCAAAAAAGCGAGTGTCTACCTGCAATAAAACATTAAATCATGGAGAAAGAGAGGTGATCGGGCTCCCCTAATCCAAGAATGATGCAAAAAACAACAAGTAGTTACTCTATATAACAAATCCATTGAGAAAATAACAAAGTAAAATTTATTTGTCACCTGCGGGAGAGCAGTGGTCGACCATACTATCCAGCAGTGTTTTAATTACAACTTCTTTGTTTTTCATCAAAATTGAGTGATTCCAAAGCCAAATGAGAGCTAATTCAAAGGTTTATCTTCAGTAGCAACAGTTTTTAGAAATTCAATGATATGATATGTCAATTTTAGTTAGAACAACATGCATAACATAGTCATTTTCAATTACCCAGCTCAAATCAACAGTTAATGTTTTAAGCGTAACTTTTTCGTTTGATGTTGGATTCGAATGATTCAAATTGGAAATGAAATTAGATTCATTTATTTATTTCCAATAGAAACAGGTTTTGAAGACAAGAAGAATTGATAGGTCAAATACTGTAAGGAACAGCCGGAAAGACATAATTTTAAGGGTGCTGATTTACGATAGACAGTCAGTATTTTGATCATAAATTCCCCATACGATATCGAAAATGAGTGATTCCAATTGAATTGTAAACTAGATTCATAGGGGAATCTACCATAGAAACAGGTTTTAAAAATTCATTCATTTAGACCTCCAAAAACTGACTGTCCCAACTCTGTTCCTGAGCTGCCCGCTAGACATCCGGTCAATGTTTTGGTTCTAACTTTTTAGTTTCAAATCCAAATTGACTGATTAAAATTGGGTTAGAAAGTAGACATCAAGAGCTACCTAGGGTAGAAACAGGTTTTAAAAATATTCATTTTTGGTCCCTCAAAACATGACTGTCCCGACTGTTTTTCCAGAAAGTTCATCAAGCCCGCAAGCCAAAAAAATGATATTCAAGCATTTTTTCAAATTGGTGATAAAAGTGAATATGAGTGTTTGTAGAACTATTATTTCCATTATAAGTCATCTACAAACACAAATTAATTAAAAAAATTATCACCAATGTTGATTTGCATAGCATGTTGCAACAAAAAAACAACTAGTTTTACATAAAAAAACAAAATGCATTTATTTATTCCCTTATTTATTTTATTTTCTACACTAACCTATTTTAATTTGAAAAAATGAATATGACTACGTATATGAGTACTTCCAGTGGAGCCATTTTTGAAATAAGGCTTCACGTATACACATACCCAAATTTGAAAAATGCATATTAATGAAAATCAGGGTATGAGAAGCCAACTTCCCTTGAAAAGATGGAGTCAAAAATTGTTGAAGTGTGGAGCAATGTTGCGAACAAGTGATGGAGTGAAACCAATCTTCAATATATCCGTTATTATCTTGATTTCACATATCCATCATATCATTAAGTTCTTGAGCTGTTAAAATGGTTTGTTGATGCAAACTAGAAGTAAGCTCATTTTCCTCCATAACTTCTACAATTTTTGAATTTAAAACATTCTGAATCTCATTGTAAGTTTTCTCTAATGGCATATGTGAGATAGAATGGGTGGGAAGGGTGGGTAAATTTGGCAGTTCAACACTGTAAGTATGTTGTACTGGTTTATTGCGGTGAGGGTGTGGAATTAGTTGAGCAGGAAATTCAAAAGTAAAAATGTTGGACAGTTTCTTACCATAACAAAAGATGTCCTTCATGTGTTCCTTCAAAGCTCCTTCTTCCAATGTTTCTGTCAATTAGTTAGTGAAATGGGTGGTGCTTACATCACCACTTGAATGAAATCATGTGATTTGTTTTTCAAAATTTCTATTTTTTTTTTTTTTTTTTTTTTTTTTTGTCATTCACACAAAAATTAAAACATCTATTTCTACCTAACAAAGCAACAACAAATCTGTTAGGGAAGCAGACAGTGGAGCAGGGCTTTTACATGCTCCGCACGCAGGTTCTTACCTTCCGTTTTTAAGATCCAACTCTTCCCTAGCAGGCACTCATCAGATTCACACTACTCTTTAGAAATCGCTACACTCTCCCCGGCAACGGCGCCAATATGTGGAGCGATAGAAAGGTGTATTTTTAACTCCTAATTACCTTAAAATTAATTATCAACCCAGGGACGAATTTTTATTTCAAGAGTGTACTCAGTCTGAGCCGGCTATTTACTCAAGAGTAATGTTTTGCAGTATAGTGCTTAAAATGCAAAAGTAACTGAAAGGTGGAAATAAAATCTACTTACAACAAAGCACTTTAAGACTTAAATCATGCATTCGGAAAAATAAGCAATGTATCAGTCAAGGGTCAAGTAACAATAACTCATCCCTTTGGAAACTGATGTAACCAAAAGTAATCAAGGAACAGATCATTAATCTGGGGACTAGACAGCAAATGCCAATGCCCACTACAGTTTCAGATCGTTCTTCACACCAAAGCAAAGATAATGCAAATAACAGGAAATGGAAAAGCAGATAAGAAATGGAACAACAAAGTAAATGGGCAGCAAACTGTAATTAAAGGAATCTGAACAGCAAACTCTAATTAATGGAAATGAACAACAGCAAAGCCAAATTAATAGAAATCTTTAATCTAAGAATAAATCGAACAGCACAAGGAAATAGAACAACATTGATTAATGATAGGATATGAAACAACGCTGGAAAGCCAAATACAAATGCATAATAACTTAACACAGGCACACATTAATAGTAATCTGAGTCTGATACCGCAAGTATTAATCCTGGTTAGAAAGGGTAACGATTACAATTCATAATGGAACCACAATGTCAATTGAATAGCAATCGTATGAAGTATAAACCATAGACAAATACAGTAATACCAGCTTAAGAAGGTTACAGCTTGGTTACTCTGCAATTAAACATCAATAACGTTATATGGAGAGCAGCAATGTTACATTAACAACTTTAAAGGAATAACAATACGTTAGAGTGCACATTACGATTTTCTTGTTGCAGAGAATGAAATAGGAAATATAACAGAGCTGTAATAAAACACACCATATTACTGATTCAAGCTGATAAGCAAAACCACGTAGAAATCAAAGAGATAATATACAGCGGCAAGTGTCCTCCGGGGCCGGGCCCTTAGCCTCCAAGGGAACACCGCCTTAAGTTAATCCAGACGCAGAGATGAGAGAACCACCAAGATTATATTAATGCATCGGACAGAAGTACAATGAACCAGTTCTCACGAGATTCAATAATCAGAACTGATGTTTAACAGAAAATTACATAAAAAACGTATCTCCAAATCATCCCTCTACACAATACGTGCTTCTCCTTTTATAATCAGAAGGAGGAGAAATTGAATAGTAAATACAATCTTCCCATAACAATATTGGATTTCTTCCAACCAATTGATCAACAAGAAAATATATTTACATCCATCTTTCAATAACAGCAAGTCGAATTTGGCTTTTCAGCTGAGATTTGGAGGACGGCCGCAACAACAGAACTGAGAAAATCGTGCTTAAAGAACTCTGCGAATATCTCAACACAGGCCGAATTTGGGCAAACCGTTCTTTGATAAAGTTAATTGGGTCCGTTCTGGACAAAACCCATGTTCCGGATTTTCCAGATTCGTCTTCATTTGCTCAGAATCGCAACCGCAAAACTGTCACTCCTTATTCCAGCGCATTTCTGAGTTGGCACTTTTAATGATCAAATCTTCAATATGGAAATTATCTTGGAGGCTAAAAATGGTGAATAATGTTATAACCAACTTATTAAAACTATCATTGATAAAATAATTCATAATCATCAATTTATTAGAAATAATGGAAGATAAATAATTTTCATCCATAAGAGCATAAATCATTTATAAAATGGATTTAAATGATAAATTATAACAAATGATATAATAGAGAAGAGTAAAAATGGATGAAATAAGTGTTACAAAGTGGTTGTATTCACGGCCCAACAAAGAGCTTATCCTAACCCAAACTCCCCTGAAATAGTTGACAACCATGAGAGCATCCTCAAGAGATCTCCTACACCTAAACAATAAATTATCGCCAGCCACATCCATAGAGCTAACTCTACGCCAGAATAATTTACAGCTCTATCAGAGCCATTTTTTGACCTAGGCGCTCAAAACAGTTTACCAAGAACTAGGTCATTCAGTGTCCTAGACCAGCTAGACCTTGAGCTCCCTGGTTCACCACCTCAAAGTGGTAAACACCTTGGGGATAGAAAAACCCCTCCATATACACCTCCTGATATTCACTTCATTCAAAACTTGGGGCTCTACCACCCTAAATCTGCCCAACAAGCTTCTGCTCATCCTAGTATCTCTGTCATCCATATACCAGCTGCTCAAGCCAACCCTTTACCTCATCAAAACATCATCATGGCAGCCTGGTATGCACCTCTGGTATTACCTCAGCCTCTAGTGCCCTTACCCAACAATTATCAATCAAAGATCCCACATTTCACTGCCAAAGAGTCTACCACAGCTCAGCACCATGTAGATAGGATGGAAGAATCTTTTGACTACATGGAAATAGATGATGATACAGTCAAAATGAGAATCTTTGCCCAAAGCTTAGGAGGTGATGTGAAGAAATGGTTCAAAATCTTACCTCCTAACAGTATCCAAGACCTTCCTGCTTTATATCAGACCTTCATAAACAAATGGGAAGTTAAGGCCAATCCTATCCAAATCCTATCAGAATACAATAATCTTAAGAGGAATGTAGGAGAGAGTGTCCATGACTACTCTACGAGGTTTAACAGCGTTTATAACGCTCTTCCTCCTCATATGAAACCTCCCCAAGGTATGGTTCTAGTGAAATACCCTGAAGGCTTGGATGTTGATATGGCCTCCCAGCTTAGGGAGAGGGATTACAATACATTGGAAGACATGCAAAAGGGAGCAGTGAGTGTAGAGGCTAATCTGATTGAGAAGAAAGCAAGATTGAGAGCTGAGAAAAGGGTAACATATAGAGATGACAATGTAGCTTCCACATCTGACCCCAATTATGACCACATATCCAAAAACATGGAAAAGCTACAGCAAATGATGGAAAAAATGGTTGTCACAGTTAGCAATCGGAACAAAATCCAGAATCATAACCAGAACCAGAACTTTAGGAGAAACAACACCACTCCCAACAGATAAAGAGATTCAAATCAACAAGTTATTCCCCCCTTTGAAGAGAACTTTCTTGATGAAGATGAGGAAATCATGGAAGAGTCTGAGGGGACCACCATAAACATGTTTGAAGTAGAAAACTTAATCCACAACTTTTCCACAGAAGAAGATCAACCCTCACCCTGGTATTGGGATGAGGAAGGATTAGAATCTGAGGATTATAGGATAGGATTTGAAAATTCCATGATGCAGGTCAGAGAAAAATATGAACTTAGAAGCAAAAAGAGCCTAGAAACTTCAAAACCAAAGGCTTCTGAGGTTACCATCAAGAAAAGGCCTGAGAAAACTTCTAAAGCAACTGCTGAAAACAATAAATCAGCAGCTGAGAGTTCTGGAAAAAACAAAGAAAAATACAACCAAAACACTAATAAACAAAGTCAACCAACTAGTAGCACTAGCACTGTAGTTAGTGCTCCTGATAAAACAGTTTCTAACATTGTGCATAGTGAGAATCAGCCCACTGATTCTGCCACCAAGGTGGTGGCTAACAAAACAGAGTTGAACATTCCAAAGAGTCAGTCCACTTTCAATTTGGAGAGTGATATTGAAAAAATTAAAATCTCTGTCCCACTCTCTGAGCTAGTCTCTCAGGATGTATATAAAGGCCAAATTTTGAAAGCATTAAATCTATGTGAGAACAGTGACACGATCAATTTGAGTGATGATCAACCAGCCCTTCTGTTTGGTCCAAATATTGAAGGTAAGTTTCAGGAAGGGGTAGTGCCCCCTTTTTATATCAGTCTTAATATCCATGACAAGATCCTTCACAATGCAATGTATGATTCTGGGGCATCTCACAACTTAATGCCTAAGGTGGTTATGGAAAAGCTAGGCCTAGAGATAACCCGCCCCTATAAAGATTTATATTCATTTGACTCTAGCAGAGTAAAATGTCTTGGCCTAATCAAAGACCTGTGTGTAAGCCTTACCCAGATTCCAGCAAAGTGTATGGTCATGGATGTTGTGGTGGCATATGTGCCACCTAAGTATGGTATGTTGCTCTCAAGGTCATGGGGAGCCAAGCTGCAAGGAACAATGCAGATGGATGGGGCTTATGCCACAATTCCGGTTTTTAGCCAACTTAGAAGACTCTATAGGGAGGCACAAATGAAATTCCTAGTCAGTAGCCCCGAAAAACCTGAAAATTCACCTTTATACTTTGTACACATGGATCTTGACTCCTTCATCCTTTGCAATGATGAATCTACGGAGGGGTTAGGATTCAGAAACAGAGATACACACAATGAATCGGAGCCTATGGACTTTAACATAATGGCTACTCTAGACTTGGAGGAGAAAGACGTAGAAAACTTTGAACAATGCACTGAAGAAAAAACTCAGAGTAAACCAGAAATAGAATGCAGTCAACTGATTATTCACTCTCTGCAAGCTCATACACCACATCAAGAACGAAACAATGGTAAACCCGAGAATGAACCTTTATGGGAAAATAATTTCGATGGGTCATGCACCAAGAGAACTGCAGGAGCAGGAGTGTGAGTGCATAACACAGAGAGTGACTACGCAGAAAGCCATGCATGTAACCTGCACTTCAAATGTACAAACAATATCGTGGAATATGAGGCTCTGATCCTAGGTTTAACTCTGTTAAAAAAATTAGGAGCCCGTAGGATAACTGTGCATGGAGACTCTGAGCTGATCATTAAACAGGTGAATGGTGAATACACAACGAAACATCCTATACTCAGAGCATATAGGAATGACGCTATGGACATACTGAAAACCTTTATAGAATACGAACTGGTGTTTGTCCCTTGGAGTCAAAACGTAATTGAAAATGGATTAGTCTGTGTGGCTAGTTCATATCGCAAGCCTCCCAGCGACCAACAGATCATCATCCAGACCAAATTCAGACCTGCAGTGCCGGATAATGAAAAATATTGGCAGGTCTTTGAGGGCAATAAACAGATTGAAGATTTCCTGATAGGCAGAGATGAGTTTGAATTTTCTGATTCAGATTCTAAATCTGACAGTAGCTGCCTAACTGAAGAGTCCTCAGATGAGGAAGAACCACCCTGTAACATAGAAATAAACACCTTGAAAAAACAGATTGGAAATGTAAACGAAAAATGTAAAAACACAGATAGTGAAGAAGTAGAGGTGTTGCAGACCAAAGATAAGAACATACCTCGACGTCTGGCACCTTTAGAGGACCTTTTTGACTTTGATGATGTAGCAAAAAATCCCACTATAGAACATGCAGACTCTGATGTCGAGGCAACATAGGCACTAAAGATAAACCCAAGATGATCAAATTGGCTAAGTCCCTGCCTGCAAACATGAAAAAGAAATACATCAACCTATTCAAGGAATTCATTGATGTGTTTGCTTGGAGCTATGAGGACTTAAGGGCCTATGACACAAACATCATACAGCACAAAATACCTTTGAAAGAGAATCAGAAATCCTTTAAAAAAAACTTCGCAGAATAAACCCAAAACAATTTCCTACAGCGGAAAAAGAGATTAATAAGATGTATGAGGCAGGCATAATTGTGCCTGTGAGGTTCTCTGATTGGGTATCAAACCTAGTGGCTGTGAGAAAGAAAACAGGGGAGATCAGGCTGTGTATTGATTTCATGAATCTTAATAGAGCCTCACTCAAAGACAATTACCCTTTGCCAAAAATGGAACACATCCTTCAGAGGGTAGTAGGCTCAAAAAGGATCTCCTTGCTAGATGGTTTTTCAGGTTACAACCAAGTTTTAGTACTCCCAAAAGACCAACTCAAGACCGCTTTTACCACTCCATGGGGCACTTTTATGTATATAAAGATGCCTTTTGGACTAATGAACGCTGGTGCAACCTTCCAAAGAGCAATGGACATAGCTTTCTCAGATGAAATAGGGCACTTCATTGTCATCTATCTGGATGACATAACAGTCTATTCCAAGACTGAGGAAGAACACCTAGAACACCTGAGAAGAGTGTTTGAAAAATGTAGAAGGTTTGGTCTGTCATTGAATCCTAAAAAGACTATATTTGGGCTACAAGAGGGTAAGCTTCTTAGCCACATTATATCTGAGAAGGGGATTAAGATAGACCCACAAAGAGTTGAGGGAATACTAAAAATCACACACTCGAGGAACATCAAAGAGTTACAGTCCTTCATTGGGAAAATCAACTTCCTCAGGAGGTTTATTCCCAACTTAGCAGAACACCTTAGGAATATGACAAACATGTTAAGGGAAGGTGTAGGAGTTAAGTGGACTATTTAAGCTAAGAAATATTTTTAATCAGTTAAACCTGCACTCACCCGGGCTCCTGTCCTAATCAGCCCGGATTTCTCAAAGGATTTTCTGATTTTTTCATTTGCCTCCGAGCATACAGTGGCTACAGTTCTACTGCAGAAAAACCCAAAGGGAATGGAACAACCCATTTCTTTCTTCAGCAAAGCACTCAGAGATGCACCCATGAAATACAACATAATGGAAAAACAAGCCTATGCTTTGGTTAAGGCCTTGAAAGACTTTAGGGTGTACATACTGCATTCCCACACCATAGCCTATGTGCCAAATATAGTGGTTAAAGACATCTTGTCCCAAAAACCAGATGGGAAAAGGGGAAAATGGATTGTTGTGATCTTAGAGTACGACCTTGAGATAAAACCCACCAAACTAATTAAAGGTCAGGGCTTAGCTCAACTAATGGCTGAATCAAATCTACAAGCCCTTGACATTAACATGGTAGATGCCTTGGATGAGCAGCAGGGATTGCCTGATCCCACTATTGAGGAGAAGTTTCAGAGCTCTCCTTAGTATTCTGACATTCTGTATGTGCTTACACACCTCAATGTCCCTCCTGAACTATCAAAGACCAAGGCCAGATTCTTAAAGCTAAAGGCCAGAAGCTATTGCATAATGAATGAAGGATTATACTGGAAAAATTCAAATGGCCTATTGCTTAAATGTTTGCCTGAGTCTGAAGCAGAAAGGATTAAACAAGAATTCCATGCAGGAGAGTGTGAAGGCCACCTGAACTGGAAAGCCACTGAAAACAAAATACTCAGAGCTGGCTACTATTGGCCTACACTCTTCAATGATATCCATAAGATGATAATTGCTTGCCACAAGTGCCATATTTTTTAAGGCAAAAGAAAGCTCCTCCCCTTACCTCTGCAACCCATCACTGTTGAAGGTCCCTTTATGCAATGGGGCCTAGATTTCATAGGAGAAATTCACCCTGCTTCTTTTGCACAACACAAATGGATCTTAATAGCCACAGACTACTTCACTAAGTGGATAGAGTCCATACCTACTAGGAATGCCACAGATTCAGTCATCATTAGGTTCCTAGAAGGTCATATCCTCTCTCGGTTTGGCTGCACAAGGAAAATAATCACTGATAATGTTGTTGCTTTTGGATCCAAGAAAATGGTTGATTTTTGTCACAGGTATCAAATAGCACTCGGTCATTCAACTGCCTATTACCCACAAGGTAATGGCTTAGCTGAATCATCAAACAAAAGCCTGATGGCCATCATCAAAAAGCTGCTGGAAGAGAACAAAAATTCATGGCATAACAAGTTAGTGCATGCCATGTGGGCTGACAGGCTTACAACAAAGAAGTCCATTGGCATGTCACCATATCAGCCTGTCTATGGAACAGAAGTAGTGTTTCCTACTAGCCTTGGAGTACCAGTGATTAAACTTGTCCAAGAGATTCAAACAGACAGAGATAGCATGGTAAGGAGGATAAACCAAGCAATCCATCTCCAGAAAACAAGGGAAGAGGTCTGTAACAGAGCTATGAAGGTTCAGGAAAATATAAAGAAGTTGTTTGACAAAAGAACCAAAGCTGCTGACTTCAAAATTGGAGATAATGTTCTGATGTGGGACTCAAGGAGAGAGGACAAAGGAAAGCACGGCAAGTTTGATAGTTTGTGGCAAGGTCTCTACATCATCCAGGCCAATGTGGGTCCAAATGCCTTTTTTCTACAGGAGTTAAATGGTACAGAGCTGTTTGGGGGTCCTATCAATGGCAGGATGCTCAAACACTACTTCTGTTGATTTCCAATTTCTAGTTTCCATTTCCATTGTAAATACCATTGTTGTGTTATGTTTTCAAGAAAAAGAGAAAATGTTCCAAAAAACAGAAAGAAAGGAGAGGTTCAGACATGCTCAAAACATGAACCTCAGAAATGCAAAGGATTGGCTCTAATATGATCAAGACCTGAGCCAAAGAAGGAAAACAGTTGATTCTAACATGTTCAAAATCTATACCAGCAACTAAGGAAGAAGAATCAACTCTAACATGCCCAAAACCAGAGCTGAATGAAGAAGAGAGAGTGACTCTAACAAGCTCAAACTTGAGTCACAAAGAAAGGAAGGATGCTTCAAAACTTCAAATTTCAAGCCTTCAAATTTGTTTTTGAAAGTTTCTGCAAGTTTCTGTCCACGTGCAACTGTCTTTATGCCTTGGATCCACAGCAAACTAGACTGTCTAATCCTAGTTTGGTTGTTTTTAAATTTCTGTTGTAGAATATAGAGAAGAAATCTACTGGACAGTCTAATCCCAGTAGATATTAGATTAGGTAGAGAAACATGTGAGGCCAACCATTTAATCTGGTCTCATGGAGTAATAAGGGTAGAAATAGAATAGGTTTATTTTCTGTTTATAAAAATAAATGATGTAAAGGGTCTGCTAGTTCAAATGCACCCTAGAAGAAAAAATGTCAGGATTGTAGGATGGGTAGGTAGATTATTTGGGTAAGGTTTCTGCTGATTGATGTCTTCACAATTGTGGCAGCTGAAAATCAAAGAAGAAAGGTGGCTCAAGCAGCAGGCATCTGGCCTACACCAAAGATTATTTTCTGAATTCTTGACTCCTTCAAGAAGAAGCCATCCCCATGTGGAGCCATTGTTAGCCACCTATGAAATCTTTGGCAAGAAAACGGGTGGCTAAATTGTTTATGAGCCTTCAAGAGATACATTTCCCAAGAAAATCTCTCATCCTTAAAGCCTTTGTATGTCCACTGCCTTTTTAAAAGATCCTAACTGTTGTATCCATCCAAAAAAGTCTCACTGATTGCAAAACATTGTGCTCCAAAAGGCCTACATTTTCCCCTTATATCCCTGCAGAATGCCCCATTTTAACCCTTTTCTTTTCCCTTGTCAAAATTCCCCTCTTACCCTCTAAATCCTCCCAAAATCCCCTACAAATCCCATACATAACCCCTGTTTGGCCTACTTTCCCCTTTTTCCCTCTATCGTTACCCTTTATTGGCCTCAGAATGCACTAAAAATGGGCCAAAAACCCATTTTCCGCATTATGTGGGCTTAGCACCTTTCGGCCCTAGCCCCCTCCCCCTTTTCCACCACGTGACCCAGCGCCAAGGCAAAAGGCGCTCATCACAAATGTATATCGGGAGCATTTTTGGCCGTCGATCTGTTTAGATCAGACGATCTTCGCAGGTCAGCACCGCGCCGTGGCCCACTCCGTTCACCCCGCCTTGATCACACATCCACTGTTCATTTACCCGCCGATCCGATGGCCCGGAGTTTATCTGCCCCGGTGGTCCCCGCGCACTATTCAAAAACCGCCGGTTTCTATCACACCGCCATTGGAGGGTGGGTGGTATTTTTATTTTCGGTGCAATTCCATTCACCACAGGACACGTGTCTCGGGCACTATTTGAAAACCGCCCCCCCATCGCGTGTTAAAGTTCAGTGTTTGACCTAACGCGATATGCGCATGCACCATCCAATCTGAAATGGTTAATCCAACGGTGATCGTGCTGCGAAGATGCACAGGAGTTAAACCAAGGCAACCATACCCCTAGCCCACTGTCCATCACCCTCTGATGCATTTTCAGTCGTCGATCTCCTCCTAAGATCGGACGGTCCAGATTTAACTGCATGTCCCACCGTTGACCGGTCCTACCACGTCACCATTCCATGTGTTCTCATCACTTTTTTGTCCTTCCCCTTTATAATTCATTCAAAGGTCAAATTTTTAATGTTTTACGTTAAAATTTCCACCTTGTCGTCCTCCAAAGAATCTCCCATTGATCCACTATGTTCCTCCACAGTATCCTTTGCGTTCATTGTCTTCATCCATGCCACATTGCCATTTTTGCAGTCATCCACACCACCCTCTCCATGCATGTTTTCTTAACATGTTTTCGTGTTTTGCAGGGTTACAGGCAGGCGGAAAACAGCCATGATTCATATGCACTATTGTAGTGGAACAGTGCACAAAAGAAGCTGAATTTAAAGCCTGATATTACAGGAAAATGTCCGAAAAGGTGTCTGCAACATAAATTTCATCAAAGGAAAGAGTTCAAACTCTGCAAAACCTCTCCGGTGCCATTAAAGCTCAAATCGCATAAAAAAATACAGTACTAGAGCAGCAGAGAGTTCAAGGCACGTAATAGAAGATTGTTGAGCCTTTTTCAGGGATTTAGAAGACAAAGGTACTAGGTCAAAGACATCATGGATCACATGGAAGGCCCAGTGCGCAGAAAACAATACTATCAGGGTTTCACATCAGCAATATGTCCTTTCCACAAAGGACGAATTGCCCATACTATCTCCATTCTATACCGTGTTCCTGAAGAAATTCCAGCCCTAACAACAGTCCTATGCTATCAGAATCATTTGTTACACAGTATGGTAAACCTTAGCATCATTATTCTACCTTTTTTTTTAGTTCACCAGAGTGTTAGAGCAAGTGCATCAGAGACATACCTAGAGTAAATGGAAGCATGACAAAGACCACTCTTTCATCCAAAGAGTACCAGAGATAAATGCTAAGAATTTAAAACAGAACGAGGCCTTAGCTCTCTTCCTCTTCTGAGTTTTAATGCTGCATTTAGTTTTCCATCTACCTTCTCTACTCCACTTGAGCTATAAATTTCACGAAGAAACTCATTGTAAGGTTGTTGATCAGTTATTAGAGAAATTACAAGATGTTTCTTTTGAGATATAGTCTCTATGTAAAGTTTTAAGATAGGCTGAAGAAGATGTTTTCAGACTGAATATTCAGCTATTGGTAATGTTGTACTTGACTGGTGTTGCTCTTTAATATGACAAGCACATTTCTTTGGATCCTGATCTAAAGCAACGGTGATGCTTTTCTATCTCTGTGTTTTTTTTTAACTTGCAGCTCATTTCATTCATTTCTACTGGCTCGCATCAGAAATCTGGCATAGGATTTACCCTTGTTAGGTACCCTATGTTTTTGCTCTCCTTGCCTTCAATGTTTTCTACTAAATGTGTTATCTAAGGGTTGATTTCAGTTAATTTAACCAGTGTAGTGGATGTCATTTCTTGCTATTTGATGTATGAATTAAATGAATCTGTTCTTAGATGTTCTTATTAGGATCTAATTGAATGAATTGGGAACACTGGGAGGTCTAGAACTCTGTCTCTATCTCACTAGGATCATTTTCAATTAATTGAACCTTTCTGATATCCCTCAAGCTGGAGACCGAAGCATTGAGAGTTCAAAGTCTCTCTCTGATCTCAGGTCTTTAACTTTGTGTTCTAAATCTTTATTGTTTCCTCCTCTCTTACCATTTCATGCCACACTATCATCTTTAAGATCCAATGCTTTAGATGACTAGCCCAACTGAAAGCCTGCACATTGAATAGCAAGTAAACCCTTTCCTGACTCCATTGCCCAATGGTCTTGAATGATCCCTCGAGTATCTCCTCTTTGCCTAAAATCCTCTTTGCTCATCCTTGTCTTATATCGAACCTTTCTTTCCTGATTCCCAACAACCAAACATACATCAAACAAACCAACCCCGAGCCTTATAACTAGCCTAATATCTTAACACTGAGCTTCAAGGACATAAAACCTTTGCTTATATAGAGAGATCCCTCTCTAGACCCAGGAGGGCTAGATCCTGAGGTCTGAAAGTGGTTCTGATGTTGTCTCATCTTTTGGTCTTACCAATCTGGCCAAAACATGGGAACCCCAACAATAGGCAAATTCCACCAGATGCAGATAACCTTCCCATTTCGTGGGTTGCTGGATCACATAAATTCATAGCATGTCCTCTAGTATCTAGTTTACCTGTTCTGTTTTCCCACCAGTCTGAGGATAGTATGTCATGATAAACTGGACTTGTGTGCCTAGTCCAGTAAACAATGCCTTCCAAAAGGCTGAAGTAAACTTCACATCTCTTTCTGAGATTACTTTTTTTGGAATGCCATGTAATCTGAATATTTCTCTCATGAATATGTTAGCAATCTGGACAATTTTAAAATTGGACTGTACAGGAATAAAATAAGCTACCTTTCTTAACCAATCAACAACTACCATTATAGAGTCATTGTGTCTCTTCGAGCTTAGTAAGCCAACAATAAAATCCAGCGATATAACTTCCCATTTCCACTTTGGTACTAGTATGGGTTGCAATAACTCGACTGGGTGTTGATGCTCAAATTTAACTTGATGACATTCCAAACATTTAGTTAAATATTTAGCAATGTCTTTGCGCATCCCAGGACAAAAAATAATCTTTTCTTATGGCTATTAGCATTTTCTGATAGCCAAGGTGTCCAGAATATGATCTTGGATGATACTCATCTAGAATCAACTCTTTTAAACTCAGTTGATTAGGAATATATATCTTCCCTCGGAATATCAATAGCTATTCATTATTGATGGTATAGTCTGATTGTTTTCCTTGATCTTCTGCAGCTTATGTTTGTTGCCATAGAAACTGGTATTCAGGATCTTTTGTTGCAACCTCCTTTAACTGTTCCTGGAATTTGAATTCCACGTGATTAAAGTATAACTCATATACATAATGCAGCTTTCTGCTTAATGCATCAGCAACCAGATTTTCCTTTCCCTTAACGTGTTGCATTCCAAAGTCAAATTCATTTAGGAACGCATTCCACCTAGCCTAGTGAACATTTAAGTCAGCTTGTTTAAAATAGTTGGTCAAGCTACTATGGTCAGTTTTCAACACAAACTTCTTTCCCAATAAGTAGTGCCTCCATATTTTGAGCGCATTCACTACTACTGTCAACTCCAGATCATATACGGAGTATCATTATTAATGATCTTTCAACTTTATTGATTCATATGCCACAACTTTCCAATATTGTGAAAAAACTGCTCCTACTCCTTTGCTAGCGTCAGTGCAAAATTCAAAATATAAATTTGGATCTACCACTTTCAAAACAGGATTTGTGGTCAGCAATTGTTTCAACTTTTCAAAACTATATTGTCATTAACTAGTCCATTTAAATACTCATCCCTTTCGCTGCAAGGAGGTTATGGGAAATGCAAATTTTGAAAACCTTTCTATAAACCGCCTCTACTATGTTCTTAGGCACCCTCCATTCCATGACAGTCTTTATCTTTTCAGGGTCTACCGCTACTCCTTCAGCTAAAATGACATTGCCTAAATACTGGATTTTCTCTTTATAGAAATCACACTTGTTGAGTTTGGTGTACAGTTGATGGTCTCTTAACATTTTCAACAGTATATGCAAATTTTCCTTATGTTCCTCCATGTTCTTTGAATATATTAATATATCATCTATAGAAATCAGGACAAATTTATCCAAATATGGGTGAAATATGCCATGCATCAAACTCATGAATGTTGTTAGTGCGTTGGTCAATCCAAACAGTAAAACCACAAATTCATAGTGCCCATACCTGGTTCGAAAAGTTGTTTTATAGATGTCTTCATCTTTTATCCGTATCTGACGATACCCAGATCTTAGATCTATTTTTGAAAATACAGTTGCCCCTTTTACTTGGTCGAAATGATCATTGATTCAAGGCAATGGGAATTATTTTTTAACAATTAATTTGTTAATTTTTCTGTAGTCCATGCACATTCACATCGTACCATCCTTCTTCTTCACAAAAATCACCAGTGCCCCCAAGGGTGACACACTAGGATGAATATATCCCTTATCCATCAATTCTTGTAATTTCATTTTCAGTTCTATCAATTCATGCACACACATTCGGTATGGTGCTTGTGATACTGGTGCTTCCCCTTGCATTAGTTTGATGGCTAATTCTATGTCCCACTTTGGTGGCAGTCCTGGTATGTTTTCTGGAAATACATTCATAAAATCTTGCACCACTGGAATATTTTCCACCATAGGAGTCTTATCTTTAGAGGTATAAAATCCTACTTGGATTGCATAGATTTTCCACCCTTCCTAATGCATTTTCCCAGTTGAGACGATGTAATAGGACGCAACTGAAGTGGCTTTTCAATTCCTTGCAACTCTTGACATGTTCCGTCTTCAGCCTTGTAATAAATAATTTTATCCTTGCGGTCCACTAATGACAAATGCACTTCCAACCAATCCATCCCAGTAGTATATCATAGGAGCCGAAAGGTAGAATATTTAATTCAACCTTTATATGTTGGTTTCCAACTTCCGGAGGACAGTTTGAAATTTTGGCATTGACTCTTCGCTTTGCTCCAATGGCCAAATGTACTAACCAAGGATTTTTAAACTTCTAGCTTTTTAAGTCGCATTTTTCCACAATCCTGGGATTTACGTAGCTTAAACTAGCACCAGGATAAACCAAAATAGATACAGGGTGGGAATACATATTACCTTCCAGTTCTATCATGGTTGGCTGGTAATCTGCTTGTCAATCTTCAAGTGCAATGTTGATTCTGGGTATGTTTCATGCCACGTCCTCCACTGTGGATGCTTCTTGCACATTTGTTGTAATTTCTTTTCTTCCACGGTGAGGGAAGTTCTTATAATAATGCACATCACCGCATCCCTAACATTGCAATGGCGGTTTCTGGGTATGTCCATGATCTGTTCTACTAGATTCCTCTATGGATCATTCCTCTGCTAGCCACTTAGTTCTCTATTGAATTCTTGCTGACTCTCTATTTTCTGAATTTTTGGCTACATCCTTAAAATTGCCAAATTTGTTATTTTTAAAATTATAATTACTTCTCTTCCCTTTCTTAGGCATCCAACTCCGTCCAGCTTCTCCTTTTACCTTGGATTTCTGATAGCACATTTGTGCCTTTCAAATCACTTCATCCATGGTCTTTGGGTTTGAAAATTTTATTTTCTCCTTCATATGAGCAAGTAGACTATTCATAAATCATTGTACTTTCACCTTTTCATCCCTCAGATATGGCACATATCGCACTTATGAAGTAAATTTAGTTACAAATTCATCCATGGATAGTTTTCCAAACTTCAAGTCATGAAACTCCCTCACTTTTTCATCATAAAAACACTCTCTGAGATATTTATCTTTAAATTACTATTGGAATTCATCCCAGGTCAAATTCAGATCTTCAATACTTCGCACATTTTTAACTTCTTCCCACCACAAGGTGGCTTTTTCCCGCAATTGATAGATGGCTAAACAAGCCTTTAGTTTACTGCTATACTCGTAGACTTGAAAATATTTATTCATGTTTATTTTCCATGCTTCAGCTACTTCTTTAGCTTCTCCATCAAATGTGGGAGGTTTAATCTTTCAGAATTCACCTTGCAGTTCTACCTTCTGTTTCTTTATTTCTTACTGTTTGATGACATTTCCCGACTCTGCTTCATTATAATATTTATGTTTATTACTCTGTTGGGTTTGGTTGCCTTCCAATTTTTCATTTGATGTTTGTTGCTCCTCATCCTCTTCTTGGGTGTTTCATTCCGAGCTTGGTTGAATTATCGCTTGATTATGTTTAACTGAGAGGCTTTTAAGGATCTTCTCCTGCTCCTGCATCAAACTCTCATTATCACTTCTGACTCGCACCATTTCTTCTTGTAACTATTGTACAGTATCCAAAAGTATGTTGGTTTGTCGTTGTTGTTCTTCCAGCAATCTGCTAGGTTTTTAATGTTGGTCTATAGTTAGCTATACCCACATCTCTGGATTCATTTCTTGATTAGGCTGGGGGTGAATTTCTCCTCAATTTTTGGGTGTTGGATGCACAGACCCCCTCGTCATGGTACTCGGTCAACTCTTCCTTTCAATTATGTGCACATTTACACACATCAATTGCTATTTAGGTGAACCCTTTTTGGTATTTGCATTTGAACGTTTCTCTGATACCACCTGTAATGTCCAACTACATCATTTACCTTTCATCATAAACAAAAAAATTACTATTGGAAATCAAGTCCATTAAAATCTTAATGACATATATTATCAATCATTGATTAACTAATAAGGTTCGGATTTGCCAGTCCTTTGCAATGTAACTTAAGCACAATGGTAAGTATTCTTTTTACAATGTTATGTGATGTCCCATTCATACTCTTATACTTTACATTACCTTTATATATATAATATGTTAGTCAGCTATAAAATTTGTCATATCAAATGCTGGCTAAATCATTTTTGGAGCCTTCAAGAAACAAGTCTTATTGCTAAAAAAATGTTATCTCTTGAAGACTCTTGAAGGCCTCATGCCCTTTGTCTAAATCTTCACTGCTGTTTCCATTTTAAACTCAGAAATTCTGCTGATTCCATAGAGGAAAGACTGTTGCAAAACACCCTTTTCCCTTTTTCCACTTCAAACTAACCTTCATTTTTACCCCTTTCATTCCCATGGAATTCTTCTATTTTCCATTTGTTTCCCATTTCCTCTTCATAAAATCCTCTTTACACAGTTTAAAACTCTTTTTTAACTCTGCTGAAATCCTCAAAATTCCTTTGAAAACCATTGAAAATCCATAAAAACACACCTTTTTATTACAATCTTTAGCCCCCTTCGGCTAAGCCCCCTAAACCACTTCCCCACATATTTCTTAGTGCTAGAACCAAGCGTTGAACCACTTAAGCGCTTATCACATCGGTAAAATAGAATGTGCAAGTTTGTTTTACCATGTTAAAAATTTTGATGCGATTAGCCCATTATATTAAACTCCACCTCCTCTGCTTTATTCATATGAATTATGCCCAGGACCAAAGGTTAAAAGTGCCAAAGCACTTAATCGCATCGCAAAATTTGAATGGGTAGATTTAAAAGCCCAAAGGCCCGGCCATCCGACCCCGATTGGCCCTTTTCATATATAAGCACCTGGTCTATTCTCCTTCATATAGTCAAAGGCCCGGCAGTCGGGCGCCTATCCCTTTCATATATATATCCCACCCATACCATAAAAACATTGTATTATATTAAAATTTTGGGTTTTTTCATGTTATAATGGTTTTCCGCTGGTGCAATTTTTTAGACGTTATCGATCGTTGATCTACAGCCGATCAACGGCCCGCGCTACATCGCGTCGCAAGTTTTCATCGGTCGCATTTTATTTCTCTCCCCGATTGGTCATCCCCCGATCAATCGAGATCCATCGATCTACCTCTCCACCATTCATCTCAGATCCTACGGCCCATATTGAAACCACCCCACCTGCTAAAAACCCGTGCATCATGTTCATATCGTTCTTGCTCCCCATCGTTTGATCTGACGACCCAGATCTTACGACTAATATGCATTTTCGTGTAACTTTCAACAAGGTCGTTAATTTCCAAAAATCGCGCGATATGGGTGGTATTTAAAATCCATGTGGCGGCCTCTAACGCATATCGTGTTCAAAAAGATAATACTGCCTCCCCACCTTTTCATCGCGTGAAAACAGCTGTTTTCTTTGCCGAAACCACTTTTCCCCCATTTGCACTATGATCTATCGCGTTCTACCTCAACCATCGATTCCTGCAGATCAACGGCCCCAGACCATTTTCACATTGTTCTATCACCCTCTGCCTTTTCCAAAGGACTTTAAACGAACTATCATAGCCATTGATCTCCATGGGCTTATCGCATCCGACGACCATTCTTCTTCCCGAAGCCAAATTCAATTTCTAATTCATTTTTCCTCCGCCAAAGGTTTTTCGCTCATTTCCTTTGGTTTTTTCTTCTAAAAACCCATAATGTGACCCCTTCACATTATTTATTCACAGCTAATCCTGACCGTCAATCTATCCGAGATCAACAGATCTGACTTAAAACTCCCCACCATTTCATTAAACACCTCCTTTTGACCCCACAAGCGAATATCCGCCATTCGATGTTGCCATCCAACGGCCACGCTCTTAACCTAAACCTCTGAAGCAGTTTTACCCAAAAAATGTAGGATTTCTTAATTATTTTTTTATTTTTGCAGGTGTTGAATGGTTTTTCCGTTATATCAAAGGGAAAACCAAAGGCCGGGGATGACGATCTCCCACACCTTTGTACATAAATGAAAACCATTCCACAGGGGTTCAAACTTCATGTTTCGTCAATGCTTCATGAGAATTGATGCCATATGAGCCCTGCACAGCCCTGTACATCAACAAAACACAACAGAATTGAAGGATTAAACATTAATTTAACGGATTATGGCTAAAATTCAATTATCAAAGGCCTAATCCATTGGATTAAACACAGTAAAAGACAAATCAAGAATATTTATCAGTCTGAAAAGCCTACGCTGCCACATCAAGGGCTAATTGAATCCCCCAGCTACCACAGAGCTACCTACAGCCTCAAAGCAATCAAAATGAGGCCGAGTAATGACCAAAACAGAGCATATCTACTCCTTACAGTTGAATAGTTATTTCGAATCAAAGAAGCTAATATAAACTATCAACAGAGTTATTGTAAAAGATGACACAGAGCCTTAAATTCAACATAAGCTTCCAGCAAGCTTAATTATTTAATGCATACCAATTAATGCAGAAGAAATATCAGAATGTTCTCCATTGAGCCCCTCAAAGGTCGAGAAACAATAAATTGTATTAATTGAACTTAAAAGATATTTTATCCCATTCCAGCTCCTCATTTCTCCTATAAATACTTCTGAAGAAGATGAGATAAGGGTTGGTTGATCACTTGTTGTAATATTGAAACTCTCTAAAATAATACATATTCTGTTGAAGTTGAAGAAGAAACTGAAGTCTTGGAAGCCTTGATGATGTTGTTGCATGCTTGTTCTTGATAAGGCTCTATCATTGGATCCATGAGCTTGGCTGTTGGTGAAGTATTCTGAACTGTTCATGTTTTCTCCTGTTTTCATTTTGTTCCATAATTTCTTACTACAGTAGGTTGAAAGTTTTAGGCTAAGAAATGACTTCTGGAAGCACCTTATACCTGTTCATCCTTCACTGTTTCATGTTTTCTTCTAGTGAGGTATTTTAGAGTCTTTAATCTCTCTCTTTAGTCCGCATGCTTGTTTATTTCTATAATAGTTCGAATAGTTGGTTTCAGCATGATTTATGGTTCTCCTTGCTTGTCTGTTGCCACTTAAAGGCTGTTATTGAAGTCTCGCTTTGAAGTATCTTTGTTTATAGTGAGCCAAGGAGGTCTGTTCTGATCTTGCCCTTTGTCCTTGCTTGAACAGTTGTCTTAAAGGTCTTTATAGTTGTAATCATAGATGTGTTAGGTGTTCCCTCTTCTATGACGGCAATTATCAGTGAATCTTTTATGTTTTCCAAGTCATTTGAAATAAAATCTTCGGGGAAATAAGGTGTTCCCCAAATCTTAGCTTTCATTTTAAAAGTTGTTTTGAAGTCATTATTTGCTTAAAGTGTGGTTTGTAGAACTCATGGTCAGCCCTTTCTATCAAATACCTCTTTATTGTTCAAGTTATGTTTTCAAATTCCCTTTGTTGAGAATTTAAATTCTCTTTCCAAATCATTGATGTCCATCTCATTTCAAAAACTAAAGGATCCTGCGACCAAGTTAGATTTTCCCTCTGATATCCCATATCCATTGATAAGTTTTTCACCACTTCTTCTTGACTCCATTACCCAATCAATCCATCATTTCCCCTTTCTATCTATCTTTCCTAGACCTTTCATATTCTGCTGTATCAATTCAACCAAACAAACAAACAAACACCTGACTTAATAACTAGTATAAAACCAATACTCTAAGCACACAAGATAAACCTTTGCACACAAAAATTTGAGAGACCCCTCACTGAGAACAGGAGGACTAGATACTATAACTCTAAACATTGGTTCTGATGTTGCCTTGTCTTTTGATTTTCCAAACTATCAAAACACGGGACACCAACATAAATGGCGATCACGGTGGGACCTGAGTATAAACTTCAAAACAAAACACTCATTGTCTAGTATAACATAATTAACCTTCTTCAAGTACTACCAAGCATAACGGTAATCATGATAGAACTTATTTGAATCAGTGACAAACTAAGTAACCCTTAGGATTCTCATAGAACCTTATCAAACCTTGAAGGAATCAGTTACCACGCCATAAGAGTGAACTCTATATGTTTTGACACCTTAGCTAAGTGTCAAGTCAGATTTAGGACACTCTCATAACCTATAAGATCGAAAAACTTAGAAAAACCCAAAAGACATTTCAATTTGGCTTCATAATAAACTTGGTGGTGGACCATAAAACCTTTTACCTCCAAAAGAGCTAAAAATTTCCACCTGGTGACTCCAAAATCCTAGAAACAGACCTTAAGACTCCACTGGGAAGACCCATAATCTTTTTAGCATCATACAAACTCAGTTAGAAGGCTTTAGGATTAAAGTTTTCTTCTTTTAAAAAAGATCAGTTAGCCTCTTGAAGATTGTCATACTTTGTTAAACTTTTCTTTTTAACTGGGTCTAAAAAACATAGCATAGTGGCTCCTAGAAAGGTTCATACTAGAGCCTACCCTGACCCAAATCCACCGGAAATAGTTGATAACCCTGAAAGTATACTTAGGGAGTCTCCTAAGATTAAATTTTCAACTATTTTCAGATCACCCTTGAGAGCTAATTCAGTTCCTGAAAATCTTACAGCTCTACACCAATCACAAGTCGACTTAAGAGGTCCTTTTAGAACTAGGTTGCTTGATGGTATAATTCAGATAGACTCTGAGTCTTCACTTTCATCCCTATAACAAAGTGAACATCCTGGTAGTAGAGAAACCACGCCACCTGATTTACATTTCCTTCTCAATTTAGGTGTCTCTCATCCAAGATCAGATCAACAATCTATCCCCTATACATCCACATCTGTTCATCCAACATCCACTATCCAAACCACTCCACTCCACCCCACTTTCCCTTTTGTAAATCCACACCTTTTAAATCCACCATTTTTTCCAGCCATGGCAACATGGTATGCCCCATTAGTGTTACCACAATGCTACCCTTACCGAATGACTATCAATCAAAAATCCCTCATTTCACTGCAAAAGAGTCTACAACAGATCAAAATCATTTAGACAAGATGGAAGACGCATTTGACTGCATGGAGATAGAGGAGGAAACCGTTAAGATGAGGATTTTTTTCCCAAATTCTTGGAGGAGATTTAAAGAAATGGTTTAAAAACTTACCTCCTAACAGCATCAATGATCTCCCTGCTTTGCATCAAACATTCATTAACAAATGGGAAACCAAAAAGAACCCTCTCCAAATATTAGCAGAATATAGCAGCCTTAAAAGAAATCAAGGGGCGAGTGTTCATGACTATTATACTAGATTCAACAGTGTTTACAATGCTCTTCCACCTCACATGAAACCTCCCCAAGGCATGGCCTTAGTAAGATATCTCGAAGGCTTTGATGTTGAAATGGCTTATCAGCTAAGGGAGAGAGATTACTTAACAATAGAAGACATGCAGAAAGAATTTTTTAGTGTTGAGGCAAACATAATTGAGAAGAGAAATAGGTTAAGAGCAGAGAAGAGGGTAACTTATAAAGATGACATAGCACCCTCAACTTTTGACACCAAAATTGATAACCTAGTGAAGGTAATGGAGAGGATGCTTGAAAAGATCAATTTGAATGACAAAGTGCCTCCAAGATAACCTCAAAACAACCAAAATAGAAATATAAATCAGAATTATAGAAGAGAAAACAATCAAGACAAACAGAAGGAAAATGACCAACAGATTAGACCTCCCTTCCAACAAAACTATGTAGATCAATATGAGGAATATAGGGAGATGGAAAGGTTGGGAGAAGATCATGTAAACTTGATTGGATCAAACAGTGGGGATGATGCTTTCCTCACTGAAGAAGAACAAGGTTTTTTCTACTCTGATCAAAATACAAACACCTATGAAGATTCTGATGATTATAGATTAGGGTTTGAAAATGCAATCATGGAGGTGCACAAACAATACGATCTTAGGAGCAAAGGGAACATAGATAATTCAAAGGATAAAAACACTAATACTGTTGTCAAGAAAAACACAGAAACTCAGCCTAAAAATATATCAGATAAAACCAACATTTTGGCCAAGAAACTGGACTTAAACAAAGATAAAAGTGGCCAGCCAGATATTGAAAAGAGTACCCCTAGCACTTCAGCTAGTGGTCCTAATAAAACTATCCCAATTACCATTCCAAACAAAGTTCAACAAATCAAAACTGCTGAAAGGAATACAGTTGAAAAAACAGATGTAAATATGAACAAGTCAATTGTTCCTTTCAGCCTTGAGGGAGAGATTGCAAATATTAAAATTACCATTCCCCTAGCTAAACTAGTAACCCAAGAAGTGTACAAAAACCAAGTTTTGAAAGATTTGAACTTAGGAGGTGACACTGACACCTTAAACTTGACAGATGACAAACCTGAGTTGTTGTTTGGTCCAGAAGTTGAAGGAAAATAACAAGAAGGGGTTGTCCCTCCCTTCTATGTTAGTTTGAGCATACATGAGAAAATTTTACACAATGCCATGTTAGATTCTGGAGCTTCACACAATCTAATGCCCAAGGTAGTAATGGAAAGCTTAGGCTTAGAAATTACTAAACCATACAAAGATTTTTGTTCCTTTGACTTAAGCAGAGTCAAATTTTTGGGTTTAATCAAAGATTTATGTGTTAATCTAGCTCAAATCCCTGCTAAGAGTCTAGTAATGGACATAGTTGTAGCTGACATTCCCCCTAAGTATGGCATGCTCTTATCAAGATCATGGGGAGCCAAACTTCAGGGAAGCCTTCAAATGGACATGTCTTATGCCACCATCCCTGTTTTTAACCAAAACAGAAGATTATACAGGGAATCTCACATGAAGTACATGGTGAGCAATACAGTTAACCAAACAACTCTCCAATCTATTCTATCCAATCAAGCTTAGATTCCTTTATCTTGTACAATGAAGATGAAATTACTCAACAAGAGAAGGAAAACATAGACCCAATCAGTTCACCAGAACAATCAAATATTCCCTCAAAACAGATTCAAAACATTGAAAATCAAGAGCAACAAGAGAATGAAAATGAGGAAAATATACTTTGGACAATAAACTTCGATGGATCATGTAATAAGACAAGTGCAGGGGCAGGTGTATGGATTCAGAATATGAATCAAATTTTTTCATATAAATTAGATTTCCCATGCACTAACAATATTTCTGAGTATAAAGCACTTCTCCTAGGCTTACAATTTCTTAAGCAATTAGAAGCCCAAAAGATATCAATCTTAGGAGATTCTAAACTTATTATAAGACAAATCAAAGGAGAATACTCAGCTAGAAATCCAAGGCTTAGGGAATATCGTAATGTTGCCCTCTATTTATTGAAAACCTTTGAAAATTACGAACTTATTTTCATTCCTAGAGCACTAAATCATCTAGAAAATGAACTCGCTTTCAATGCCAGTAACTGTCAAATACCTGAGATAAATGAACAGCTTAGAGTAAAGGTAAAACACAGACTGGCAGTGCCGGATAACGAAGATCACTGGCAGGTGTTTGACTCTGATAAACACATAGACGATTTTTTAAAATCAGAAAACGATTTCACCATACCAATATCAGAATCCAGCCATAAAGAAAACTGCTTGTATATCAAACAAATCCCTGAAGCTGAAATAACACATTCTGCTAATGTAAATCATCCTTTTGAAGTAGAGTTAATTGACAACGCAGACCAAGAAGACTTGGAATTTTTACAATGTAATAACCATTCAAGTCCAATAGGTCTCACACCTTTGGAACACCTTTTCTACTTTAACGATGTAGCCAAAGAACCAAAAATGGAGCCTGTGGAAACAAATGTAGAAGAACATAACATAGGTAGCCTAGTAGAACCCAAGATGATTGAACTGTCCAACACTCTCCCAGCTCACATAAAATCTCAATACATAGAGTTGTTTAAAGAGTTTAAAGATGTTTTCGCTTGGACATACATAGATTTGAAGTCTTATGATACCAGCATCATCCAGCACAAGATTCCCCTGAAGGAAAACCAAAAGCCTTTCAAACAAAAACTTAGGAGAATAAATCAACTTTTATTACCTTTAGCTAAAGCTGAGATTGAAAATATGCATGATGCTGGCATTATAGTGCCAATTAGATTTTCAGAATGGGTATCAAACTTAGTTTCTGTTAGAAAGAAGACAAGGGAGATCAGGCTCTGTATCGACTTCAGAAATTTAAATAGGGCCTCTCTAAAAGACAACTACCCCTTACCCAAGATGGACCATATACTTCAAAAGGTAGTTGGGTCAAAAAGGATATCACTCTTAGATGGGTTCTCGGGTTACAACCAGGTGTTAGTGCTCCCAAGTGATCAAATCAAAACTGCTTTTACCACTCCTTGGGGCACCTTTATGTATGTCAAAATGCCTTTCGGATTGATGAATGCATGGGCCACCTTCCAAAGGGCCATGGATATAGCCTTCTCTAAATATATTGGCTATTTCATTATCATTTACCTTGATGACATAACTGTTTTCTCAAAGACTGATGAAGAACATTTGATCCACTTGAGAAAAATTTTTGAGAAGTGTAGGAAATTTGGCTTATCTCTGAATCCTAATAAAACACTCTTCGGTCTCCGAGAAGGTAAACTTCTTGGTCACATAATTTCAGAAGAAGGAATCAAAATAGACCCTACAAGGATAGATGGCATAATGCAAATCCACCATCCAAGAAGCCTCAAAGAATTACAATCTTCCATTGGAAAGATTAATTTTTTGAGAAGGTTTATCCCCAACCTTGTTGAGCTATTAAAAAAAATTAAAAACATGCTTAAGAAAGATGTAGGTGTAAAATGGAATTTACTAGCTAAACAATCATTCGAATTTGTTAAACAAGCTCTTACTCAAACACCAGTCTTGATTAGTCCAGATTTCACCAAAGACTTTTATATCTTTTCTTTCGCATCTGAGCATACAATAGCTGCAGTTTTACTTCAAAAGAATGACTTGGGGCAAGAAAAACCAATATCCTTCTTTAGTAGGGCCTTAAGAGATGCTCCTCTCAAATATAATATCATGGAGAAGCAAGCCTTAGCATTAGTGAAAGCATTAAAGGAATTTAGGGTCTATATTTTACACTCTCACATAATTTCTTTTGTTCCACATACTGTTGTCAGGGACATTCTAAGTCAAGACCCTGATGGTAAAAGGGGAAAATGGATTGCAACTATTCTTGAATATGACTTAGAAATCAGGCCCACCAAACTAGTTAAAGGGCAGGGATTAGCAAAAATTATGGCGGAGTCCAACTTCCAAGCACTAGACATCAATATGGTAGATGTGTTGGAAGAAATAGAAGAATCTACTGCTCGTTTCATTGAAGAAACATTTCTGAATTCTCCTTGGTATGCTGACATTATTTATGTGCTTTTATATTTGAATGCCCCTCCTACTTTGTCTAAAACTAAAGATAGGTTTTTGAAAAAAAAAGCTTTGAGTTATTGCATCTTAGATGGGGTATTATATTGGAAAAATGTTTTTGGAATTTTGCTTAAATTTTTACTTGAAGATGATGCAGGAAAGATCATGCATGAGTTGCATGAAGGAGAATGTGGAGGACACCTCCATTGGAAGGCCACAGCAAAAAAAATTATTAGATCCAGTCACTATTGGCCTACCCTTTTCCCAGAAACTCAGAACTTAGTCATGTCTTGCCATAAATGTCAATTTTTTGATGGCAAGAGAAAACTCCTTCCCTTACCTTTACATCCTATCAAAGTTGAGGCACCTTTTCAACAATGGGGTCTAGACTTCATTGGATAAATCCACCCATCTTCCTCAGCTCAACATAAGTGGATCCTCACTACCACTGACTTCTTTAGCAAGTGGATAGAAGCTATACCCTCTAGAAATGCCAATGACTTTGTAATTATCAAGTTTCTTGAAACAAATATCCTATCCAGGCTTTGTTGTCCCAGAAAAATCATAACAGATAACGTTGTTGCCTTTAAATCCAAGAAAATGGTTGATTTCTGTTACAAATACCACATTACCTTGGGCCATTCTACTGCCTATTATCCCCAAGGAAATGGATTAGCCGAATCTTCTAACAAGAGCCTCATCAATATCATCAAAAAGCTGTTGGAGCATAATCAGAAACCATGGCACAGTAAATTGGTTCATGCCTTATGGGCTGATAGATTAACTACAAAGAAGTCAATAAATGTGTCCCCCTATTAGTTGGTCTATGGCATGGATGCTTTTTTCCCCACCTCGTTAGGAGTTCGAGTCATGAAACTCCTTCAAGAAGTGCAGATTGAAGAGAATGATATGCAGAGGAGAATCAACCAAACAATCCATTTACAGTAGACCAGAGAAGAATTTTATGAAAGAACACAGTTGGTCCAAGAAAATACGAAGAAGCTATTCGATAAGAGGACTAAGGCAAACAATTTCCAAGTTGGAAATGTTGTTCTTAAGTGGGATTCAAGAAGAGAATAAAAGGGAAAACATGGCAAGTTTGAGAACTTGTGGAAAGGGACAGATATTATCCATGCTGAGAGGGGTCACAATGCATTTTTCTTGAAAGAATTGAATGGGGAAGATCTGTATGGAGGTCCTGTCAACGGCAGGATGCTAAAGCATTACTTCTGCCAGGAATTATGAGTTTCAAAGCATTTTATTTTTTCATTGTAAATATCATAATCTGAATGTTGCATTCAAAGTTATAAAAATAAAAATACAAAAAACAATAGAAAAGATAAAAGAGGGCAAATTGTAAAAACAATAAAGCTATAGCCCCATACCAAAAAGAGAAACAAAAATCTGAAAGTGTGCAAGCTTAAATGCCACTCCTGAAAAACACACTTCTAGCTAGTCAAACAGCCTAATCTTGACTAATTAAGTTTTAAATTTACTGCTGATAGGATTAGTGAATTCGATTTTACAAAATATTTAATATTGGCTTATCAGTAGGTAGATTAGGTTAAAAATTAAAGGTTCAAACATGCTCAAAATCCAAACCTTAGTTCTCAAAGAAAAGAATGACTCCAATCTATTTCAAATTCTGAGTCAAAACAGAAATAAAACTGGTTCTAATTAGCTCAAAATCTGAACTAGAAAAAACAAGCAAAGAATAGCTCAAACTAAAGTTAAAACAGAGCTGAAAAAAGATAAAGGAAGTGCTTGAACTTTCAGACCTTAAGCCTTCCATTTTGATTTTATTTTCTGCAAAATAACATCTATGTGAAACTTGTTTTTTATGCCATAGATCAGCTACAAGTTGGACTATTTAATCCTAACTTGTATGCTTTTAAATTTATGTTTTAGGAATTAGTAAATAAAAATCTGTTAGACTGTTTAATCCTAACAGATTAGTAGATTAGGTAGAGAAGCATATGAACTCAACTGTTTAATCTGAGTTCATGGAGAAATACGGATAGAAATATATTAGTTTCTTGCTTTCAAAAGAAAAAAATGTTGTAAGAGAGTTTTCCAATCCAAGTGCACTCTAAAGAAGAAAAAATGTTAGATCAGTAGGATTGGGTAGGTAGAAGCTGGTATTGATGAAAGTCCATTTATTTTTCATGGCTACTAATACTTTCAGAGCAAAGAAGACCATTCAAAATGAAGGAAGCAGCCCAATGGATAAGGCATTGATCAGCCCCCAGAGAATGCAAGTCTGAAATTTTTGATACCTTCAAGAAGGCATCATCCCCATGTGGAGCCACTGTTAGTCAGCTACAAAAATTTTCATATCAAATGCTGGCTAAATCATTTTTGGAGCCTTCAAGAAACAAGTCTTATTGCTAAAAAAATTTATCTCTTGAAGACTCTTGAAGGCCTCATTCCCTTTGTCTAAATCTTCACTGTTGTTTCCATTTTAAACTCAGAAATTCTGCTGATTCCATAGAGGAAAGACTACTGCAAAACACCATTTTACCTTTTTCCACTTCAAACTAACCTTCATTTTTACCCCTTTCATTCCCATGGAATTCTTCTATTTTCCATTTGTTTCCCATTTCCCCTTCATAAAATCATCTTTACACAGTTTAAAACTCCTTTTTAACTCTGCTGAAATCCTCAAAATTCCTTTTAAAACCATTGAAAATCCATAAAAACACACTTTTTAATTACAGTCTTTAGCCCCCTTCGACTAAGCCCCCTAAACCACTTCTCCACATATTCCTTAGTGCTAGAACCAAGCGCTGAACCACTTAAGCGCTTATCGCATCGGAAAAATAGAACGCGCAAGTTTGTTTTACCATGTTAAAAATTCCGATGCGATTAGCCCATTATATTAAACTCTGCCTCCTCCGCTTTATTCATATGACTTATGCCCAGGACCAAAGGTTAAAATTCCCAAAGCACTTAATCGCATCGCAAAATTTGAATGGGTAGATTGAAAATCCCAAAGGCCCGACCATCTGACCCTGATTGGCCCTTTTCATATATAAGCCCCGGATCTATTCTCCTTCATATAGTCAAAGGCCCCGCAGTCGGGCGCCTATCCCCTTCATATATATATCCCACCCATACCATAAAAAATTTGTATTATATTAAAATTTTGGGTTTTTTCATGTTATAAGGGTTTTCCGCTGGTGCAAGTTTTTAGACAATATCGACCGTTGATCTATAGTCGATCAACGGCCCACACTACATCGCGTCGCAAGTTTTCATCGGGTGCATTTTATTTCTCTCCCGGATTGGTCATCCCCCGATCAATCGAGAGCCATCGATCTACCTCTCCACCGTTCATCTCAGATCCTATGACCCATATTGAAACCACCCCGCCTGCTAAAAACCCGCGCATCATGTTCGTATCGTGCTCTCTCCCCACCGTTTGATCTGACAACCCAGATCTTACGACTAATATGCATTTTCGCGTAACTTTCAACAAGGTCGTTAATTTCCAAAAAACACACGATATGGGTGGTATTTAAAATCCACGTGGCGGCCTCTAACGCATATCGTGTTCAAAAAGCTAATACCGCCTCCCCACCTTTTCATCGCGCGAAAACAATTGTTTTCTTTACCGAAACCACTCTTCCCCCATTTGCACTATGATCTATCGCGTTTTACCTCGACCGTCGTTCCTTGCAGATCAACGGTCCTAGACCATTTTCGCATTTTTCTATCACCCTTCGCCTTTTCCAAAGGACTTTCAACGAACTATCATAGCCATTGATCTCCATGGGCTTATCGCATCCAATGACCTTTCTTCTTCCCAAAGCCAAATTCGATTTCTAATTCATTTTTCCTCCGCCAAAGGTTTTTCGCTCATTTCCTTTGGTTTTTTCTTCTAAAAACCCATAATGTGACCCCTTCACATTATTTATTCACGGCTAATCCTGACCGTCGATGTTAGTATGAATCCTTTGTCGAAGTGTACGAAAAAGGACCACTTTAGCTACGCATAACTAATAGCCCTAACAACAAAAGTGGCTGCCAATATCTTCAGATCTGCGGTTAGTTGAACAAGAAAAGAGCTGCAAAAAACCAGATCTATGCATGGAAAGACATTAAGCAGTAAAAACAAGGGTTTACTCCATATACCAATAGACAAGACAAGAACAATTTTTGAAAGAATTTTTATATTAATTGGGCACCTGGGAGGAAAACAAGAAGGCGTATCCAATTCTCCTCGGTGGGATGGGTTCTTGGAAGTCCTCAGCACTTCAGATCTAAGATTTCTCTCTCTTGTTGGTGTAGAAAACCCACACAAAGAATGGAACTCAAAGGGAGCTCACACAGCAAATGGCAGAAAATGGTGACCAAGTGTATAGATCCAGAGTGATCTAATAGGCAACAAAGGTGAAGAATGGTAGGAAAAACCCTCCTATTTATAACAAAATATTGAGTCATTCTAGATCTTGGTGCATGGGTTAACCAGATCTAGATCCACTTTTTATGGAATATTTTATTATATTTGTTGGAGGGAAAAGGTATTTGACTTGGGTCAAATCCCTTAATTTGTTAAAAATAAATAAATAAATGATTTATTTATCTTTTAAGGAGGTGGTTAGAAGATAATCAAATAAATAATGATTTATTTAATTATTTAAGGAGGTGGTTGAAAGATAATTAAATAAATAGTGATTTATTTAATTATTTGTGGGTGATTTGGTCATATTTAACAAGGAATATCATCTAAATAAGGTTTAAGTGATTATTCCTAGAAAATAATAAGATAAATAAAGGTTTATCTAATTAATTTCTTTGATTTTGGGTTAAACATGACTGGGAATAATAATTAAATTATGGTTTAATTAATTATTCCATGAGGAAAATCAAACAAATATGGGTTTGTTTAATATTTCCTTTTGGGGTTTCCTATTTTAACATAGTGAAAGTAGTTTTCCTTAGGGTAAAACTGGTCTTACATGGTGTACTTGGGTCCATCTAATGATAATAGGTTAGATGACCAAAAAATGGTGTAACAGATTGCCCCCCAGCGTGCGAGTGTCAGGAGCAAATCGTATGACCGAAGTACGTTGTAAGAACACAATCACTAGACAAAAAAAGGGGTGTCAGAGAGAGAAATGTGAGGTAGATAGTGTGCTGAAGGACTAGACCCTGAGGAGACGAGACTCGCAGGTGCAACGAGTCTCTTTTTATGAGAGGGTACTTGTGCTAAAGGCGGCGGGGGAGGCATACCTATGCCCGCCGAGACAAAGTACAAAAGAATAGTGTGTCCAATAAACAAGGGACCGAACCATAAAATACAGCTGGCATAATCATGAGCCAGATAAAAATACAATGAGGAATCCCACATACATGTTGTGCCTGGGATAACAGCCAGAACTTGTACAATAATATCTGAGTACATGAGATACAAATACAACCAAAATGCCCCCTGCACATGGGGAAGGGCTCACAAAATCTGACTGATACATGCAAATCGAAGAGGCGCTGCAAGTGGCTATGGCCAACATCATCAAATATCTGGAGCTGCATCGAAGGCTGCATAGAAGAGGTCATCCGGGCATGTGGGGGGCTACCTGCAGGGCCACCCCCTCATGAGGGTTGAAACATCTCACACACACCCAGGAATCATCAAGAGCTGCTGCTGGATCACTGGACCATCAAGTATACGAATCTCGATCATGCTGAAGGAGCTAGAGAAACAATCAAGCCAAAGGGAAAGGAGATATCCCTTTTCCTGATCCGAGGCACCGAACAAGAGTGGAAGCTGGAACCAAGGTACACCGCCCTCTAGACCTGGCTTCTGGAATAAATGAGCTGATGTCGATAGAAGGAGGTCCACCAGAGGTAATGAGAGACCCTCAACTAAGGCACGAGAGAAAAGAGTTGAGCGACGGACAGACTGACACTAATGATGATAGTGAAGTGGAAAGGACTGAGTAGCTAATGGATGACTTCCCTTGTTAGAGCATAAAGGGCATGAATTACATGGCAGCGACTGACACAACATCATCAGGGATGGGGGATAGTGGAACTGAAGGTCATAATGTGCGACACAAGAGAGAGACCAATCAATGACGGATGGAGGGCTATAGTGGGGTACAAAGGGACTCGGTATAGACTCCATGGAGGGAATGATGACTCAACTTGGATGCTCTAAACAAGGGCGACTCGATGGTGCTACCACACAGTAAAGGCCCCAATGGGGGACTGTGGAAACATGAGTACATGATGGGAACTCATGACGAAAATCAACACAAACGAAGACCAGTAAGGAGGCAAGATGGTGCCCCAAGTACAAGTGTCGTAAGTGAGGAAATTCGATTTTAAGGAGGGGTGAAGTGACCCTTCTTGGACAAAATGTGTCCTGGTGGATCATTAGATCTCAAAAAACTAATAGATGCCCATTTGAGGGCTCGGTGAGAGATTTCCAACGGTGCAGAAGGTTCATCAAATGGGGCTACGGTGTGGTCACAGCAGTCGAAAGAAGAAACATGGGTTCTCTTTTAATAAGGCAGTTTTCCCTCCAAAATCACTCATTTGCTATTGTTGTTGTTGTGAATGTAGAGAGGAGAGAAGGCCCTAAATCTTGCGGTGAACGTAGCAGACAAACCAACCGTTGGAATCGTGATCCGTCAGTGGCAGGTAACAGATCTAACTTTTCTCTTGCATTTTGGTGGATTACAGTTTCAGTTTAGGGCCCAGAAATCCAGGAACAGCCCCTCCTTCATCTCTACGGTCGGGTCACACTTTTTGGGGCAAAAAGTGCGACCTAGGATGTAGGTATCAGGGCAAAAAGTGTGACCTGGTCCAGAAAAGAGCAGAAAACTGCGACCTGGGAGATGAGGGGGTTTTGGTGCTGTTTTATGGCTGGAAGTTGGGTTTTGGTGTTTGGTTATGGTTTCCCCGATCTGTACGCTGACAAAAATGATGTGTTTGTGCAGGTATGGCAGAGTTACGGGTCAACTAGAGAGAGAGAGATCTGGGGACACTACGGGCAGAGATCCAGACGGATCAGGGCGTCCGCCATGTATTGGCCAGATTTGGGGTTCTCAAGTTTTTGGAGAACCCGTTGATGAGAGCAGGGGAACCGTTACTGGCCTGGATTATCAGTTACTGGGATCCAGATCAGGAGATCTTTGTAGTGCGAGGGCACAGGATCAAGCTGACAGTCCAGGACGTGTACTTCCTGACTGGTCTCCCGCCACTGGGGATGGTGGGAAACACACAGCCAGTGTTGCCGCGGGGGCGGCATATCATGGAGTTCGTGGAACGCCATTGTCGACCGAGTCTCCAAGTCAAGGGGACTCGAATACCGATCGGGGATCTAGAGAGGCTAGAAACCCGTGCAGTGGCCGCAGCTGTGCTGCGAATCCTAGGCATCCAGGCGTTCCATCACATCACTGGGGGGTAGATGATGATAGTGGAAAGTGTGTTGGGTGGGACCTACTATGGGTGGGCCCAGATGTTGTTGGTGTCGCTAAAGCGACAGTTGTCACTATGCAGGCGGCAGGTGAACCATGACTGCTCATATGGGACTTTGTTGTGCGCCTTCTTCTTTAAGAAGATCTCAACCTTGAGGCCTCGTGTACAGCTTCCAGATGGGGGCCCGAGAGAGCCCAGGATGCGCCATTGGGGACGGCTACTGTGCAGAGGAGGAGGAGGGGCGGTCGGGCGGGTGTTTCGACCGGAGTTTTTTGCCCATTGGGATCAGATGCCATTGTACATAGACGACTATCCCTATAGTGGGATGAGCTACTGTGGAGATCTAGATCTGCCACTTCCGCCTGGTCGAGTCTGGGGGCCCGATGGTAAGTGACAAATTGCTATTCTTGTGTGGGCATGTTAAAGTTTTTGAATAGTAATTGATGGTACTGATTCATGTACTTTTGGTATGCAGATATAGCACCGGTAAAACCGGCCGGATATATGGGACGACCGGCAGCATCTGGAGCTACAGGTCCGAGTGGGTCGAGAGCGGCGCAGAATGAGGATGCAGCCGCCCTGCTGGAGGACATCCGTCGTAGATGCGAAAGGTTGTTGACCGGAGTATCAGAGCGCGGGTGGCAGGACTTAGACGACCAGTTCATAGAGCCATGTGTTGGTCTCCCCTCGGAGTGGCGAGGTGTCATGCGGCGCATGGCGATGGCCAGTCAGGCTATGCGTGATCTACATGCTGCAGGGGCAGAGCCATTGGCCCGGGAGCCTCCAGATAGTGATTAGGGGTAGGGGCATGTGGTGCCCCCTATGATGTATGTAGGGGTAGGTGGTGCCCCCAGTTTTGGGTTTTTGTTTGTAACATGCTATGGGCATGTCGTATGTATCAGAGTAGATGGACTCTAAACACATGTTTTGCGACACATATTATGGATATGCATCATTTTTTTATGGTTATTAATGTTATTGTCTTGTATGAAATGTGTGTGATAAATGCCAATCTAGAACATGGTTTGCAATACTATCTACACAGTGATTCTGTTCTCGAGGTACATGGTTGAAAGTTATGGTTTCAAATGCACGTATCAAGATTTTCACTCGTAAATAGCGTCTAAACAGCACAGGGTTATGCACACGATAAACACCATTTAGTTGCATTACAAGAAGTAGGGAATCCAAACGAACGTGCGGATGGAGGATGCGATGAAAGAGGGCATCGGCTAAGAGACCACGCACTGCATCATATTCGGCCTGATTGTTGGTGGCAGAACCAATGCATACCCCGTTAGAAAGAACAAGGGCATGCAAGGGGGTGAAGATGGCCCAACCTGCCGAGGCTAGATTCCTGGAGTAGCGACTTGCACCATCGGCGTAATCGATAAAGGGTGTGGACGGGGGGTCCTGCAGAATGGTGTGACAAGACAATAAATGAGGGGAGGAAAGGAAATGACGGCAGCGTGAGTGTACAGAAGTCATCGGGCAGCAACCGCAGGAGGGAGTGCAAGGGGCAGATGACCATGACTCATACAGGGTGGTATATGAGGGCTATCGGAAGCATGGTGAGAACTTGGGCTGCGGAGGTCAACAGAGACACAGGTGGAGTGATATCGTGTATGGGGAGGAAAAGGGTGATCAAGGGACACAACAGGGGAGGATGCAGACGGGCTAGGCTCCGAGTGTCTCGCAGAGGAGGATAGGTAAAGAATGGTTACAGTAGACTCCGTCATCTGAACATCAGGGGGGGGAATGTCGATGGGAGCGGGGGGATCCTCAGGCTAACCTGAAGCATACTGCGCGAGGATAGGAGAGGCGGATTGATTTTGTTCAACCTCATACTCTCGGATTACCTCTAAAGAGGCGTGGCAGTGCGTCAGGTGAGGACAATGGTGGGATTAATGGCCATGACCGCCGCACAAAGCACAAGGCTTGTTGGTGCGGAGAGTCTTGGGGTTCTTGGTTATGGACGGAGAAGGAATGGGAGCTTCAGGGACCGTAGACTCGGGGAACGCGACTTTAACCATGGGCTGAATACGGGGCAACTCGGGACAAGCATGGGTGGCATGACCGGTGACATCACATAAAGCGCAAGGCTTCGCGGGCGGCGGAGGGGCTGGGTTAGTCGTGGTAGTCTTGTCTTTGGGTGCCCCCTTGCGGGCTTTGCCTTTCTTCCCGGGTGCCGTCCTGACAGGAGAAGGGTCCTGTGGAGGTGTTGGGGGCACAAAGGCAATGGAGCAAGCTAGGGGGACCGGTTGAACCGGTGTCAAAGCCATATAGGGCTTGGGATGACCAGGAGGGGTGGCGGCTGGGGGATCAAGGTACCATACCGGTATGCCCAAGGTCAAGTTAGGGAGAGAGAGGGTGGCCATGACGGGGACAGAATATACTCCGGGAGGGGGAGCTAGGAAAGGGATCTGCCCAGCAGGGAAATGACCAGGAGGGATGGCTTCGAGATGGTTGAGGCCAGGAGGAACCGATCCGGGAGGATAAAGAGGTTCAGGGATACCAGCTGTAGGGGGAGGGCCAGAAGGAGGAGGTCCGGCTGGCTGAGATGAATGGCTAGGAGCGGGTTGCGGAGGGCGAGGGGGAGGTTGCTGACTAGCCGAGGTAGGCCGCTTACGGGCAGCCTGAGACGATTGCATCATGCAAACATTCGAGGAGCTGGGATCAGTGATGGGAGGAGGAGGAAGGTTAGGGAAAGTTCCAAGCAGGGAGGAATCTTTGTAAACACCGGGGGAGACACTGGTCAAGGAATCAACGGTTTGCTTGTTGGCTACAGAAGAGATAGTCGTCTCAGGGGAGGTCTGAGATTTTGGCTCATGATATGTCAACTGGTCAATGGTGACTATCTTTCCATTATGGGGGAAAGACATCTTGCGAAAGACCGCGGATGGGACAGCAGACATAGCATAGGTGTAGCTTCGCTCCAATAGAATGTTGTAATCTAGCGGGGCGTCGATGACTTCGACGTCAACGCAAACAGTCTTACCGGCGAGGGTGATAGGACAATTACGAAACAGGCCAATGGGCTGGGAGGCATGGCCGTCCCACGCTCGAAGGGTGATCGTGGAAGGGGCCAGTTCAGGAGATCCGAGTTGCTTCCAAACTGAAGCGGACATCACGCATGTGGATGCCCCCTCATCAATGATACATCGGGACACGTTGGCGTTCCGGATTTTGACTGGGATTTGGAAGGCGACGGAAGGAGGGAGAGGAGGATGGTTCGATTGAGTGGCGTCGAAAACAATCATTTGGTCATCAGCAGGATCTACAGCGCCCACGGCAGATAGTAGAGCCTTCTTTTGGGAAGGGCACGACTGGAGGAGTTCCAGTGTGGAAATGGCGGCAGGAGATTGCGCCAAATCATCTACTATGCTATACGAATGGGCGGCTCGACTAGGAGCAGCGTTTCGACGTAGTGGGCCCTTAGGTATCTTGGTATGAACCTCAACTTTTGGTTGAGGGATATGTAAGGGGCCACTGGGTGACGAAAGAGGCTCTCGAGAACCTGAAGAAGAAGGCTCGGGAGCAAACGGAGCAGGAGGCTTGGGGTACTGGCGAGACCGAGTTTGAAGGTGAAGATCGACGGACGGGTTAGGATCGGAGTGCATCATAAGGATCTGGTAATCAAAGGAACCAGAAAGGGAAGGGGGGGCGGCTACCTGGTTGTCGGGCGGTTGGGTAGCCACAAATCCTTGTTGAGTGAAAGGATTAGTAAACACAACTGGTTGGGTAGTGGCCACATTAGGAGGAGCATGAGGGGAGGCGTGTTGTCCACGTAATGTGGCTTGAGATTCCCACATCTGCCGCATCTGGGGTAATAGGGGACAATCGTGGGTGTAATGACCATAAACACCGCAACACGAACAAGGCTTACTTGTGCGAAGCGGCCTGTCCGGCTTGGGCTGAGTGCCCTGTTGCTGGTTGGCAGTGTTGGGGTCCACACCAGGATTGGGTCCGCGGGTACCAGGGGCAGATTGGTTTGGATTGCCTCTCCGCCTTCTTTTAGAAGAAGGAGGATTAGTCGTGCCCTGCTCTGCAAATACTTGCCGTGGAGGGGGCTGTAGGTGCTGGTGCTGGGGTTGAGGAGGCAAGGGAGGAGGAAGCGCATATGCTGGAGGAGCTGGCGCACTAGGCTGCAGATAAGGGTAATGGGTAGGTTGGGAAAAAGGAGGAGGCATGTCGTATCCTGGATACATGCTACCGGGAGGGGGAAGAGTGCTGGAGGAGCTGGCCCCTCCCTGAGGGAGACCATAGCCCATAGGAGGTTGAGCGTATGGATGGGAAAGGGCTCCAACGATACCGTCGTCGGAATGAGATGCCCCCGGGGAGTTAGCGCCACCGGGCCTGGGGAGATCAGGAAGAACGGTATAAACATAACCAGATTGAGCGTAGATCAGGTCAAATTTCAAGGCTATTTGGAGGGCGGCTTCTTTAGTTTGAGGAAAATGAGAGGCGACATCTTTTCCGATGGGAGCGGGAAGGGTCCGAAGGAACCAGTCCATGTAAACCCGATCTTCGAAGGGAGGGGCTCGACATAAGATCCGTCTTCTTCGCCATTCCTGAACATGGGCGGAAAGGCGTGTTGAAGAGGATTGCTTGAAGGAAGTCAAGAGCTCCGTGCCAGTATCGTATCAGAGAGGGAGCTGGAAGTACGACAAAAAGGCTTGGGCAAGAGTCTCAAAGGTGGTATGGGTAGAGGTGGTTTGTTCGACATACCATTTAGAAGCTTCGTCGGTGAGCGTGCGTTGGAACAAACGAAGACAGATGGAGTCATCGGTAATGGAATTGGAGGAACACCACATGTGGAAATATCGGACATGATTGGTTGGATCTGTTAGTCTCCTATACCAATAGGTGTCATTTTTCATGATTGTCTTGATTGAACTATGGAATATGTTCAAACCTTCTTCTTGAGCAAAGGTGTTCCATATTCTTGAAAAACCAAAAAATCAAAAAATTTAAAAAATGTAAAGAGGGTATACCCTAGAAATTCAAAGGGTAAGAAAAATAAATTGGTCAAGAAAATGAAAGAAATGAACCCCAAGCAAAAAATAGACCAAGGAAAGTGTGCAAATCCAAATGCCACTACTATTTCATTTTTGTAATAAAGCAATTGTGTGCAGCTTGTCAAACTTTGCCACAATTTATGAAGGGTCAAACTGTTTAAATTTGACTTATTCATATTTCAATTTCATGTTATAGAATAGAGAATAAATATCTGACCAAACAGTTTAATCTTGGCAGATAAGTAGATAGGTAGAGTTAATAAAAGGTGCTCAACAGTTTAATCTGAGCCCTTGGATGTAATAAGGGTAGAATTAGATAGATTTGCCTTGTAAAAAGAAAAAAAGATTGATAAGGGTTTGCAAGTCTAAATGCACCCTAATAAAGAAGAGAAAATGGTAGTAGTAGATAGGGTAGGTAGATGGTGTTGCAAAGTTTTATCTGATGAATGATGCTGCTAAATGTTTTTGATCCTTTACTTTCATCACGAATACTGAAGCAGGAAATACACTGGAAAATCACAGCAAGCAAAGTCAAAATCATTAACTTCTCTCATCACTTTCCCCTTAAAAGTTTTACTAATTTCCCCCAAAAGTACTAAGGTATTTGGAGATCAAGAGGGCTCAAGGCATTTCCTTGACTTTTGGAGGGACCGGACCCTCGGCCTAATGATCAAAAAGACCTAAGTACTTGAGATAATTCATCATTATAATTATTCATCTTTAACCTTTTCCTAAGTAAAATCTCATTTTGCTTAGGAAAATCATACAAAATTCCATAAAAATCCCTCAAAATAACTTACTATTCTAAGTTTAAGTGTTGAAGATGAGATATTGCAATTTACTTCAGAAATTGTCACTTTCTTAGATGTGCAAAGTATTTTGAGTTCCCTTGTCCCTTTGTCATATTAATGTTTAACTCTAGTTACTAAATCCCTAGTGAAAATGCCTTATCCTAAGTATATAATTCCTTTTAAATTAATATCCCAAAAACCCCTCTATTATGTTTTAACCAAAGTAATTAATTCCCAAATATTCATTAAAAACCCGCTATACAAGCCCTTTGGTTAAATATATCTTTATATCATAGTCCCGCCCCTATGGTAATTAAATAATGTTTATTTACTACCATATAAATAGAAATATCGAAATAACGTTTAAACATGTAATTCTATATGTTTAATACAAAAAGGATCAAACCCGAAGTTTTACGTTTTAAATCAAACTTTGGAAAAATCCCATGCCAACGTGGCTCATCCACCTGGCATCCCACCCGACACTTTAACTTTAATACCCGCGCCCAACAAAACCCCGCCACGACTCCTTTTTTCCATTATAATTACGGGATTAATTAGTTATCAGAACTAATTAATAACCTTACATCCACCAATCAACTTCCGCCCGGGGTGATTAATTAACGATAAATATATTGGGCCCGCACCATTTAAATTCCCACGATCTCCCCGTCATTGCAACCGTCCGATCGCTCTTCCAAAGATCAACGCTCCTCGGCAATTCCGCTACCCATCCTTTGTCAGAATTTTAACGCGCAGGGGATTGGTGGTATTTGACTAGTCACCCGTCCACGTGTCGACACTCTAATGGAATCGCTGCCCGCTCATCTAATACCACCTTTGTCCATAAGCGGTGCGGGGACTAACCGCTTACCGCCCGGCCCTCCTACCCCACGTCAGCCCATACCAAAGTGACGTCACTCCTCGAAAAACTAAAACCCCTTTTTTGCCTTTGGAAATAAAACGAATTTTCGCGTTTTTTTGTCATTTTCGTCATTTGAACGCGACTGTGCTTTTCGCTAAAGAATTCAAATTTTCACTAAAATCCACTGTGCCATTCGATTTCGCTCCAGAATTCCGCCAGACCTATGTTCAAGCATCCTCCTATTACCGCCTGTTACCTGTTAAAAGCCAGCTTTCCTCCAAGAACAGGTATTTATCCTATAGCGCTTCGAAACTGCAAAAGAAAATCTGTTTTCCTTGTTTTCCACTGGATTAGTGATTAAATTTTATCACTGAGATCATTCTCTGAGATTTAAGACTGTGAATTGTTCCCCTGAACTTGCAATTGTGCCAATTTCCCCATTAAAATTGAAATCACGCCCAGCCTGTGAAGAAAAACCAGAAACTTCCGTCTTGAATCCACAAGAACCAAAATGGAAGCCCCGACAGCTTTGAATGTAACTCCACTGAATGCCCCCCACAGAGAGTTGGAATATTTGCCTTTAGTAGATAAAGACTTTCAGATTAAAGACTTAGTGTTTGATGAAAGCCCCCTTCTGAGTTATTGTCGCTGCAGAGACGAGTACTTAAAGGGGAAAGATCTCATTGGGTTGTGGGAATCCAATCTCCCGAGATATCTCATCCCCTCAGTCATTTCTTTTCCAGAAATCATCCACTATTTCCATTCTAACTATGATCCCACTCAGAGAGCTGTAATATCCCCTCACCAGAGTGTTCTTTTCCAAATTACTCCCCAGACTATCAATGCAATGCTACATTTTGAACCAGGTCAAGAACTAGCACCTTTGTCTATAGAAGCATTGATTGAAAAGTCTAATCAATTGACCCCAGAAAAATTGAAGTCTATTTGCCAGAATTTCATGTTTCCTGAACATCAACCTAAGGGACTTCCTCCCTATGGTTTTTATTATTTCAATAAATTAGGAAGACTCATCCTAAATTTGATATCTTTTGTCTTGGGTTTCAATACCAGTGAATATGTTGATGAGATAACCCTAGTTTTTCTGTCTATTTTTACTCCTGGGCAACCTCCTGAAGTTAAATATGACTTTGCCTCCTTCATAGCCAATAAGATCCATGATCAGTTCATGAGGCTTGATGATGAGAAAGTTTTTAAATATTCCTCAGTTATTTATCATCTCATTATCTCTTATCAATCAGAAAAGTTCCCTTTCCCTGTTAAAAAGCTTGATGCCAAGGGAAACCCTAGGTCAGTTATATTTTGGTCTCCCATAATTCATTCTTCCCATAATTCTCCATTTTCCTATACTGAGTTCATCGACCTTTTTGTATATCCTGCAACTACCTTGTTGACAGGAATCCCTCCTCCAAGACTCAGTAATGAAATCAAGAAGACCTTGCAGCTTTCCATGACTTATAAAGTTGGAGATTGGTATTTATACCAAAATCATTCAGTCATCAGAATCTATGGATGTGAATTACATCCATTCAAGTTGCCAAGATATGTGCCCATGAGAATTTTTGCCTTGGAATATTTCAGGCAAATGAATAATTCAGATGTGATCCATTTTTGTAGTGTGAAGAAGAAATCCCAACTAAGGATCAAAAGTCAATTAGGTCCTTTCATCTGCAACTCTAGGGAGGCCGAGCGAGAAGCAGAAAATATATTACAAAGACATTTCCAAAGAAATTTCCGTTGGGTTCCTTATGATCCATATGGTTTTATTTGTGAAAAAAGAATAAAGAATAAATCATCCCCTTACATACACCACAAGATTCCTGAAATAGAACAATATGCAAATCAATATGAATGGGTTGAAGGAACACTAGTTGAGGAAGAAAGCGAAGCAGAAAAAATGAACAGAATGATGAAAGATCTTGAGAAGAAGTATGACCTAGAATCTTGTGGTCAAGTGCAGGTACCTGACATTGGCACTTCTTCAGCAGCAAATCTACAGCAGACATTACAGGAAGGCAGTTCACCAGTGGCAGCAGAATCAAAAGGCAAAGGAAAGGAACCTGAAATACAGGTCGTTGAAACTTTAGTCATGGCAGAGAAACCTCAAACCTCTAGAGCACCTGATCAAACTCAAGTTTCTCCTACTCAGGTAAAGCATCCACAAGTTTCAGAATTACAAACCCCATCCAATGTGGAAATAGGAAAGAAAATGTAGGTTCCAGATACTACTCCTCCAAAAGAAACCTCAAAGGTACATCAAGCCAAAAAACAGAAACCAGATCCAATCCCAGATGTGGAAATCATAGATGAGGTGTTTGATGATGGAAGGGAAGACAGTCAACTAACTGGTTCTGTTAGTGTGACCCATACAGAGCAGAAAGGAAAAGCTTTGCACAAGCAGTTGAGTACTGAAGTATCCTCCTTTAGACCACCAAAAACAGATACAGGGGATATAAAAAGAACTTTCATCAATATAAAGGCAAAGAATGATCCATTAAGAATGAAAGTCTATGATCAATACTTGAAAATGGCTCCACATAATCAGGAAAGGTTAATGTCAGCATTTGACATTTCACAAGGCAAAATGATGATGAGCCACTTCAAGTCAAAAGTGCCAAAACCCATGTCAGCAGCTGATTATATTAGAACAAATTTTGAGGTCCTGGCAAAGGACATTCATCCTTTAGACCAGATAGAGTTGCATAAACAAACTGGGGAAATGGTGTATTCCACTCTTACCAATAAAGCCATGGCAGCCCTAATGCTGCAAGATTCTTTAAATAACACAAGTGCCCAATTGCAAATTGAGAAGGCCTCTTCTCAGGCCAAAGATAATATAATAAAGTCTTTAGAAGACATAATCATCAGCTTGGGTCACAACCCGAAAGATATTAAAAGCGTTGAGGCACCAATAAAGAAGAAAGATGATGACATAGCTGCACTAAGAAAGCAGCTAAAATTTCCAGCCTCAAGGCACCCTCAGACCCAAGAAGTTTTGAAAGAGAGTTCACAAGAAGAGGTAATGGAGTTGCTCTTAAAAGTAACTGAGCGACTAAGTGAAACAGAGAATGAATTGGAACAAGCTTTGCAGGAAAAGGAAACCATCAAACAGGCATCAACCACAGAAGCTACTACAACCACAGGTACTACAACAGCAAAGCAACAAACAGAGCCAGAACAGGTAAACACTTCTAGTTTAAGTTCTGATGAGTTAATAAAACAAATGGAAAGTTTACAATTAAGAGTCACAGAGCTTCAAACCACAAAGTTACAATTAAAAGATTTGGAGCAGAAGTATGATACATCTAAGAAGACAATTGCTGATAATACCAGGGAAATCAAAAGATTGGACAGATTAGTTAAGGCTTTGGAAAAAGATCTTTCACTAGAAAATCCTATGAAGGAAATAAATAAAATTCTTTGGGGTAACATAATTGAGTTAATAAAAAGTATTTGGCCCTCTATTCAAGCAATTTTTGAACAAAATGACCTGATTAAAGTAGCTCAGGAAGAAATAAACAGAACAAGAGATGAACTAAGAGGTAGACCTGAGCAGGCCAATCAACTTATTCAATTTTTGAACACCCGAACAAAACAACAGGTTGCAAGACTAGGAATTAAAGACAGGACCGGCACTATTTTGATGATAAAAAGAGTTTTCGTCAAAAGAACTTTTATGCAGAATTTAGAAAGGAAGTGTGCAGATATTTTGGATGATATTAATGCTTTCAGAGAAAAATTTCAAGTTTTGTTAGACAGTGGGTTACCCAGTCCAATGCTCTCACAGGACCAAATAATGGAATTAGAAACCTATGTCAAGAAAATAGATATCCATGCTCAAAATACAACTGCTAGTTCTACCAGTTTGACAGAAACAACATTGCCAACAGGGAGAAATATCTATGACAGGTTGAAGAATTTATTTCATCTTGAACATGAAATAAATTATTTGTTTCCTAATGAGCCCACTTTTTACAAACTCACAGAGGCTGATGAGACATTAAGGAAACTTAAAAGGACTATGATACCAGAAGATCAATGGTGGAATGACCTATTGGAAATTCTATGAAAATTATCTTCAGTATGAGAATTTTATCTTTTTACTATTATGTGAAAGATAAAAAGGAACACAGATGAAAAAGTATCAGTTGAACAGGTTAAAGAGTATCCGTAAAGACAAAGAGTATCAAACAAGCAAAGAAATTACTCCAAGGGACAGCACCGAGCCCTATTTCAGCACTTACCTCCAGCACATCAGCAAAATGAGAAAACAGCACATCAGCAGTTACCTATTATTCTATCCACGAGACCATTTGTCTCCTGTTTATTTGTAAATTACTCCTTAGTCACCCTAGATTATTGGCTAGGTTAGAGTGAGATTTTTTCAAACATTTCTTGTATAAATAAACTCAAAGAGAGTATTGAGGGTGGATTCTATTACTTTGCTGTAACATTGAGATTTTCGGAATAAAAGCATTTTGGAGAAATTTATTCGTGGCTTACTGGATGACGATTTGAAGCTCGGGACTTTTTGCAGGATTCATGTGTTGGACTGCAGTTCAATAAGTCTTTCTACCCTTTGTCTTAAGTTTTATATCAGTTAATAATATCATTATGTCCATTTCTGAATAATTTACATAAAGGATTGAATCAGAATTTACTTAATTGTACTCTGATTTCAGATGTGATTGTTCTTAATGTTTTCCTCTAAATTGGTTATAAGCACAAATTCTTAAATGCTCTTGCTTTGCTAATTTAAACATTCTTGATTACTATAATAAAGAATTCTTCATTGCTCTTTGTTTGTAGTCATTTCATTTCTTTCTTTTGAACATGGTGAAAGATTCTTAGTTGCCTTTCATCTCTTCAAAATCATCCCATCCACTTTAAATTTTAAGGATTGTTCTCTGTCTGGCTATCTTGCCCTGCAAAGCCATCTTGTGTGTAGAATAGAAATCCAGTAAAGCCATCATTTGACTCCATAGCCCAATGGACTGAAAATCTTCAACCTTGCCCCTAGTTTGCGGATTCCACCATTTTCAAACAAATTCTTGGATCTATAACTAGCCTAAAACCTTCTAAGAACAAAGATAAATCATAAAGAGAGAGCCCTCTCTGGATGCAGATTGGCTAGATTCTGCATCTGAAGGTTGGTTTGTGGTTACCTCGGGTATACTTTCCTCTTACACAACTTCTAGGAAAACCTGAGTGATAACATAGTGGCGACCATACTGGGGAACTGAATCATTTTATTGATACTATTGTTTGATTTATAAGCTATGGACAGAGTCTGAAGATCAGCCAGGTAGCCTTTGAAATTGCTTTTGCTCTGCAATTGCAAAAGTAAATAAAAAATTTTAATCATACATCATTATTTCTTGAAGAATTTGTATAATTTGTATTTATTCTTACAATTAAAATCTAAAAATCTAAAAACACACAGTCTAGGAAAACTGGCTTCAGAAAGGATTCGACATACTAGGTCAAACCCTGACCCCAATCCACCACCAATATTTGAAAATCCAAATCTAATTCCTAGGATTCTTAGAAGACAAGGAAGTCAAGAAAGTTCTGAAAGAGGAAGTCAAGAGATTTCAGGAAGTTCTAGACCACTTTCTAGATCTGCATCTTGTCCTGTGAAAATTATATATATTGATGAAATTCCTTTTGATGCACGATTTGAAACATCTTTATTTGTGAATTTTTCTGAAACTGAATTATCCAGATTAGTTCCAGATCCATTTTTCTTTGAAGATTTGCAATACAGATTTGTTTCACATCATCTTGACAGACAATTACAGAACTCTATTCAGTCTGAACAAACCTTTGAAGAAAATTCAAACATCTCTGTAATTACTGAAGTATCTCCAAGTTCAGTTACTTTTTCTCAAGCTTTTCAAACACATGTCACCCCTTCTACTCCTCCATCTCCTCCTTCCAGACCATCAACTCCTGTTACCCCACTATATCTTCCAATGGCCAATTGATATGCCCCTTTACAGCTACCAGCCAACCCTCCTGCTTTGCCCCAAGATTATCAAAGTAAGATCACACCTTTTGATGGATCAGGTACATACACAGCACAACAATACACCAAAAGGATGACTGATTACTTTGAGTTCTATGAAATAGACACTGATAATGTCCGAATGAGAATTTTCGTTCAGAGTCTTACTGGAGAAGTTAGGACATGGTTTAGGGCCCTTGCTCCAAATAGTATTGCTGATTTACCAGCTTTATATAGGGCATTTTTGAACAGATGGGAGAAGAAGAAGGATCCTCTTCAGATCCTGTCAGAATTCGAAAAATTAAGAAGAAGACCTAATGAAACAGTACAAGATTACATCATTAGATTCAATGAAGCATATAATGTAGTTCCTCAAAACCTAAGACCTCCACCTGACTCCGTATTGGTTAAATTTCCAGACGGTTTTGATTCTGACATTGCTTATTCCCTCAGGGAAAGAGCTCCCCAAACATTAGAGAAAATGCAAAGCATAATGGTGAGTGTAGAAGCAAATCTGATAGAAAAACGAGCCAGAGCAAGAGCAGAAAGAAGAATGCCTCTGAATGAAGAACCTTCAGCTTTTGAAAAGAAGCTAGATGCAATCATTAAAGGTATGGAAATATTAGGAGACAGAGTGGAGACCATTGAAAGAAAGTCTTCTACTGATAATCAGAATGTTGCAAGAAACCCAAACTTTAGGAGAAATCTGAATCAAAATATTGGAAAGAATGTCCCTGACCAAAACATTAGGCCACCTTTCCAAGAAAACTTCATTGAAGGTTCAACTTCTGAAGAACCTACAAAAGATGTAGAAATAAACAATGTAACTGATGACAAAAATGAACCAGAAGTCTTCCTATCTCAGGATGATCAAGAGAATCATATCCTTGAAACATTCCAAACTCATTCAGGTGAGACTTTTGATTTTAAGGAAGGCTATGACACAGCAATTTATGAGGTCCATAAACAGTATAATTTGAGAATTAGACGGATTGATGTGCCAGAGAATAGTAAACAGAAAAATGAAAAACAAAATGTCAAAGGTAAAGTTAATATTCCCCCTGTACAAAACATTCCCCAAGTACAAATTTTGTCTAGGATAACTCCCAACCCTTCAAATTCAATAATTGAAGATGTCTCTGACAACCAACCAAACAATAAACAACAATCTAATACTTTTCCTCCTATGGGAAATGTAGAAGAAACAGTAGAAGTTAGTTCAGATACTCCTTCAAAACAAAATTTCATTCATGAAAAAGAGAAAAACATTGAAGACCCAAAAAATAGAGAAAACCCAACTGTGCAAAACACTAAAACTCAAACAGAAAAACCTTTCAATCTAGAGGCTGAAATAGGCAAACTAAAGATAGATGTTCCTTTATCAGAATTGGCTAAACATGATGTCTATAGAAGTCAAATTACCAAGTCCCTAAACATTAACATTACTGGGTTGGATGATTCAGTGAATATTCTTGATGATCAACCTAAACTCTTGTTTGGCCCTGAGGTAAATGGAAAACCAGAAAGTGGAGGAACTCCTCCATTTTATGTAAGCTTGAATGTTCATGATAAGATACTCCATAATGTAATGCTTGATTCTGGAGCATCTCACAATTTGATGCCAAAAGCAGTAATGGAAAGATTAAATCTAGATATTACCAGACCGTACAAAGATTTGTTTTCATTTGATTCTAGTCAGGTAAAATGTTTAGGTTTGATTAAATATTTGTGTGTTACCTTGGTACAATACCCTGCTAAGTCTGTTTTGATGGACATAGTAGTGGCTGATATTCCACCTAAATATGGTATGTTATTGTCTAGATCTTGGGGTGCTAAACTTGGAGGGTCTATTCAACTGGACATGTCATATGCAACTATTTCAGTATTTGGTCAGCCTAAAAGATTATATAGAGAAACCTTGATGAAATACTTAGTCAGTAGCCATGAGAAGCCTGAAAACTTCCCTATTTACTCTATACATTCTGATATGGATTCTTTTATTTTATACAATGCTGAGTTGGATCTTCCTAATGAAATAGAAGCTCCAGAATTGGAAACCACAAACAAAACTACTGTTAAAATTGAAGAAATCTCTGAAAACAAAGAAACACCAGATGATCAAGAAAAACCAGAAGAAAATAAACAACTAGCCCCTGTCAAGAAACATTTTAAAACAATTGATGAAGATTATGAACATGAAATTCTATGGCATTTAGAGTTTGATGGCTTAGTAAACAAATTAGGGGCAGGAGCTGGGATTTGGTTACATAATGTTGAAAATAATCATGCGGAGGGTCATGCTTATAGGTTGAATTTCAAATGCACTAACAACATGGCAGAGTACGAAGCTCTTTTATTAGGGCTTAAACATGTCAAGAAGTTAGGAGCTATTAGGGTATCAATCATAGGAGACTCCGAACTAATCATTCAACAGATTAAAGGAGAATGTTCAACAAAAGACATGAAACTGAAACAATACAGAGAGACAGTTGTAGAAATTCTCAACACATTTCTACAAGCTCAACTTGCCAAGATTCCCAGGAAACAAAATTTGCATGCTCACAGCCTCACAATGTTTGCTAGCACATGCAAGTTACCTTTTGATCCTAATCATCAGTTTTCAGCTGAGATTAGACATAGGCCTGCTATACCAGACAATATTTTGAATTGGCAAGTATTTGTTAATAACAATCAAATCAATAGTTTTTTGACACTTCAAAATGATTTTTCTAACTGTAATATAGATGAAGACATAACCATTGAGGAATCTGATCAAGAAAAAGAACAAAAAATAGAAATTTCAAGAAAAAATGCAATTCATATGCTGCACCCAACCACATTCACAGAAAAAGACATGCAGAATCTGAAACACATGGAATCTGATGAGATCATAGAAGATGAGACAGAAATCATCAATTTGAAAGATAATCATTTTCCCAAAGGATTAACTCCTTTGGAAGATCTGTTTGACTCAAATGATATTCCATTTAGACCTAAAATGGAACCTATTAAGGCTGATATGGAAGAATGCAACTTAGGAACCCCAGAAAATCCTAAAATGGTTAAGTTGTCCAAATATCTTCCAAAAGATCAAAAGGTCAAATATGTTGAACTATTAAGAGAATTCCAGGATGTTTTTGCCTGGAGTTATGAAGATCTGAAATCTTATGACACATCCATCATTCAACACACTATACCTTTGAAACCAGACCAGAAACCTTTCAAACAAAAGCTTAGAAGAATAAATCCTGTTTTATTACCCTCAATTGAAAAGGAAATCAAAATAATGTTTGAAGCAGGGATTATAGCTCCTATCAGATTCTCAGAATGGGTTTCTAACCTGGTACCAACAAGGAAAAAGACAGGGGAAATTAGACTGTGTGTTGATCTAAGAAATTTGAATAAAGTTTCTTTAAAAGATAACTATCCTCTACCAAAAATGGACCATATTCTACAAAGGGTAGTAGGATCTTCTAGGATATCTCTACTAGATGGATTTTCAGGGTACAACCAGATTCTGGTTCATCCTGATGATCAGGATAAAACAGCATTCACTACACCATGGGGTACGTTTAAATATGTCAAAATGCCATTTGGACTCAAGAATGCAGGAGCTACCTTTCAGAGAGCAATGGATATTGCTTTTGCTAAAGAAATACATGATTTTCTGGTTATTTATCTAGATGATTTAACTGTTTTTTCTAAAACAGATCAAGAACATTTAGATCATTTAAGGCAAGTATTTATAAAGTGCAGAAAATATGGAATTTCTTTAAACCCTAAAAATTCATTATTTGGTTTGGAAGAAGGAAAGCTTTTAGGCCATATCATTTCTAAAGATGGAATTAGGATTGATCCAGAAAGAATACAAGCAATTTTACAGATACCTCATCCTAGAAACATAAAAGAGTTGCAAGCATTCATAGGAAAAATTAATTTCTTGAGAAGATTTATTTCTAGTTTAGCTGAATTACTTAGATTGCTCACTAACATGTTGAGGAAAGATTCAAGAATTGAATGGACTGTAGAAGCCAAACAATCATTTGAGGAAATTAAAATGGCTTTAACAAGGACACCAGTTCTTACCAGTCCCAAATTTGACAGAGATTTCACTATTTTTTCATTTGCTTCTGAACACACAGTTGCAACTGTTTTACTTCAAAAAGATGATCAAGGGTGTGAAAAACCAATAGCATTTTTTAGTAAAGCACTTAGGGATGCATCTTTGAAATACAATATTATGGAAAAACAGGCTTTTGCATTGGTAAAAGCAATTAAATATTTCAGAGTTTACATATTATATTCTCACGTGGTAGCTTATGTGCCTAATGCTGTAGTTAAAGATATTTTGACTCAAGATGGCATTGAAGGTAAAAGAGGTAAGTGGATAGCTTCTATTTTAGAATATGATATTGAAATTAAACCAACAAAACTCATAAAAGGTCAAGGTTTGGCACAACTCATGACTGAAACTAATTGCCAAGCCTTAGACATTAACGAACTGGATGACAATCAGGAGATGGCGACTCCATAGATCAGTCAAGCTTTCTTAGATTCACCCTGGTACACTAATATCATTCATGTTTTATTAAACCTGCAAACTCCTCCAGGGTTGTCCAGAACGAAAAGAAGATTTTTAAAAATGACATCTTTGAAATATTGCATTTTAGATAGCACTCTATTTTGGAAAAATCATGAAGGAATCTTATTGAATTGTCTATTAAAAGATGAAACTGATAAATTTCTTAATGAATTTCATGCAGGGGATTGTGGAGGACATCTCTACTGGAAATCAACTGCAGACAAAATATTAAGGGCTGGTTTTTACTGGCCAACATTATTTTCTGATGTTAAGAAATTTGTAACAACTTGTCATAAGTGTCAGATTTTTGAGGGAAAAAGAAAGTTGTTACCTCTGCCATTAAAACCAATTTCCACAGAAAGACATTTTCAACAATGGGGATTAGATTTTATTGGAGAAATCCATCCCCCTTCTTCAGGGCAACACAGATGGATTCTTACTGCCACAGACTACTTCACTAAGTGGATTGAAGCTATCCCATGCAGACAGGCCAATGATTCTGTGATTATAGGGTTTTTAGAAACCAACATACTTTCAAGATTTGGCTGTCCAGAAAATATTATAACAGATAATGCTGCTGCATTTAAGTCAAAGAAAATGATTAGTTTCTGTATTAAATATCATATTACTTTAGGCCATTCAACAGCTTATTACCCTCAGGGTAATGGACTAGCAGAATCCTCCAATAAAAGCCTTATTAATATCATCAAAAGTTATTGGAAGAAAATAAAAAGAACTGGCACAAGAAACTGACCAATGCATTGTGGGCAGATAGACTTACAACTAAGAAATCAATTGGGACTAGTCCATATGAATTAGTTTATGGCCTTGAAGCAAGATTCCCATCATCTTTAGGAATTCCTGTTATGAAATTACTTCAGGAGGCTCAAGTGGAACCAAATGACATTCAAAGAAGAATTAATCAAACAATCCACTTGCAGCAAACCAGGGAAGAGGTATACCAACGATCTCAAGTCTTGCAGGAAAAGCTAAAGAAAATGTTTGATAAAAGGACTAAAGCAAAAGATTTTCAACTAGGTGATAAAGTCCTAAGATGGGATTCTAGAAGAGAAGAAAAAGGAAAACATGGGAAATTTGATTTCTTGTGGAAAGGGCCTTACATCATACATGCCTTGCAAGGAAACAACACTTACTTTTTGAAAGATTTGGACAATTCAGAAGTTGAAGAAGGACCAGTCAATGGTCGAATGCTGAAGCATTATTTTGATAATATTTACTAGGATGTTTTGATTTTTCTAACTTGTACATAATATATCCTTTTCTAATGCAGTTTTGATTGGATGGTGACTTCTTGGAGTTGAAGCCCGAAGTGAAGGCCCTAAGCTTCAAAAGTTTCACTATCATATGTACAATAAAGCTACCAGAAGAAGGAGATTACATGGTTCAGTTTAAGGCATTTTTGAGGCAACTGACCTGTTGTTCTTGACTTTTCACAAGGAAAAGCCATCCCCAAGTGGAGCCAGTGTTAGTCTCCTATACCAATAGGTGTCATTTTTCATGATTGTCTTGATTGAACTATGGAATATGTTCAAACCTTTTTTCTTGAGCAAAGGTGTTCCATATTCTTGAAAAACCAAAAAAATCAAAAAATTTAAAAAATGTAAAGAGGGTATACCCTAAAAGAAAAATCAAAGGGTAAGAAAAATAAAATGGTCGAAAAAGTGAAAGAAATGAACCCCAAACAAAAAATAGACCAAGGAAAGTGTGCAAACCCAAATGCCACTACTATTTCATTTTGTAATAAAGCAATTGTGTGCAGCTTGTCAAACTTTGCCACAATTTATGAAGGGTCAAACTGTTTAAACTTGACTTATTCATATTTCAATTTCATGTTATAGAATAGAGAATAAATATCTGACCAAACAGTTTAATCTTGGCAGATAAGTAGATAGGTAGAGTTAATAAGAAGTGCTCAACAGTTTAATCTGATCCCTTGGATGTAATAAGGGTAGAAATAGATAGATTTATCATGTAAAAAGAAAAGGTTGAAAAGGGTTTGCAAGTCTAAATGCACCCTAATAAAGAAGAGAAAATGGTAGTAGTAGATAGGGTAGGTAGATGGTGTTACAAAGTTTTATCTGATGAAAGATGCTGCTACATGTTTTTGATCCTTTACTTTCATCACAAGTACTGAAGCAGGAAATACACTGGAAAATCACAGCAAGCAAAGTCAAAATCATTAACTTCCCTCATCACTTTCCCCTTAAAAGTTTTACTAATTTCCCCCAAATTACTAAGGTATTTGGAGATCAAAGGGGCTCAAGGCATTTCCTTGACTTTTGGAGGGACCGGACCCTCGGCCTAATGATCAAAAAGACCTAAGTACTTGAGATAATTCATCATTATAATCATTCACTTTTAACTTTTTCCTAAGTAAAATCCAATTTTACTTAGGAAAATCATGCCAAATTCCATAAAAATCCCTCAAAATAACTTACTATTCTAAGTTTAAGTGTTGAAGATGAGATATTGCAATTTACTTCAGAAATTGTCACTTTCTTAGATGTGCAAAGTATTTTGAGTTCCCTTGTCCCTTTGTCATATTAATGTTTAACTCTAGTTACTAAATCCCTAGTGAAAATGCCTTATCCTAAGTATATAATTCCTTTTAAATTAATATTCCAAAAACCCCTCTATTATGTTTTAACCAAAGTATTTACTTCCCAAATATTCATTAAAAACCCGCTTCATACGCCCTTTGGTTAAATATATCCTTATATCATAGTCCTGCCCCTATGGTAATTAAATAATGTTTATCTATTACCATATAAATAGAAATATCGAAATAACGTTTAAACATATAATTCTATATGTTTAACACCAAAAGAATAAACCCGAAGTTTTATTTTTAAAACCAAAACTTTGGAAAAGCCCCTATGCCACCGTGGCCCATCCACCTGGAATTCCACCCGATGTTTCAACCACAAATGAAACCCCGCCGCGACCCCTCTTTCCATTATACCATGGGATTAATTAATTATTAGAATTAATTAATAACCAACTACCTCCACCAATCAACTCCCGCCCGGGGTGATTAATTAACGATAAATATATTGGGCCCGCACCATTTAACTTCCCACCATCTCCCCGTCATTTCAACCATCGGATCGCCCCTCCAAAGATCAACGCTCCTCGGCAATTCCGCTACCCATCCTTTGTCAGAGCTTTAACGCCCGGGGGCTTGGTGGTATTTGACTAGTCTCCCGTCCACGTGTCGATACTTTAATGGAATCGCTGCCCGCTTGTTCAATACCACCTTTGTCCATAAGTGGTGCGGGGACTAACCGCTTACCGCCCGGCCCCCCTACCCCACGTCAGCCCGTACCAAAGTGACGTCACTCCTCGAAAAACTAAAAACCCCTTTTTGACTTTGGAAATAAAACAAATTCGCGTGTTTTTATGTCATTTTCACCATTTGAACGTGACTGTGTTTTCCCCTACGAATTTCAAATTTCCACTAAAATCCACTGTTCAATTCGATTTCGCTCCAGAATTCCGCCATACCTGTGTTCAAGCATCATATTTCTACCGCCTGATACCTGTTAAACGCCAGCTTTCCTCCAAGAACAGGTATTTATCCTATAGCGCTTCGAACTTCAAAAGAAAGTTTGTTTTCCTTGTTTTCCACTGGATTAGTGATTTAATATTATCACTAATATCATTCCCTGAGGTTTTAAAACTGTGAATTGTTCCCCAGAAACTGCAATCGTGTTAATTTCCTTCATTTAAATTGGAATTGCACCCCACCTGTGAAAAAAAACCAGAAACCTCCGTTTTGAATCCACAAGAACCAAAATGGAGGCCCCGGCAGCTTTGAATGTAACTCCATTGAATGCCCCCCATAGAGAGTTAGAATATTTGGCCTTAGTGGATAAAGACTTCCAAATTAAAGACTTAGTGTTTGATGAAAGCCCCCGTCTGAGTTATTGTCGCTGCAGAGACGAGTACTCGAAGGGGCAAGATCTCATTGGGTTGTGGGAATCCAATCTCCCGAGATATCTCATCCCCTCAGTCATTTCTTTCCCAGAAATCATCCATTATTGCCATTCTAACTATGATCCCACTCAGAGAGCTGTAATATCCCCTGACCAGAGTGTTCTTTTCCACATTACTCCCCAGGCTATCAATGCAATGCTACATTTTGAACAAGGTCAAGAACTAGCACCTTTGTCTATAGAAGCACTGATTGAAAAGTCTAATCAATTGACCCCAGAAAAATTGAAGTCCATTTGCCAGAATTTCATGCTGCCTGAAAATCAACCTAAGGGACTTCCTCCCTATGGTTTTTATTATTTCACTAAGTTGGGAAGGCTCATCCTAAATATGATATCTTTTGTCTTGGGTTTCAATACCAGTGAATATGTTGATGAGATAACCCTCGCTTTGCTGTCTATTTTTACTCCTGGGCAACCTCCTGAAGTCAAATATGACTTTGCCTCCTTCATAGCCAATAAGATCCATGATCAGTTCATGAGGCTAGATGATGAGAAAGTTTTCAAATATTCCTCAGTTATTTATCATCTCATTATCTTCTATCAATCAGAAAAGTTCCCTTTCCCTGTTAAAAATCTTGATGCCAAGGGAAACCCCAGGTCGGTTATATTTTGGTCTCCCATAATTCATTCTTCCTCTGATTCTCCCTATTCTTACACTGAGTTCATTGATCAGTTTGTATATCCTGCAACAACCTTGTTGACAGGAATCCCTCCCCCAAGGCTCATTAATGAAATAAAGAAGACCTTGCAGCTTTCAAGGACTTATAAAATTGGAGATTGGTATTTATATCAGAACCATTCAGTCATCAGAATCTATGGATGTGAATTACATCCATTCAAGTTTCCAAGATATGTTCCCATGAGAATTTTTGCCTTGGAATATTTCAGGCAAATGAATAATTCAGATGTGATCCATTTTTGTAGTGTGAAGAAGAAAGCCCAATTAAGGATCAAAAGTCAATTAGGTCCTTTCATCTGCAACTCTAGGGAGGCCGAGCGAGAAGCAGAAAACATACTGCAAAACCATTGCAAGTTCCAAAGAAGTTTTCGTTGGGTTCCTTATGACCCATTTGGTTTTATCTGTGAAAATAGAATAAAGAACAAGTCATCCCCTTACATACACCACAAGATTCCTCAAATAGAACAATATGCCAATCAAGATGAATGGGTGGCAGAAACACTAATTGAGGAAGAAAGTGAAGAAGAAAAAATGAACAGAATAATGAAAGATCTTGAGAAGAAGTATGACCTAGAATCTTGTGATCAAGTGTAGGTACCTCACATTGGCACTTCTTCAGCAGCAAATCTACAGCAGACATTACAGGAAGGCAGTTCACCAGTGGCAGCAGAATCAAAAGGCAAAGGAAAGGAACCTGAAATTCAGGTCATTGAAACTTTAGTCATGGCAGAGAAACCTCAAAATTCCAGAGCACCTGATCAAACACAAGTTTCTCCCACTCAGATAAAACATCCTGAAATTTTAGAATTACAAACTCCATCCAACATGGAGATAGGAAAGAAAAGGCATGTTCCAGACACTACTCCTCCTAAAGAGCCCTCAGAAATACATCAAGCCAAAAAACATAAACTAGATCCACTTCCAGATGTGAAAATCATAGATGAGGTGTTTGATGATGGAAGAGAAGACAGTCAGCTAACTGGTTCTGTTAGTGTGACCCATACAGAGCAGAAAGGAAAAGCTTTGCACAAGCAGTTGAGTACTGAAGTATCCTCCTTTAGGCCACCAAAAACAGATACAAGGGATATAAAAAGAACTTTCATTAATATAAAGGCAAAGAATGATCCATTAAGAATGAAGGTATATGATCAATATTTGAAAATGGCTCCACATAATCAGGAAAGGTTAATGTTAGCATTTTACATTTCACAAGGCAAAATGATGATGAGCCACTTCAAGTCAAAGGTGCCAAAACCCATGACAGCAGTTGATTATATTAGAACAAATTTTGAGGTCCTGGCAAAGGACATTCATCCTTTGGACCAGATATAGCTGCATAAACAAACTGGGGAAATGGTGTATTCCACTCTTACTAATAAGGCCATGGCAGCCCTAACGCTGCAAGATTCTTTAAATAACACAAGCGCCCAATTGCAAATTGAGAAGGCCTCTTCTCAGGCCAAAGATAACAGAATAAAGTCTCTGGAAGACATAATTATCAGCTTGGGTCACAACCCCAAAGATATTAAAAGAATTGAGGGACTAATAAAGAAGAAAGATGATGACATAGCTGCACTGAGAAAGCAGCTAAAATTGCCAGCCTCAAGGCACCCCCAGACCCAAGAAGTTTTGAAGGGGAATTCACAAGAAGAGGTAATGGAATTGCTCTTAAAAGTAACTGAGCAACTAAGTGAAACAGAGAAGCAATTGGAACAAGCTTTACAAGAAAAGGAAGCTATCAAGCAGACATCCACCACAGAAGCTACTACAACCACAGGTACTACAACAGCAAAGCAACAAACAGAGCCAGAGCAGGTAAACACTTCTGGTTTAAGTTCTGATGAGTTAATAAAACAAATGGAAAGTTTACAATTAAGAGTCACAGAACTTCAAACCACAAAGTTACAATTAAAAGATTTGGAGCAGAAGTATGATACATATAAGAAGACAGTTGCTGATAATACCAGGGAAATCAAAAGATTGGACAGATTAGTTTAGGCTTTAGAAAAATATCTTTCACTAGAAAAGCCTTTGAAGGAAATAAATGAAATTCTTTGGGGTAACATAATTGAGTTAATAAAAAGTATTTGGCCCTCTATTCAAGCAATTTTTGAACAAAATGACCTGATTAAAGTAGCTCAGGAAGAAATAAACAGAACAAGAGATGAACTAAGAGGTAGACCTGAGCAGGCCAATCAACTTATTCAATTTTTGAACACCCGAACGAAGCAACAGCTTGCAGTACTAGGAATTGAAGACAGAACCGGCACTATTTTGATGATAAAAAGAGTTTTTATCAAAAGAACTTTTATGCAGAATTTAGAAAGGAAGTGTTCAGATATTTTGGCTGATATTAATGCTTTCAGAGAAAAATTTCAAGTTTTGTTAGACAGTGGGTTACCCAGTCCGATGCTCTCACAGGACCAAATAATGGAACTGGAAACCTATGTCAAGAAAATAGATACCCATGCTCAAAATACAACTGCTATTTCTATCAGTTTGACAGAAACAACATTGCCAACAGGGAGAAATATCTATGACAGGTTGAAGAATTTATTTCATCTTGAACATGAAATAAAGTATTTGTTTCCTAATGAGCCCACTTTTTACAAACTCACAGAGGCCGATGAGACATTGAGGAAACTTAAAAGGACTATGATACTAGAAGATCAATGGTGGAATGACCTATTGGAAATTCTATGAAAATTATCTTCAGTATGAGAATTTTATCTTTTTACTATTATGTGAAAGATAAAAATGAGCACAGATGAAAGAGTATCAGTTGAACAGGTTAAAGAGTATCCGTAAAGACAAAGAGTATCAAACAAGCAAAGAGATTACTCCAAGGGACAGCATCGAGCCCTATTTTCAGCACTTACCTCCAGCACATCAGCAAAATGAGGAAACAACACATCGGTAGTTACTTATTATTCTATCCACGAGGCCATTTGTCTCCTGTTTATTTGTAAATTACTCTTTAGTCACCCTAGATTATTGGCTAGGTTAGTGTGAGATATTTTCAATTATTTCTTGTAAAAATAAACCCTCAAAAAGAGTATTGAGGGTGGATTCTATTACTTTGCTGTAACATTGAGATTTTCGGAATAAAAGCATTTTGGAGAAATTTATTCGTGGCTTACTCGATGACGATTTGAAGCTCAGGACTTTTTACAGGATTCATGTGTTGGACTGCAGTTCAATAAGTCTTTCTACCCTTTGTCTTAAGTTTTATATTAGTTTTTAATATTATTATGTCCATTTCTGAATAATTTACGTAAAGGATTGAATCAGAATTTACTTAATTGTACTCTGATTTCAGATGTGATTGTTCTTAATGTTTTCCTCTAAATTGGTTATAAGCATGAATTCTTAAATGCTCTTGCTTTGCTAATTTAAACATTGTTGATTACTATAATAAAGAATTCTTGATTGCTCTTTGTTTGTAGTCATCTCATTTCTTTCTTTTGAACATGGTGAAAGATTCTTAGCTACCTTTCATCCCTTCAAAATCATCCCATCCACTTTAAATTTTAAGGATTGTTCTCTGTCTAGCTACCTTGCCCTGTAAAGCCATCTTGTGTGTAGAATAGAAATCCAGTAAATCCATCCTTTGACTCCATAGCCCAATGGACTGAAAACTTTCAACCTTGCCCTTAGTTTGTGGATTCCACCATTTTTCAAAACAAAATCTTGGATTTATAACTAGCCTAAAACTTGGTAAGAACAAAGATAAATCATAAAGAGAGAGCCCTCTCTGGATGCAGATTGGCTAGATTCTGCATCTGAAGGTTGGTTTGTGGTTACCTCGGGTATACTTTCCTTTTCTTACAACTTCAAGGAAAACCTGAGTGATAACAGGGTACTTGGGTCAGGTTGGGTCGTGTGAGGGAGGCCGTATGAAAAATGCTAATTATGTTGTGACAACCTGTGTGCCTTGTGGTGAAAGTTCGCGTGACCTGTTTTCCTTTTGCTCCCTTGTGCCTTCGTTCAGGCGGGTCGGGTAGGGTCGTGTGAGGGCGCCCAAGGAAACACATTCGGGTCGTGTGAGGGAACCTAAGGAAACACATTTAGGGCGGTTTGTATCAGGCCGAGTCATGTGACGGTGCCCATGGAAACGTGCTCGGGTCAGGTTGTGTCCTGTGAGGGCAGGAAAGGAAACGTGTTCGGGTCAGATCGTGTGAGGGAGGTCATATCAAAAATGATAAGTTGTGACTGCATGTGTGTCTTGTACACATTTGTGTGACCCATTTTCCATTTTCCCCCGTGTGTCTTCGCTAGGGGCGATCGGTTTGGGTCAGGTCGGGTTAGGTCGTGTGAGGGCACCCAAGGAAACACGTTCGGGTCAGTTTGTGCCATGTGGGGGTGCCCAAGGAAACGTGTTTGATTCAGGTCAGTTTAGGTCGTGTGAGGGCAGTCGTATCTGTTAGGTTCTTGTGATTTGTTAGATTGGTGAGATAAAATGTAGAGGGTAACATCAAACCAGTCTTTAGAGTCCTAGGACCTAGCCTTCCTGGCCTCAGAGAGGGCTCTATCTATTTTTTTCAAAGGACGTGAACTTGTTTGCTTTTAGGGTTTTATTTTAGGCTAGTTGTTAAGTGTAGGGTAGGTTTATTTATTTTTTTTGGGTACGATGATCAAGTAGAATAGATAGAGTGAGGAAATATTCAATTCATTGGGCTATGGAGTCAATTAAAGTCATAGAAATTTTCAACAATAAATCAGGGTGGATCACAGGGCAAATCTAGCATGGTCAGATGAATTTTCAAGGTTTTTGTGAAATGAAATGAACATCAAGTTTGTGAATAAGTTAGGGAGAAGGGAAATTAAGAATCCTGTGTCATGTACTTAAAACGAGAAGGGACTTCAACAGTATTTAGCATAAAGAAGTAATCAATAGACAAGGCACACCAATAACTCTTTGATTCAACTCAAGCAAATAAGCATTTTAGACAAACAATCCAATGAAATATAGAAGGTGAGAAACTCATTTAACTTCTAGTGATTTCACCTTCAAGGTTAGAAAAAATTTAAGATAAACAGATAACTTTAATCAAATAAGAGGGAACACCTAAACATCATTGATGAAAGCCATAAATATCTCCAAAACAACTATTCAAACATGGACAAAGGGTATGATTGAAACACAACCTCTTTGGCAAACCTAATTAGTGGTACTTTAGAGAGAGACCTCAAGAACAATGTTTTAGTGACATCAAACAAGAAGGGCTAACCATAAAACATCTTTGATACCTACTATATTGAACCATTCATGAGATAAACAAGCTTAGGGGGTCTAGTGAGCAATTAATAATTCTCTAAAGTGTCCCAGTAGAGGAAAACATAGAGGCAGTGAAGAACAAATAGAACTAAGGTGCCTTTGAAAAAATGTATTAGTCTAAAACCTTTGTCCTACTGCAATAAAGAAGGATGAAAGAAAATGATACATAAGAAAAAAATAACTAAATAGAAGCACATCACCATTAACCAAGCTCAGGGATCCTGCAAGCAACCTTCTCCATTATCAATCAAGACAAGCCATTCACAAACTCCACAACACCAATTTCTTCTCAAATCTCCAAAACAAACTATGTATTGCTCCAAATATTCATCAAATACAAACCTTTTACAATGAGGCTCTCATGCTCTATTTATCTAGCAAAGGAGGGAAAAAACCCTAATTAGGGTTTGAAAATGTCAAAACTAGTCATAAATGTCATTTATGCCTAACAAACCATGCAAGGCCCAAGGCACAAAATATCTCATGAAATAAAAGCCAAAATACCTCCTAGCACCTAATTTTGGATTGATTTGCCTAAAACAACATTAAAATATCATGTTTTCAATTAATGAGTGTCTTTTGTTGACTTTTGGCCAAAAATGCACAATGAGGTCTGAACACGCAACACCTTCCTAGGCAGAAAATGGGTCCACTTGCAACCAAGTTTTGGTGACCTTCCCAATGTCAGAATTGGCTCTATGATGGCTCGTTGGAAATCTTGCTCACTATACTTTCCAAATATACCCTTGGTTTTCTAATTGAGCTCCATTAACCTGTCCAAAAGGCAAAATTCCCAAAACTTCTCTAGGCACAGTGCCAGGTCTGTAAATGAGGCAAAAATGTGAGAAATGAGGTGTTTTTTGGCTCTTTGAGGGGTCAAAAATGCTCCAAATGCTCTGAAATTTGGCGAGAATAGTGTATTTGAGCCAATGATTCCAAAAATGCTGAGTTTTCCTCTTGAGGATGCATGAGATGAAATCGTAGAGCCAGAGGTGCTCTACTTAGAGGCCTCTAAATTCACAAAAAACCAAAATTTGTCAAAAATTTCTCAAATTTGGTGGATGTGTTCCTCATGGGGTTTGAGAGACCTGTAGAGAATTTTGTGACAATATTCAAAGGTTAGCTTGGCCTTTTTCCTCTTTGATTTCATGTAGCTGGGCATGGGCCTTTTTTATTTTAGCCTTCACAATTTGGTTTTGCAATGCATAGTGCTTGGTCATTTTCTTTTGGAGGTCAAGGTCCGTCTTCACCTTTTTCAGTTGATTTTTTTCATTCTTGTAGTATTAAATGTTATACATGGCCATACCTAGGCACTTTTCTAGATCCTTAATTTATGCATCCTTGTTTTGGAGCAGTATGCTAGTGGCCCTCTCCTTATTTTCATTTTCATTTTCTAGGTCAATGATGCCAAGTCCTTGTTTAAGCTCCTTCTTACCTTTCTTACATCTCTTCAACAATTGTTTGCCTTTATCTAGCTGTTGAGCTAAGGTGGATGGCATGGTCCCTTGCCTTTTAGAGGCAGCAAACACAAGCCTTTTTCCTTTTTGATATGTCAATGGAAGAGGTTTGATGGTGATTATTTCAGTGTCTTGATCATGGTTGCATTCATTTGTTTCCATGTTTTCCTCTTTGTTGGTGTCCCATGTTTTGATAGTTTGGAAAATAAAAAGACAAGGAAACATCAGAACCAATATTTAGAGTCCTAGTATCTAGTCCTCCTGTTCTCAAAGAGGGATCTCTTGAATGTTTGTTTGCAAAGGTTTATCTTATGTGCTTAGAATATGGATTTTAGACTAGTTATTAAGTGCGAGTGTTTGTTTGTTTGTTTGGTTGAATTGATACAACAGAACATGAAAGGTCTAGGAAAGATATATAGGATAGGGAAATATCTGGTTCATTGGGAAATGGATTCAAGAAAAGGTCATAACAAACTCATCAATGGATATGGAATATCAAAGGGCAAATCTAACTTGGTCACAGGATCCTTTGGTTTTGGAATGAGATGGACATTAATGATTTGGAAAGAGAAGTTTTAATCCTCAAACAAGGGGAATTTGAAAGCACAGCTTGAATCTATAAAGAGATATTTGGTAGATAGGGCTAACCATAAATTCTACAAATCACAGCTTTAAGCAAATAATGATTTCAAAACAACTTTTAAAATGAAATCTAAGATTCGGGAAACACCCTATTTCCTCAAAGATTTTATTTCAAATGACTTAGAAAACATAAAAGTTTCATTGATAATTGCAGTCATAGAAGAGGGAACACCTAACACATCTATGATCACAACTATAAAAGACCTTTAAGTCAACTGTTTAAGTGAGGACAAAGGGAAAGATCAAAACATACCTCTTTGATTCACTGTAAGCAAAGAACTTCAAAGGGAGACTTCAATAACAGTTTTTAAGTGGCAGCAGACAAGCAGGGAGAACCATAAATCATGCTAAAACCAACTGTTTGAACTATTAAGGAAATAAACAAGCATGAAGATTAAAGAGAGAGATTAAAGACTCTAAAATACTTTAGCAGAAGAAAACATGAAATAGTGAAGGATGAACAGGTCTAAGGTGCTTCCAAGAGTCATTTCTTAGCCTAAAACTTTCAACCTACTGTAGTAAAGAATTATGGGACATAATGAAAATAGGGGAAAACATAAAACAGTTCAGAATACTTCACCAACAGCCAAGCTCATGAATCCAATAATAGAGCCTTCATAGTAACAAGCATGCAACAACATCATCAAGACCTCCAAGACTTCAATTTTTTCTTCAACTTCAACGTACTACGTATTTATTTCAAAGAGCTTCAGTATTACAACTTGTGATCAAAAAACAACCAACCCCTCACTCATCTTCTACAGAAGTATATATAGAAGAATGAGGAGGTGAGATCTGATAAAACATCTCTAATTACAATTAATACAAACTTAAATGGCTTCTTGGCCTTTGGGGGGCTCAATGAAGAAAATTACATGGGAGTACTCTGTATTAAATGTTTTACATAAAGATTTAAGCTCGGTGGGAGCTTTTGATGACCTTTGAGGCTCTGTGTGGCATCGAAGTAACTATGCAGATGTTTTGTCATTAAGTTCCTTGGCAGAATTTACTCTTTGGTTGCGTTTTGAGAAAAATATCTGATCCTGATCAATAAATTCGACTTCTGACTGAATACTTTGAGGCACAGGTGGCATTTCAGCAGCTGGGAGGAATCAATTTGCCTCAGATGTGGCGGTGGAGGCTTTCCTGTTGATAAAAACCCTTAAGATTGTCTTTAAACTGTATTTTAATTGGGGATTAGGCTTTTGATAAATATTTTTAGTCGTGATCCCCGCAAATATGTCTTCCATCCTCTGTCCTGGTTCATTCTTATCTTCGTCACTGATAATCTCTGACTATGCCCGATTCATGGTTTTCTGCGGGTATGCAGGGCTGCGCAGTGTTATATGGCATCAATTCTTTATGGATGATTGATGAAACGTGGACTTAACACCTTCAAATGTTTTCTTTTGACAAATCGAAGGTGGGAGGATCGTCATCCTCTGCCTTCGAATTTCTTCGGACATAGTGAAAAAAACCTTTGAACCCTGCAAAATACAAAAAAAAATTATAAAATCCATGCATTTATAGGTTTATTGCTACAGAGGACGTGTGGGGGAAGCGTGGCCGTTGGATGGCATCATCCAACGGTCAGGATTTATCGGGAGAAGGCGGAAGAATGGTTAAATCAGAGCCGTCGATTGCGTAGAGATCGACAGTCGGGAGTGGAAACGGGAAGTCAAAGTGGAAAACGTTGACTGGGCGATCAAATCTGGGTGATGGAATATGGGTCGTCGATCTACAGATCAGATTGACAGCGGAGATCAATTGAATGCCGCGTCGTAACTCAGTTAACTATCGAGCATCTTCGGTGAGCGATAGCCGTCGGATGGCCCACCCCAGATCGGACAGTGTACAACGATATCGCACGCTGTCCACGTCCGAACGTTAACGCGCAATGGACGACGATTTTATGAATAGTTCCCAGGCCACGTGTCAACCGATGAGTGGAATCGTTGGCGATCGGGAAAAAACCGCCCTCGCCCAAAGGTGGTGTGATGAATACCGCGCGGTTTTTGGAATGGGTTAGTGGAATGCGAGGACCACTGGGAGACGGACTCCGCACCGTCCAATCTTCAGATCAGATCGACGGTGCAGAACGTTTTAAAATTTGAACTAGTGAAAGACTTTAGAAATTAATAAATCTGACATTTTTTAAATAAAACTAAGGTTTTTGAACATTGGGCGGAGATAATTAATTAAAAAATGGATAAGCGCCCGAAAGGTTAGCGCTTGGTTCTAACACCAAGACGCATGGAGGGGAAAGGCTAAAGACTTAGCCCGAGGGGGCTTAAGTCCATAATACACATAAAATATGCATTTCAATGGATTTTGAATGATTTTCAAGAGAAATTTAGGGTTCCGATAAGGCAAAGAAAGAGTCTTTGAACCTTATAAAATGGATTTTGATGAAGGGGAAATGGGAAAAACATGAAAATGAGGGCTTTTCATGGGAAATAGAGGGATAGAAAATGAGGTTAGCTTTGGAAAAGGGGAAAAGGAAAATGGTGCTTGCAGCAGTATTCTGGCTTGGAAATTAGCAGGATTTCTGAATCCTGAAGGGAAACAACAGTGATGATTGTCCAAAGGATAGGATAGTATCAAAAGACTTTAAGCATCAGCAATTTTAGCAATGAAATTGTTTCTTGAAGGCTATCCAACATCATTTAGCCACCACCTGATATGACAAAATTTATGGGTGGCTAACACTCTTCACCATCCTTACTGTTGTTTACCTCTTTGCCTTTAACATTAGCCTCATTTTTGGCTTCTTCACTGATTTGTGCACTCTCACCTTGTTTTTCATTATAGCTTCCTTCATCATTGTTGTGACCTTTATTTTGGCTGCCAGCCTATTGATTTTATTTACTATCTTCATGACTATCATGACTATTGTCATGACTGTCATGACTGTTGTCATGAATATCATGACTTCCCATTTTCTCACTGATGTTGGTTTCATTGGTGTCCATTTTGTCTTTAGCTTCCTACTTTTATACATTGTCATCACCTTCATCATTATTCACCTCCATGCTCTCTGTTCCATTGATGACCTCTTCTTCATCACTGCTCAATTCATTTCCACTATCAACTGATTCATTTTCTGCAATGCCATCATTCCCTTCTACTTCCATGTTCTCTGCCTCTTGTGGGTTTAACACATCATCACCCTCATCCTCATTTTGGCTTGACTCATTGTCACCCTCACCCTCATTTTCACTTTCTTTCTCACTGCCACTTCCTTCTTGATCTAATGCATCAGGAGAAGATGGGGAAGGGAGGTTTTCTTGAGAAGAGGATATATGTGTAGATGATGAGTCATGGTCTGTGGGAGGTGATGGAGGAGTGGAGGGACGAGGATGAGATGATGAGGGTAAATTAGGCTGATGATGAGGCTGTGGGCTGGTGAATATTTCATGAGTAATGAACACCTCCCAAGGTATTCTTTTTTGCTACAACTGATGTAGTACCACCATCTTGATCAAGGAGTGGTGGAACAAACTATGTATTTGTTGGGAATAACTCCTCCTTCGTACAGGAAAATACATCTTGTCGATAATTCTATACAAGTAATAGGGAAAATGAAGCATCTTGACCCTAGTGAAATGCATGAGTAATCTGACATGGTAGGATTAGAGCCTAGAGTATCTTCCCTCACAGGTAAAATATTTCATGATGACCTTAATTAAAGGTGCATAACTCTCCAGCAGGTGTGAGAAAGGGAAAATAGTCTTGTAGCGTTCTTTGTACCTAGGCTTGAGGAATGGATCATAGCAGCTCATGTCCAACTTTTCCCTTTTGAACCATTTCTCACCAACATCAGGAAGTCCAGTAGCGTGGGCAATGGTATCTAATGATAGCTCAAATTCTACCCCTGCAAGATTTACTTGTTTATTGTGTAGGTTGAGGACAAACAACCTAGTGAGCTCAGGATGAATTTGCACTTATTTGACCCTCTCATAAAACTGAAAACATCCTACATCCTGAAAGCATGTGAGAATCATGGGGGAGGTGGTAATCTCCACAATGTCTTGGGGCTCAAATTTGTTAACCTTCCGACCCTTGTGCTTTTGCCTCATAGGCACTTGGCCTCCTTCACTACTAACACTCCCTTCTTCTCCTGACATGGTGCCTAGGGCTGCCTTTAGACAAACTCAGGCCTGCTTGTGAAACTTGGTAGGAGGAATGAAATGAAAATATGGTGAGGGCAGTTATTGTAAATGAATGAGATGGAGGTGTGGTTTTATGACTGATCTCCCTTGAGATTTTATGAAGGTTTATCTTGAACTGATTGCACTTACCCTAATTGACACCCCCCTTAACAGATAATTTTTTGTTTGGAGGTTAAAACAGGTTTGTTTGCTATGAGGAATTAGGGCTTTTAGTGACTAGGGTTTGATTAATTTTCTTTAACCACTAAATCACAAAAACCACTTGAGGGGTAAGGAAAACATGCACCTACCAATTTTAACTCGTTTTCAGGTTCTTGAAGGCATCTTGGAGGGTGTTCCCTTATGTTTTGGCAAATATTTCAAGTGAGAGAGGGCTTCTGGCCTAAGCGCAGTGCCTACTCGCGTGCAGGCATGCCAGTCTCCTGGGCGCAGCACTAGTCAGAATTGGGCCTATCGGGTTCTCTTTAAACGTAGCGATGAACTTGTTCTAGGCATGTAGGGTCCTAATGGGCGCAGCACTAACTGCGTGTAGGTCTGTCAAGCTCCCTGAGCGCAGCGCTGCATGAGCTTTGGGCCTGTCAGGCCTCTTTGATCACAGTGCCGGGAAAATCTGGGCCAGTCGGGTCTCTCCCTAGGCACAGTGTTTCTCACGTGCAGGCTTGTCGGGCTCCTCCTAGGCGAACGGGTAGCACCCACCTGTAAGTGAAGCGCGTTCCATTGTACCCATAGCGCAGTTTATTTTTACACTGCAAAATCTTCCCTAAGCATAGCGCTAGGTGCTCTAAGCACAGTGCCTGCTACAAAGAATAGCGTCAGGTAACCTTGCCCGAATTCTCACCAAAACTCAAAAATTTTCTCCTTGAATGATCTGACCATCTTTTCAAATGCAAAGTGAGATGAGAAGAGAGAAAAATGATCCTTATATTTTTAGGGAAATAAATTTAAATCAAAACCCACTTTGCTAATGTTTTCAATCCTCTTTATCATTTTACTGATATTATTTCTGACCTTTTGCAGTAGGTGACTTAAAAACATAAAAATGGTCCCTTTTCCTTCTAATATTTTTCTTTGTTGTTCTTCAGTTTGTTGACAGGGTGAACTCTGATTCCCTCTGGCCTATTGATTCCTTTATCATTTTGTTTTGCAAATGTCTTGTTTGAGTTACATTATTTTCTGTGTTTTGGCCTGTTTTATGTCTTTCAATTGTTTTCACAACTTTAGGTACTGGCATGGTGGAAACATCTTTTAAAACCTCTATGTTCTTACCTTGGTGATTAAATTGTCTCCTGCTTGATGGGTGACTGAGGAACTTGTTTTCATTTCTCTCATTGATTCTCTAGGCATGATAAATCCATCTTGTAAAGTCACCACAGTCTTTACAATCAAGTTTTTCATTATCTCCTCTTGGCCACTACTGATTTGTAGGTGCCATGACATATTGATTTTACTTTGTCTAATGTTCTTGGTGTTTGGAAATTTTAGTTATACAATAGCTTCATCCTTATGATCAGCTTGACTTCTCATCTTAAAAGTCAACTATATGCTTTTATTCCTTTAATCATGGGGTGCAAATGACTGAAAATGAAGGCTTGACCTTCCTTATACTGATACTCTTTTCATTCTTTCCCTTTTAGGCAGTGAGATACTTTACCTTGACAAACCCTAGGAGTCACCTTCAACAGTCCCTTCAAACCTTCTACTTGCTATTATCATGGAGGCTTATCATCTTCATTTCACCCTCTTTTCCTATATTTTCAAAACCTTAGGTTGTTGGGCTGTTAGAGAAGAATCATTAGTGTTGTCTTCTAAGTTCTCTATAGCCCTTTCAAGTTCATTCATTTCTGTCGAGTTCACCTCACCTTTTTCCATTTTCCATTTATGATTTCTAAAAATCTTCAATTCATGCTTGGTTGTGCTGGTGTGCCTTTGTCCTTGTGATTTGAAGCATTGATCTTTGCTTGGTATGCTGTTGGCCCAATCAGTGCCTAGAAACCCTGATTGTTCTTGAACATATGTTTCTTCCTCTTCCATCTTCTTGAGTATATATTCTAATGAGGAGAAGGCCTCTTACCTTGCATATTCTCTACTGATAATCTCCTTGACACTCCTGCAGAAATGTCAAAAATGAACAGTTTCCTTTTGCATAATTTTGTCCTTGGCAAGATAGTCCTCCTTGGAGTTTTTCTTGATCTAACTTGGACAAACTGGTTTTGACCTTCTTTCACATTTAATTCATCTTCTAGCATATGAAAAACTATGATTTAGAACACCAAATATAACCCTACAACCTATGAAACCCTAATGACCTAATGGGAGGCTCTTTTGACTTGGTCTTTGACTGAAATCTTGGCTTGGGATCTTCAAATATGAAAAATAGAGTTTTTTGACAATTTGATGTATTGAAGATCCAAAATCCAATGTACTTGATTTATCTAAAGAGCCTACAGAGATAGTTTTGAGACCATCAACGCTTGAGGCATTTGTTGAATATGGGAAAGAGTAGGTTGTTTGGAAATCTTAGATGAAAGTGGAGGGCTTAGATAAAACAGAGTATTGAGGTTATGGGTGTGAAAATAGAGCAACGATGAGTGGCATGAGTCCATGAGGGATCTTCTAGGAGTGGTAGGCTAACTAGGGAATAGCAGAGTAGTGAAATAGTGAAAATTTTATCTTAAGGATAATGAAGGCAGTGACATTTCTAAACCACAATATTCAGGAATCTTGTTTTTAGAAATATAGGATAGGTATTTAGTCATCTACAAAATGAAAAAAATTACTGATGACTAACAGTATCAAAAATGATATGTTGTGATAGCCCGTGTGACTTGAGCATGTTCGTGTGACCCATTTTCTGTTAGCTCCCTTGTGCTTTCATTCAGGCGAGTCGGGTCATACCGTGTGAGGGTGCCTAAGGAAACAAATTGAGGTTAGGTCAGGTTGGGTCGTGTGAGGGTGGCCATATCAAAAATTCTAAGTTGTGACCGCTTGTGTGCCATGTGCATGTTCATGCAACCTCTTTGTCATTTGCTCCATTTTTCTTTCATTCGGGCGGGTCAGGTCGTGTCGTGTGAGGGTGCCCAAGGAAAGGCATTCGAGTCGGGTACTAGAGTCGGGTCGGCTCTTGTGAGGGAGGCCATATGAAAAATCATAAGTTGTTACAACCCATGTGCCTTGTGGCAGACATTCATGTGACCCATTTTACTTTTTCTCCCATGTGAAATCATTCGGGCAGGTCGGTTAGGGTCGTGTGAGGGCACCCAAGGAAACACGTTCAGGTCGGGTTGGGTCATGTGAGGGAATCCAAGGAAACACGTTTAGGTCGGGTTAGGTTGGGTTGGTTTAGGTCGTACGAGGGTGCCCAATGAAACACATTCGGCAAGATGCAAGGTCGGGTTGTGTGAGGGCGGCTGTATAAAAAATGCTATGTTGTGACCACCCGTGTACCTTGTGCATGATCGTGCGACCTGTTTTCCATTTGCTGTGCTTGTGCATTTTTTTGGGGGGTTCGGGTACTCAGGTTGGGTTGGGTCATGTGAGGGAGGCCGTATCAAAAATGATAATTAAGTTGTGACAACCTGTGTGCCTTGTGGTGCACGTTCGTGTGAACCGTTTTCCTTTTTCTCCCATGTACCTTCATTGAGGTGGGTCGGTTAGGGTTGTGTGAGGGTGCCCAACGAAACACGTTTGGGTCAATTTGGGTCATGTGAGGGCACCGAAGGAAACACGTTGAGGGTGGGTCGGGTCGAGTCGGGTCGTATGAGGGAACCCAAGGAAACGCGTTCAGGTCAGATCGGGTCGGGTCATACCGTGTGAGGGCTACCAAGGAAATGCATTCGGGTCAGGTTGTGTGAGGGAGGTTGTATCAAAAATGCTAAGTTATGACTGCTCGTGTGTCTTGTACATGTTCATGTGACCCATTTTCCATTTTCCCCCCTGTGCCTTCATTTGGGCCAGTCGGGTTGGATCAGGTCTGGTCATGTGAGGGGCACCCAAGGAAACACATTCGGGTCAGGTCGGGTCAGGTCGTGCTGTGTGAGGGCACCCAAGGAAATAGACTCAGGTCAGGTCAGGTCAGGTCGTGTCATGTGAGGGCGCCCAAGGAAACGTGTTCAGGTCAGGTCGGGTTAGGTTGTGTGAGGGCAGTCGTATCAGAAATACTAAGTTGTGAAAGCTCGTGTGCCTTGTGCACGTTTGTGCAAATTTTTTTTCCGTTAGCTACCTTGTGCCTTCATTCAGGCGGGTCGGGTCATGCCATGTGAGGGCACCCAAGGAAACACATTCAAGTCGAGTTGTGTCGTGTCGTGTGAGGGCGCCCAAGGAAACACATTTAGGTTGGGTCGTGTCAGGTCATGTGATGGTAGCCGTATCAAAAATGCTAAGTTGTGACTGCCTGTGTGCCTTGTGCACGTTCATGTGACCTGTTTGTCATTTTCTCCCTTGTGCCTTTGTTCGGGCAGGTCGGGTCGTGCCGTGTGAGGGTGCCTAAGGAAAGGTGTTTAGGTTGGGTATTCAGGTCAGGTCATGCCATGTGGGGGTGCCCAAAGAAAGTTTTTTGGGTTGGGTATTCGGGTCAGGTCGGGTTGTGTGAGGGAGGCCGTATAAAAAATGGTAAGTTGTGACAGTGTGTGTGCCTTGTGGCACACATTCGTGTGGCCCGTTTTCCTTTTTCTCCCTTGTGCCTTCATTCGGGCAGGTTGGGTAGGGTTGTGTGAGGACACCCAAGGAAACACGTTCAGGTCAGGTTGGCTTGTGTGAGGGCACCCAAGGAAACGCGCTCAAGGTGGGTCAGGTTGGGTCAGGTTGTGTGAGGACACCCAAGGAAACGTGTTTGGGTCGGGTCGTGTTGGGTCATGCTATGTTAGGGCGCCCAACGAAACACATTCATTTCAGGTCGTGTGAGGGAGGTCATATAAAAAATGCTAAGTTGTGACCACCCATGTGTTGTATGCACGTTCGTGTGACCCATTTTCCATTTTCCCCCCTTGTGCCTTCGTGTAGGCAGGTCAGGTCGAGTCGGGTCGTGTGAGGGCACCCAAGTAAACGCGTTTGGGTCTAGTCAAGTCAGGTCATGTCATGTGAGGGCGCCTAAGGAAATGAGTTCAGGTCAGGTCGGGTTGGGTCGTGTGAGGGTGGTCGTATCAAAAATGCTAAGTTGTGACAGCTGTTGTGCCTTGTGCATGTTTGTATGACCTGTTTTCAGTTATCTCCCTTGTGCCTTCATCTAGGAGCCTCGGGTCGTGTCCTGTGAGGGTGCCCAGGGAAACACATTTGGGTCGAGTTGGGTCAGGTTGTGTAAGGGTGGCCATATCAAAAATGCTAAGTTGTGACTGCCTGTGTTGCTTATGCACGTTCGTGTGACCCGTTTTACATTTGGCACTACTTTGTTCCTTCGTTCGGGCGGGTCGGGTCGGGCCATGTGAGGAAACCTAAGGAAACACGTTTGAGTCGGTTTAGGTGGGGTCATGTGAGGGATAATGTATCAAAAATGCTAATTTGTGACTGCCTGTATCCCTTAATGTGCACGTTCATGCGACCCATTTGTTGTTTTCTCCCTTGTGCCTTAGTTCGGGTGGGTCAGGTCGTGTCGTGTAAGGGCACCCAAAGAAACGTGTTCAGGTCGGGTTCGAGTCGAGTCGAGCTGTGTGTGGGGAAATTTATAGCTTTTACATATTAAACAATTTATATACACCTTAATATCTTATTTATTTATATTAATTTTTAATTTAATACTTTATATAATGTGTTTTAAAATATTATTTTTTATGTTTAATTTTTAATTATAATTATAATTCCCGCCTAAAAAAATTTCACCCTTCACCCAACCTCACTATTCCCACGTGGAAAAAATGCACCCTTCGAATCACTATTCCAAACGCATTGTCATTGTTCTACACACAGACTCGAGTTGAACCTGGCTGTACCCTGCGGAACCAAACTCACCCTGAACATTGAACGCCCATTCCTTGGCACACCTTGCTATTTCTTTACTTCTGCCCCAATGCTTCTTGAATCCATCAGTCCAACATTCAAATCGGAGGGAGTTTTAGGCATTGGATTGATGTGAAGAGCTCTACATGACCGTAGATTTTGAATATTTTTCGTATTCAGTATTACGGAATTAAAATTTTCAGTATTCGGCCCCTGTGGAAAGGCCATCTAAGGTAAGACCTAGTCTGAAATTGCATTTCTACAGTGAGATTTTATTCAAATTGATCATAGAACCATGAAAAATATATTTTTGAAGTTCTGAGCCAAAACCTAATATTTTCAGTAAAAGTTTTTTAAAGATTTCAACTGGAATATTTGTCACAAATAATTTATATTTTTCCTTCTGGATCAAAGCTACTTATGAATCATCTCTTGTTTTATCCAATAGCAATAATGGTTGTATCAACTCAAACATCATCGAACAACCCTATTCAATGGTGACGAGCATATCTCATCTAATATTTCTATTATGTTCACAATTACGATCTGTTACCCCATTGCATGAAATTCTACACGTGCCAACATCTCGCGTTGGATGATCTATATCCATGATGACTGATCCTAGCATAAACTCCTAGTAATTAATTGTAATGTAGGAAAATCAAACATTGGGTTCTGCAACATTTACTTGGGAGTTTCAGGTAACTAGTTTTTTTATTTTTTGTTTGAAATAATCCCTCTTTCTTTATGGACATTGAATAGTTGTTATCCATCCATATTGGAGTTTTCCTAGATCTATGTGTTTGTACTTATTCATTTAATTTCACATTTTTTCCCCCTTATGGGGTGGTTTTTATTTAAGTCACTATGTTTGCTTCAGTTAGCACTGAAAATTGGTCCTATTGGAAAAACAACGATGGTGCAGAGGCCTCATATTCATCATGTAGCCTATAGGCGATTGCGAGTTTGATCTGCCAAGGCTGTGTCCTTTTTTGGTTTGGTTTGTTTCATAGGACTCCTCTGCATCATGCTATGCACTATGTTTTCTCCTTTGTGCTCTATCGAAGAGGAGGCTTACAATCTACCCAAGCTAATTGGCCTTTTTTCATTGTAAGGATCTTTCTTTATTGCTCGTGTGTTTTTTTTTTTTTTGTAAATTTGGTGGGGCCTCACTATTTTCTATTTATAATTATAGGACAGGCTACAAAATATAAAATTCAGGCTGTGGCTGTTAGGTCCCTATATCACTAGTATAGCCCCTTATTATTGTTAGTGTAAACCCCTTATTGTTATTAGTGTACCCTTGTAACCCCCATTTTGTTATTATTGTACCCTTAAATTATTATTGTTAGGTCGGCTAGGATTACATTGTGGCCCACTAGGATTATATTATGGCCCCATGGACTCCTATATATAGAAAGGAGGTTTTGTGAATTGTATAATCCAAGAATTGATCATTCATTTAATGTATTGGAGGTTTCCCCCTCGAAGTGGCTTATTTATAAGGCGTTGATATCTCATTTCTTCTATTTTTGGAGTTGGTTACATAACATTTGGTATCAGAGCTTTGGATTCTAGGGTTTCGCTGCTCCAAACAGGTCATCGTGGCATTTTCGCTATAACTTTGTTTCTACGAAGTTTCAGAAGCTGAAATTTGTAGGGTGCGAAGCCGAAATCCTGAGGAAGCGTGTCTAAAAATTTCAGACCTTGGTTCGCAATATTTGCGGAGATATCATCTGTGGAAGTTAGGTCTTTTTTCAAGCTCCTAAACAGGTCATCGTGGAATTTTCGCTATAAATCTGTTTCTACGAAGGGTCAGAATCTGAAATTCATATGGTGCGAAGCTGAAATCCTGAGGAAATTCGTCAAAAAATTTCAGAGCTTGGTTCGCAATATTTTGGGAGATATGATCTGTGGAAGTTAGTGCTTTTTCAGGCTCCTGAATTTCATTTCAAAGAGGTGATTGTGGGAAAAGTTTAATAACTCTCTCTCTGAAGATTGGATTGGAGTGCCGTCAAAAGTGATCACCAGCACACGGCCTGTAGTTTCTTCGCTATCAATTTCAGAGACAAAGGAAAAAACAGTGACACGTGGCAAGTCGTACAAGTTCGCTCTACTGAACCAGTCCAGAATTAGGTCATTGTGGGAGATTGGACACAACTTTGTCTTGGAGAATCAAAATCAGGTCAGACCTGTGGCATTTGAAAGAAGCTTCAGAGGGCTACTACAGGGCTGAATTTCAGATATCGAAGATTTTCAATTACAGAGATAATTAAATTTCAATATCGATCTCCTAAAAGATAGTAAAAGGTGTGTATTTTTTTTTTCCGAATTGCATAAGTCTTGTTTGAAGAATCAAGTTGAATTGATTCCAAGGGCATCTTTTAGAATAGATATCAATATTGGATTCTAAAATGGCCCCTAAAAAGAATTCAACACCCATTAAGCCTTCAAAAGGCTCTACTATGACTCATGAAGATGAAGAATGGCAACATGACATATCAAAATTACAAGAGCAAATTTTGCTCTCGCAAAGAACAACAAAAAATGAAATGGAAGTTTTGAAGAAAGGCGTGGAAGCTAAGATGATTGGTTTGGAAGCTAAGATGGATGGCATGGAAGTGGGCATGGAAGCTAAGATGGATGACATAAAAGACAACATGGAAAACATGAAGAGTGATCTAAAAGCATACATGGAAGGCTTGATGACAAGCTTAAAACCAGAAATGATTCCTAATGGTGGAAATATAGGAGAAGAACCTCCCGATGAGAACAAAATAAATGTTAATCATGATTTCATAAACTCGAATGTTGGCAGGAAGAACCACCATATTCCAAAAATGGATATGAGGAAGTTTGATGGAAAGGATCCTGTAACATGGATACTACAGATGGAGCAATATTTTGATCTCCATAACGTGCAAAACACACAAAAGGTACGCATTGCAACTTTACATTTAGAACAAAATACATTTTTATGGTATCGATGGCTTTTATCCCTTAAAAAAATTGCCACTTGGCTAAATTTTACTGAGGAAATGATAGCACATTATGAGGATACAAAGAGCAACACCTTCTTTAGCCAATTGATAAATCTCAAACAAAAGGGTTTAGTGGGGCAGCACACTGAGGACTTCCAAAAATTGAATATAAGGGTAACTGATATTCCAGAGGAACACAGGATTGATCTCTTCATAGGCACTTTAAAGGATAACATCCAACATGAAGTTCGCGTTTTGGAACCCGATTCATTGGAGAAGGCATTCAGGTTGGCAAGAAAAATTGAATGTAAAATTATGGCGACAAGGAAGCCTACCACTCACTTCTATAAAGAGGGAAGTGTTGCTACTCCTAGATTTCCACAACCTACAAGGTTGACACCACAACAATTGGAAGAAAAAGAGCAAAAGGGCTTTGCTATAGTTGTGATAGAAAATACACTAAAGGTCATAAGTGTGCTGAGAAGAAATTATTTTACATAGATTGTGAAGAGGAAGAAGAAAATGAACAAGAAGAGGACATACACCAGGAACCAACCCTAGAAGAGGAAGAAATGAATCCGACCATATCGTGTAATGCACTGGCAGGAATTACCACTCCTCAAACTCTCAAGATACAAGGACAAATCAAGAAGAAAAGGTAATAGTGTTGATTGATTCAGGTAGCACCCATAATTTTATTCATTGTAAGGTAGCCAAGGAATTAAATTGTTTTCTATACCCAGCACCAGAATGTCAAGTGATGGTTGCAAATGGAGGAACTATAAATTGCTCTGGAAAATGCCATAATATCAAGCTAACCATGGGGGAATATGTATTGATTAGTCCAATGCTTGCCATTCCTATGGGAGGTGCTGATGTTGTACTAGGAGTACAATGGTTAGAATCTTTGGGGACGGTAGCTTTTAATTTTAAATAACTTTTCTTGAAATTTTTTTCAGAAGGAAAGGAAGTCGAATTACGGGGTATCGCAGGGAAGCCAGGAAGGATAATAAGCTCTAATGTCATGACAAAGCTTCTAAAGAAAGAACAGTGAGGCGTAATTGCACAATTATGCTCACTAGAAGTGCCAACATCAAAATCATCTATTTCTGCAGATCTCCAACAAGTCTTGGACAATCATTCCAAGGTGTTTGAAACTCCCAAAGGACTCCCACCTATTCGTGATCATGATCATGCTATTCATTTGATTCCATGAAGTGTTCCTCCAAACATCAGGCCTTATAGATATCCTTACTTCCAAAAGAGCGAAATTGAACGTATGATTGCAGAAATGTTAGAGGCGGGTATAATTCAACCCCGTCAAAGTTCTTTCTCTGCTCCTGTAGTATTGGTACACAAGAAGGATGGATCATGGCGAATGTGTCCAGATTATAGGGAGCTCAATAAGCTCACCATTAAAGACAAATTTCCCATTCCTGTGATCGATGAATTATTGGATGAATTACATGGAGCAATTTATTTTACCAAGTTGGATCTTCGTTCAGGATATCATCAAATTAGAATGAAGACCGAAGATATTCCAAAAACAGCATTTCGAACTCATGAGGGTCATTATGAATTTTTGGTCATGCCTTTTGGCCTTACCAATGCACCTTCTACATTTCAAGGGTCGATGAATTCCATTTTCAAACCCTTCCTTAGAAAATTTGTGCTAGTATTTTTTGATGATATACTAATCTACAACAGGTCTTGGAAGGATCATGTTGAACATGTTGACAGGGTGCTCAAACTATTGCAGGAGAAACAATTATATGAAAAAAAATCCAAATGTTTCTTTCGAGTACAAGAGGTGGAATATCTGGGTCATATTGTATCTCACGAGGGTGTTAAAGTAGACCCTAAAAAAATTAAATCCATTAAGGAATGGAAAGTCCCGACAACCATAAAGAAGTTACGAGGATTTCTCGGGTTAACAGGGTATTATCGCAAGTTTGTTAAGAATTATGGGAGAATAGCAGCACCTCTAACAACATTATTGAAGAAAGATGCATTTTCATGGACTCCTGAAGCAACTAAGGCCTTCGAACGTCTTAAAGAGGCAATGTGCCTAGCACCGGTCTTAGCTACACCAGACTTTACAAAAACCTTTATTGTGGAATGTGATGCCTCAGGAAATGGAATTGGTGCAGTTTTAATGCAGGAAGGAAGACCCATTGCTTTTGAAAGTCGTCCAATCAAAGGAAAGTATTTACAGAACCCTATTTATGAGAAGGAAATGTTAGCAATACTACATGCACTAAAGAAATGGCGAACTTACCTAATGGGAAGACACTTCAAGGTAAAAACTGATCATGATAGTCTTAAACACTTTTTGGAACAAAGACCATCGTCAGAAGAACAGCAAAAATGGGTCACAAAGATGTTGGGTTATGACTTTGAAATAATCTACAAAAAAGGAAAGCTGAATGTTGTTGCAGATGCACACTCAAGAAAGAATGAAGAGGTGGAAGCATTGCTTTGTGCCATTTCTATTATCCAACCAGATTGGATAACTGAAGCAAGAGATGAATGGAAGAAGGACAAAGATGTATGGACACTCATTCAAAAGTTGCAGCAAGATCCTAGTACATCCGATACATTTAGTTGGAAAAATGATTCCTTATGGTACAAAGATCGCTTATATCTTTGTAAGAATTCCCAACTAAAACAAAAGATTCTTCTCGAATTGCACACTTCTCCTTTAGGAGGACACTCAGGATTTTTAAAAACTTACCACAGGGTGAAGAAAGAATTTTTTTGGGATGGCCTTAAATCCGATATTCGAAAGTTGTTAACAGGGTATTATCGCAAGTTTGTTAAGAATTATGGGAGAATAGCAGCACCTCTAACAACATTATTGAAGAAAGATGCATTTTCATGGACTCCTGAAGCAACTAAGACCTTTGAACGTCTTAAAGAGGCAATGTGCCTAGCACCGGTCTTAGCTACACCAGACTTCACAAAAACCTTTATTGTGGAATGTGATGCCTCAGGAAATGGAATTGGTGCAGTTTTAATGCGGGAAGGAAGACCCATTGCTTTTGAAAGTCGTCCAATCAAAGGAAAGTATTTACAAAAACCTATTTATGAGAAGGAAATGTTAGCAATACTGCATGCACTAAAGAAATGGCGAACTTACCTAATGGGAAGACACTTCAAGGTAAAAACTGATCATGATAGTCTTAAACACTTTGGAACAAAGACTATCTTCAAAAGAGCAGCAAAAATGGGTCACAAAGATGTTGGGTTATGACTTTGAAATAATCTACAAAAAAGGAAAGCTTAATGTTGTTGCAGATGCACTCTCAAAAAAGAATGAAGAGGTGGAAGCATTGCTTTGTGCCATTTCTATTATCCAACCAGATTGGATAACTGAAGCAAGAGATGAATGGAAGAAGGACAAAGATGTATGGACACTCATTCAAAAGTTGCGGCAAGATCCTAGTACATCTGATACATTTAGTTGGAAAAATGATTCCTTATGGTACAAAGATCGCTTATATCTTTGTAAGAATTCCCAACTAAAACAAAAGGTTCTTCTGGAATTGCACACTTCTCCTTTAGGAGGACACTCAGGATTTTTAAAAACTTACCACAGGGTGAAGAAAGAATTTTTTTGGGATGGCCTTAAATCTGATATTAGAAAGTTTGTGGCGGAATGTTTGGTTTGCCAGCAGAATAAAGTGGGAACAATTAAGACCCCAGGACTTCTACAACCTTTATCCATTCCAAGTCAACGTTGGGAGGAGATTTCAATGGATTTTATCACAGGTTTACCTAAGTCCGAAGGAAAGAGTGTCATCATGGTGGTAGTTGATAGACTTACCAAGTATGCACACTTTTGTGCATTATCTCATCCATTCAAAGCAAGTACAGTTGCTACTACATTTATGGACAGAATTCAAAAGCTACATGGAAGCCCAAGGGTTATTGTGAGCGACAGAGATCCCATTTTTACTGGAAATTTTTGGACGGAGTTATTTTCTTGTTTGGGTACTCAGTTAGCTCATAGCTCATCTTATCATCCTCAATTTGATGGTCAAACTGAGATAGTAAATAAATGTTTGGAAGGATATCTTCGTTGTTTTGTATCTGATAAACAAACACAATAGGTCAAGTGGTTACCTCTTGCTGAATGGTGGTATAACACTTCCTTCCATACTGCAGCAAAAATGACCCCATTTATGGCACTTTATGGATATCATCCACCATCCATCACATCATCTTTAAGGGAAAATTCGAAGGTTCAAGCGGTGGAAGATCACATCGAGCATCAGCAAGAAGTTCTCCAACTCTTAAAGGATAACCTGAATTTGGCACAAAATCGAATGAAACAACAGGCAGATCAACATCGTAGCGAGAGAAGTTTTGATGTAGGAGATTGGGTATTTTTACGGCTACAACCATACAAACAAATGTCCCTCAAGCAAGCAAAGAAGGATAATAAATTATCGCCAAAGTACTATGGTTCTTACAAGGTGTTGCAAAAGATTGGTACTATGGCATACAAATTGGAGCTTCCTGCTTCTTCGCGAGTACATCCAGTTTTCCATGTTTCATGCTTAAAGAAGGTTATAGGTGAAAATCTTCCAGTTCAAACAGTATTGCCAGAACTTGATGGGGAAGGGAAAATCATATTGGAACATGAAGCAGTCATGGAAAAAAGAACTCGACAACTACGGAATCGATCAATTTCAGAGTATCTCATCAAGTGGAAGAACTTACCCACTGAAGATTCTACATGGGAGGATGAGAATTTTATACAGAAGCACCAGGAGCTACTCAAGTGTTGAGGACAACACTTTTTTTGAAGGAGAGGGGCATGTTAGGTCCCTATATCACTAGTATAGCCCCTTATTATTGTTAGTGTAAACCCCTTATTGTTATTAGTGTACCCTTGTAACCCCCATTTTGTTATTATTGTGCCCTTAAATTATTATTGTTAGGTCGGCTAGGATTACATTGTGGCCCACTAGGATTATATTACGGCCCCATGGACTCCTATATATAGAAAGGAGGTTTTGTGAATTGTATCATCCAAGAATTGATCATTCATGTAATGTATTGGAGGTTGCCCCCTCGAAGTGGCTTATTTCTAAGGCGTTGATATCTCATTTATTCTATTTTTGGAGTTGGTTACATAACAGTTCGAAATGTTGTTTTTGGAATATCTTCAGTCTTCATTCTAATTTGATGATATCCTGAACGAAGATCCAACTTGGTAAAATAAATTGCTCCATGTAATTCATCCAATAATTCATCAATCACAGGAATGGGAAATTTATCTTTAATGGTAAGCTTATTGAGCTCCCTATAATCCGGACACATTCGCCATGATCCATCCTTCTTGTGTACCAATACTACAGGAGCAGAGAAAGAACTTTGACTAGGTTGAATTATACCCGCCTCTAACATTTCTGCAATCATACGTT
>JAXQQM020080828.1:0-17970 GCA_034641835.2 Pinus albicaulis
AGCGCCTTCGTCAGGATGTTGGCATCCTGATCCTCCGTGGGAACATATGAAAGCATCATGATTCTCTGCTGAACATAATCTCTGATATGATGATACCAATCTATGAATCCATGCTGCCTCAACTGATCCTCCTGTCTGTACCATGAACCATATCCCGATGTGCCTCTAATATAACACAATACATGCTTGCCTGCCTTCCAAAAGAGCTTGGTAGGCTTAACCATAGCTTGCGAAAGTTGGTTAACTGCATAGCATATATCGGGTCATGTATTGACCAGATACATAAGCGACCCCACCAACTGTTGATAGACAGTGGCATCCACTACCTCCGCTAAAGTAGCATCCTCCTTCCTCCAACCACCAGGAAGAGGAGTGTCAACAGGCTTGCAACCTTGCATGTTGAACCTCTCCAGAATCTCCCGGGCATACTTGCCCTGAGAAAAAAACAGTCCTCCGCTGCGTTGCCAAATCTCCAATCCTAGGAAATAATGAAGGATTCCCAAGTCCTTCATCTCAAACTCTCGTGCAAGATCCTCCTTGCATGAAAGTATCAACTGCTCATTGCCAGTCAAAATCAGATCATCTACATACAGTACGATGATCAACATCTTCCCCTCCACCACAATCTGGTACAGGTTAGGATCCGCCTCACTCTTGGAGAATCCAAGCCCGGTGAAGTAGCTATCTATCCGAGTGTACCAAGCACGAGGTGCTTGCTTCAGCTCGTACAGTGCTCTCTTGAGTCGGCACACATGCGACTCACTGCTGAAGATCTCAAAACCTTCAGGCTGCTCTATGTACACCTCTTCCTCAATAACTCCATTGAGGAACGCAGTCTTCACATCCATCCGATGAATGTGCCACCCCATCTGCGCTGAGAGAGCAAGGATCGTCCGTATGGAAGAGTACCTTGCGACAGGTGCAAAAGTCTCCTCATAGTCAATCCCCTCGATCTGTGAGAAGCCACGGGCGACAAATCTCGCCTTGTACTTCTCCACACTCCCGTCAGCCGCCTGCTTCACTTGGTAGATCCATCGCGAACCTACAACTGATTTCCCAACCGGTCTTGGGACAATCTCCCATGCACTGTTCCTGATGATCGAATCATATTCTTCGATCATGGCATCAACCCATGCGGGTTCCTCCACAGCTTCCTCAAAAGAGGATGGCTCTGTCACAACACATTGAATCACAAGAGCCATGTATCCAGTGTACCGATCCGGTGACTGTCTCTGTCTGCGCTGTGCTGTAGGTGGTCCTACAACCTTCTCTGCATCTCGAGCCAGTCGCTCAGCTTCTGTAGTGCGCATGCTCCCTCTGATGGTTGGCGCTGCATGGGTGGTTTCTTCCACCTCCCGAACTTCCTCTTGTGGCTGATCCACATCCGGAAGCTCCTCCTTAGGAACTAACAGCTCCTCATCTGCATGCAAGTGTAGCTCCCTCTCAAGCGAACACTGCATGGCTTTCTCCTCCCGAAATTTTATATCCCGTCGCACAACAGTCTTGCGACTGTCTGACAAATACACCCGATAGTTGTGAGGTGTATCAGTGTACCCCACAAATATTCCAACCTCAACAGTTGGATCCAGCTTCCTTCTCGCATCCTTCGTCACATGCATGTAGACAGGAGAACCAAATATCCGCAAATGGGAAATATCAGGCCTCTTGCCAGAATAAGCCTCCTCTGGTGTACTCATGCCAAGAACCTTGTGAGGACAACGGTTCTGCACATACACTGCTGTATTGCATGCCTCATCCCACAAGTGAAGGGGTAGGCCCTGATCATGCAACATCGCCCGTGCAGCACCCACGATCGTTCTGTTCTTCCGCTCAGCCACCCCGTTCTGATGTGGGTTATGGGGTGCGATGAGCTCTCTCCGAATCCCTTCTGCGCTGCAGAACTCCTTGAATTCAGCCGAGATGAATTCACCACCGTTATCACTCCTTAGAGCAATCACCTTCTTCCCCGACTTCTTCTCGACCAGTGCTTTAAACTCACAGAACTTCGCGAATGTATCGCTCTTCTTCTGCATGAAGAAGATCCAGCACTTTCGAGAGAAATCATCAACAAAGATCACATAATACCCGTGCTTTGCTGTCGAAGCAACTGAGAAAGGACCACACACGTCTGTGTGAACTCTCTCAAGGATCGTCGTGGCGCGACTATCCTTCTCGTGAAAGGTGGCTTTCACATACTTCCTAAAGTACACCCCTTGCACTGATCTGACTGCGCAAGAGTGCCCTTAGGAAGCCCAGTAGAAATCTGCTGCAGAATCTTCAAAGCTCCATGGTGAAGGTGGCCCAATCTCCTGTGCCATAGTTCGCCCTCATCATCCCAGCTCACCACTTCTCCCGCCTTGCATGCCATAGCTACGCAGCCATCTACCTGCAACTGATAAAGGTTCTTGGTTCGAACCCCTATCTTCCGGGTCTCTCCAGTAGTCTTACTGCGCAAGAAGGCTTTTCCTTCGCTGAAGACCACATCATACCCCTTATCCTCTAACATCGCTACTGAAATCAGGTTCTTCTTCAATCCAAGTACATGCATGACATCCTTTAAGACAAAGGGTTTACCAGACTCCCTCTGAAAGGATACGGTACCGATACCAGTCGCACTGTATCTACCGTCATCGCCCATCTCGATGTGCATACCCAAATCCTTGTCCTCCAGATCTGAGAACAACTCCCGATCCCCCGTCATATGAAATGACGCACCGCTGTCCAAGAACCACACCGATCCCATCACACTTGAAACCAAGCATGCAATCAGTGAAAAGTCAAGCTCGAACTGTGAAGCCAAAGCTTCTCCATCTGCAGATCTTCCCGCTTGCTTGTTCTTCTTCTTCTTTGGAAAATTTGTAGCATAATGTCCGTGATCATGGCAGTGAAAACACTTCACTTTCGCCATATCCTGCTTCTTGCCCTTTGCACCAGAATGAGAGGTTTTCTTACCCTTCCCCTTCTTTGCTTTGGCCACCAAAGCGCAATTTTCTTCATCAGCTCCCTTTGATGAAGATCCATCTCGAGTAGTCCTCCTTATCTCCTCCTGCATGAGATCCACCCAAACTGTTGGTACTAAATTAACATTAGTCACTCTTATGGTGGGTTTAAGAAAGCCTTGCATCAAAAGCTATGGTATATAGTGAAGCATTCAAACAGATGGCTGAGAAGCAAAAGACGAGGGACTAAACATAAAGCAATAAGGCAAGAGAAATACGAAAAACGAAGGCATAGAGCAAAAGGGGACTATGGTATCATGGAAGACGCAAATTTCATCCATCGCAGATCTGCCCCATCGCAAAAGCGCAAAAGTGCATTTCTGCTGGCGCCACTTTCATCCATCGCACTTGGCATTTTTGCGATTTGCACATCCATCGCACTTTGCATCCATCGCAGATCTGCCCCATCGCAAAAGCGCAGTTTTTCTGGTGCCACTTTAATCCATCGCAGATCTGCCCCATCGCAAAAGCGCAGTTTTTCTGGTGCCACTTTAATCCATCGCACTTCCCGCCTTTTGCGATCTGCGCTCTCCATATCAGGACCCGAAGTAATGAGGATGACATGGAAAAGCTGACGCGTGGGACCCGAGTATCAATATGTTATGTCTAGAATCTGCCTTATGGGAAATATATTCAAGAATCATCGGATTCTTATGATAAAAAGGTAAGGTAAAGTCCATTAGGTAACTGGTACTAAGGCCCGTACCAATATTAAACCCGGCATGAGGCACCCACCTGTACTTTCGCACACCCAATCCTCATGCGCCGCGTGCCTCACTGTCAGTGTCCTTAGTACACTTGCCTCCCATCGTATTACCCATCCTTCTTTTAGCTCGAATTACCCATTCAGAGATAACATCTCCTCCGTATTTCTCTCCAATAAAAAGTTGCAGGTTCCTATCTACAACATATACCGAGTAGGAAGGAGCGCCTGGTCTACCCAATCATTGTCAGAAGTTCCCTGCATCGCTTTCCCGAGCAGATTTACCTTCTGTTCCGGTACTCCGCCATTCATTCTCCCTCTGTTTTCCTTTCGCTTTTTCAAATTCTTGAATGTCAGCCATGGGAAGGGGAACACCAAAGAAGAATGAACTAGAGACCCCCCAAGTCCGTGAATCTAATAACCCCCCTAAAGTTCGACCCATTCTCTCTCTGATTGCTGGCCTATTAGGGGTAAGGAGTCTGGATGAAATTTCCATGCCAGCACGCCAGTTCATCTGCAAACGTGCCCCCCACCAGAATCAGCAACTACCTCCACTCCGCCTCGCCTGTGATTATTTGTAAACTCATGATTTGGCCTTAACGGCCTGTTTTACTTTTACTCAGATAGTTTCTTTTTAAGTTTTCGAGTGGACAATTCTTTCCACTCTTGCACTTTACATTTTCACTGAACTGTTATTTAAATTTCTGTTTTAAAGAAGAAAACGGCCAAGGGCCTGATTATACATGATGGGAGGCCTGATTCCCCATCATGAGTTTTGTGGTTTTGAAAATGACATGTAACAAATTTTGTTATGCGAAGAAGATATTTTCCCAGAAAATATCTTCTCGCTAAGAGGAAAAGAAGCCTATATAAGGTAGAAAAAAGGAGAAAACAAGGTTCCAAACTTTTTGAAGAATTGACTGTGTAAGAGCTTCTTGTTTGTAAATTTTGTTAAAGTTTTGATATGAATGCAAAGAGCCCGTAGGGCCTCAATGAAAAGGATTTTTGTTTCAGATAAGGATTCTGGTCTCGATCCTTCATAGTGTGTTATTCTCCCTTGTGTGTTATAGTGTAGTTATTCATTTCGCTTATATCCATATATCTGGTATTGCATTCTGGAATGCGAGTTGCTGGTTGCTTCTGTTATGAATTTATCCCTGTGGATACTTATTTCATTAGCTTCTTGGTACTTTAAATATGGATCAGGTGTAATATGTTGTTCCATTTTCACTCCATTCACCTTTCTGCTATATTGAATTTTATGAAGTATTATTCACGAACGTGGTTATCATGTATGGATTCTTAATGTTTAAGCCCACCACATGTCAACGTGTGTTTCTGAATACTATCTTTATAGAAATTAATATCTTATTCCTTCTATATTCTCAGTAGATACCCTTATATCATCCTGCTCTGTGAAGTATTTGGGAATTCAGCCCTTATTACAACGAACTGTCTTGGAATTGTCTTATGCATTTATATTGGAGTTTAACATCTTATTCATTCATTACTGTTCATTCAGCGTTGAGCTTATGAAGTGTTTGGTACCATTTAAATCTAATTTTTCCACCTACAAAGAAATAGTATGAGAGCCTGATTCTGTTAAGATTATCCTTATTACATGGTCTTGACTCTCTGATACATAAGATGTCCTAGGCACTGGTCTATGACAACTCTAGACTGTCTCTAGGAATTACAACATCTTTTTGGCGCCGTTGCCAGGGAACGAAGTTGAAGAATCTTAAGATCCCTGGGCCTCGACAAAATCCATTCACTCTTCAGCTAGGTGAGCACGAAGAGTTGAGAGTTGTGCACCCCTCACCTTGGCGACTCCACAGTCATTTTACAGTTAAACCTTTTTGCAGTCCTGGCTCCCCTTAAGCCACACTTAAGGTCAGATACATCTCAGTCAAGGACACCTTCTGTGTCTGACCCAGAAAGAATCCTACATAGAAGAGGCTGGAGGGAAAGGCAGTCAGTTCATACCGAGATTCCTGAATTCTCCCTAGAAAACTTTCCATATCTCCCATCCTCTTCTTCTCAAAATGCCCAAATACAAGGCTCTAACCCTATTATAAGAGATACTGGTTACTTTTCAGAGAGCCCACCTCGGGGAGGCACCCATATCAAAGACGAAGCCGAGTCTAGCTATACTCCGCATTACTCTTTCCACCCTACCCCTAAAGTTGAGGAAATTAAGGAAGTTACTAAAGTATCTACTGTTCACAGCCCAACATTCTCGTCCACCCCTCAAACCACTGTTCATTACATCCCCATCATTATCCATACCTCACTTCCACCTTCTCCTCCTCCTCTTACACCTCAGCCTCTTGTATTACCTCCACCTCCCCCAATGGCGAATGTCCCTGGCTTCCTGCAAAACAGATACGCTCCTTTGCAGCTACCTGCAGTACTAAATGACATGCCACAGGATTATTTAAAGATTCTGCCCAGATTTAGTGGTGAGAATGACATTGAAGCACAGAAGCATGTCGAAATTTTCTGCTCTTTCGCAGAGAATTTTAATGTGGAGCATCTAGATGTAGTTCTAAGGTTGTTCGTGCAATCCTTATATGGGGAAGCCAGAAAATGGTTCAAAACCCTTGGAGCTAATTCCATTAACACTTCGGAAGCAATGGAGGATGCTTTCATCAAAAAGTGGGGGGAAAGGAAAGATCACGGTGATGTCCTTACCAAGTTTAACACTCTGAAAAAGAAGCACAATGAAGGGGTATCAGAGTTTATCAGAAGATTTAACAAATTGTACCTGAGTCTCCCCGCTGAGATGAAGCCTCATCAGACCGCTACCAAGGTCGTTTTTGTGGTAGCATTTGATTCTGAATTTGGTTTCTCACTGAGAGAGAGAAAGCCAGCCACCCTGGATGATGCACAGACAGACGCGTTGGAGATAGAAGCAAATTTTGTCTCGACTGGAAAATCCAAGGGGAAACAATAACACGATGTCAGAAGGAGGGGAAAAGAAGAAGTGTCCACCTCAGGCCAAGACAGAGATTCGGCCAATGACAAGATTGAGGAAATGAATAGGATGATCAAGAATCTCTCAAATAAGCTAGTCAAGCTTGAGATGGAGGCCAAAAATTCACACCCAAATAATTTCTAGAATGCTCCAAACAGGGGATTCAATCCTCAATACAGGAAACCACCCTTGCAGATACTACAGAGGGGACAGAAGGAGCAACAAGATCAGGTACCGCATCCTTTATACTTGGAAGGGAAAGTGGAGGCTTCTCCTAAAGATTCTGCCTATGAACAAGAGGAGGCATGCCCCGTCTTCTCAGACAATGATGACATAGAATGTCCTGTGCAAGAAAGTGAGGAGGGGGAGCTCCAAGCTCACTCAGAAATAAGGAACAACGAGGATACTGAAGAGCCTGAGATTGATGATTACTGTAAACAGTTCGTTGACTTCATGCAAGCCCATTTTAATAGAAGATATGACCTCAGGTCATCCAGAAAGAGGACCCGCACTCAAGATGAAGAGGAGGACACACCCCAAAAGTCAGCATCTGCACAGAAAGAGGTCAATACTCAAAAACCCCCAGAAAAAGGTAAGAGGCCCCTTAACCAATCTCTGCAATCTAATATTCAAATGCCTTCGTCTTCACAAGTAGCTATGTCCCCTGATAATAAGCCCACAGTAAAAGAAGTTAAGCCTCCCCCACAAAGTAAGGAGTCAAAAGAAAAGGAATTGTCAATACATAAGCCTTCATCTATCTTCTATTTACAAAAAGAGCTTGAAAAAGTAAAAGTACCAGTCCCTCTGTCTGAGTTATTAAAACAACCTGCCTATCAGTCACAGGTCACTTCCTTCATCTCTCCTCCTGACGTACCACCCATTCCAGACAGTCTTAACCTGCAAGAAGAAAGACCTATGGTATTCCAGACAGTCTTAACCTGCAAGAAGAAAGACCTATGGTAGTGTTCGGTCCACACGTTGAAGAATTAGATCCCTCCACCCCTCCCTTTTATGTATCTTTAGTGATCCATGATCTATTATTGCATAATTGTATGTTAGACTCAGGAGAGTCTCACAACCTCATGCCCCTATCTATCATGGAGGAATTGGGACTCCAAATCACTCACCCGTATAAAGACCTCTATTCTTTTGATTCCAAAAGAGTGAAATGTTTGGCCATGATTAAAGATCTAGCAGTAAATCTAGCTCAGATCCCTGCCAAAAGTGTGGTGATGGATATTGTAGTGGCTGACATCCCAGCTCACTTCGGTATGCTACTGTCAAGGTCTTGGGGAACCAGAATTGGAGGATCAATTAAGCTGGACCTGTCCTATGCCACTATCCCTGTCTTTGGTGGCCAAGAGAGGAGATTGTATCGAGAAACCAGATTTGTTAAAACAGTCACCAAGGTAGGGGACTCGGTTAATTCTCCAGTCTACAGCCGAGATGGGGATTTCTCCTGTTTGATGTTAGAAGAGGATCAGGAATATGCCCATGAGCCCTCATTCTTCCAGATAAAGGCTGAATCATTAGTGCATGACTGTGGATCTGAAATCTGGACACTCCACTTTGATGGGGCAAATTCCAGAGAAGGAAATGGAGCTGGAGTGTTTCTAATTTCACCTATGGGTCAATGGGTCCCCTTGTCCTTCAAATTGGAATATGAGGCCACAAACAATGTGGCTGAATATGAAGCACTCATATTGGGGCTGCAGACAGCAAGGAGTATGAAAATACAAAATCTAAAGGTGCTGGGAGACTCTGAGTTGGTGGTTAGACAAGTGAAAAATCAATGTCAAGCCAAACATCCTAGGCTAAAGGCCTATAGAAATGAAGTTTGGGATCTGGTAGAGAACTCTTTCTTGGCATTTAACATTCAATTCATGCCCTGAGAATAGAACAGAATGGCAGAATCCTTGGCCGTGGCTACTAGTACCTTCCGCCCACCTCAGAACCCTCTTCTGAGATATGAAATCGAAGTAAGGTACCGACCTTCAATCCCTGATAACGTCAAGCAGTGGCAAGTGTTTGAAGATGAGGAGCGGGTGAAAAGGTTCCTAGAAACTATTGGGGAGTTTTCCAACATGGAGATTGATAGTTGTGAGGTAGATATTGGAGACGTTCCAAAAGATAAGCTGGAAGAGAGGATAGCTGGTCACAAATTCCTGCAGTTGAAAGGGAATGTCATTCCCCAAGGGCTGGTGCCTTTGGAGAGGCTGTTTAACAAAAATTATGTTCCTTTACAGCCAAACAAAGTGGGGGCAGAAAACCAGGTCGAAGACCTCAATCTGGGCACTGAAGAGGATCCAAAAATTGTGAAGCTGTCTAGGAAGGTCCCAGATGAATACAAACAATTGTATCAAAATTTGTTCCAGGCCTACAGAGACGTGTTTTCCTGGTCATATCAAGACCTGAAAGCTTTTGATGTCAATGTTATGCAGCATAAGATCCCACTGAAAGGAGATGCAAAACCCCACAAGCAAAAACTCAGACAGATTAACCCCCTGTTGCTGCCTTCAATTGAGCAAGAAATAAAGAAACTGCTAAAGGCTAAAATTATAGTGCCACTAAGATATTCTGAGTGGGTGGCCAATTTAGTCCCAGTGAGAAAGAAGAATGGAGAAATAAGGTTATGTGTTGATTTCAGAAACCTGAACAGGGCATCCCTAAAAGATAATTACCCGCTGCCTAAAATGGACCATATCTTGCAAAAAGTAGTTGGAGCTTCCCGGATGTCCATGATGGATGGGTTCTCGGGCTATAATCAGGTGGCAGTATTACCAGAAGATCAAAAGAAGACGGCCTTCACCACTCCATGGGGAATTTTCATGTATGCTAGAATGCCTTTTGGGCTGATCAACGCAGGGGCCACTTTTCAGAGGGCCATGGATATTGCTTTTATTGGAGAGCAAGACCAGTTCGTGGTGGTATATCTGGACGACATTACTGTATTCTCAAAGAATGATGTAGAACATATAGAACACCTGCGTAGAACCTTCGAGAAGTGTAGAAGGTATGGCCTCTCCCTTAACCCACAAAAGTCCATGTTTGCACTAGAAGAGGGCAAGCTCTTGGGGCACATTGTAACCAAAGATGGAGTGAAGATAGACCCTAAAAGAGTTGAAGTTATAAATGGCATCGCCCTACCCAGAAACAAAAAGGAAATTCAAGTATTTTTAGGCCGAATAAACTTTTTGAGGAGGCTCATCCCTAACTATGCTGAGATAGTTAGGCACATCACCGACATGTTAAAGAAGAACAATGAAGTGAAGTGGTCATCTGAATCGAGAGAGGCCTTTACTAGAATCAAAAATGCATTTGCTGAAGCCCCTGTATTGGCTGGGCCTGATTATTCCAAAAAATTTATGATTTTTTCTTTTGCTTCACCCCACACAGTGGCTGGAGTTCTGTTGCAGAAGAACGAGGAAGGCTATGAGTAGCCAATTGCATTCTTCAGCCAAGTACTGCGTGATGCCGAGCTCAAATATAACATTTTGGAGAAGCAAGCCTACACTCTGGTGAAATCCCTCAAGGATTTCCGAATGTACGTTTTACAGTCCCATATCACTACATTTGTTCCCACAGCAGCCGTTAAGGACATTCTCATCCAAGGGGACAGTGAGGGAAAACGAGGAAAATGGATAGCCAAGATACAGGAGTATGAGTTGGATATTCGTCCTACCAAATTAATCAAGGGCCAAGGCCTAGCCAAGATCCTATCTAAGTCAAATTGCCAGGCCTTGAGTATCAATCTTTCTATGACAGCAAACAAAGATTCTGAGGAAAACGAAAAACCACAGGGAGTGGTGATAGCCTCCCAGAAGATACAGATGAAATACCTCACCAGCCAGTGGTACAAGGAAATAGTGGAGTACCTCCTAACGCTGAGCTCTCCACCTAGCTGTGAGAAGGCTAAATATAGGGCACTCCAGTTGAAGTCACAGAAATATATGGTTGCAAACGGCCGGCTGTACTGGAGGGATCCCTCAGGTATCCTGCTTTTATGTCTGACCGAGGAAGAGGTGGGAAGTATTATAGCAGAGTTCCACGAAGGTATATGCGGGGGCCATTACAGTTGGAGGGCTACCGCTCACAAGACCCTGAAGGCTGGTTTCTACTAGCCAAAATTGTTTGGAGATGTATTCACTTGGGTCGGGGCATGCAACAAATGCCAGGAATTTGCAGAAAAACAGAAACTCGCAGCTTTGCCTCTGATTCCTATACATGTTGATGAACCTTTTAAACAGTGGGGAATTGACTTCATAGGTGAGATTCACCCACCCTCAATTGGGCAGCACAAATGGATCCTAAATGCTACAGATTACTTCACGAAGTGGGTGGAAGCCATACCTGCACGAAATGCTACAGACACAGTGATAATTAAATTCATGGAGGAAAACATTATATCCAGGTTCGGATGTCCTGCTAGAATAGTAATTCACAACACCCAAGCCTTCAAATCTACAAAATTCGTGAATTTTTGTCAGCAATATAACATCACTTTGGGCCACTCTACAGCTTACTATCCGCAGGGAAATGGTTTGGCGGAATCGTCAAACAAAACGCTGGTCAGAGCTCTGAAGAAGACAATAAATGAAAACCAGAGGAACTGGGATTCCCAACTGAAGTTCGCTCTGTGGGAAAACAGGATAACCAGTAAAAGGGTAACTAGAAAATCCCCCTATGAGTTAGTATATGGGCGAGCAGTTGTTTTCCCTATACAGCTGGCCTTGCCAGTGGCTCGATTTATGCAGGAGACCCAGGAGGAACCTGATGATGTCATCAGGAGAATTAATCAACTAGTAGAGCTCGAAGAAACTCGCAGTCAGGTGAACCAGCAGCTTGTAGAATACCAGGAGAAGATGAAAGAGTTGTTTGACCAGCATACCAAGGATAGAAAGCTACAGGTGGGAGACCTAGTTCTCAGGTGGGATGTACGAAGGGCCGATAAAGGTAAGCATGGTAAATTTGATCCCCTTTGGTTCGTCCATTTCAAGATTACAAAACAGGGAGGAAATAATACCTTTAAGCTGGAGAATTTGCAGGGAGATCTATTGGACGCCCCTGTAAATGGGCAGTTCCTCAAACCGTACTTTCAGTTCTGAAGCAGGCTGAAAAAGCCTGATTGTATTATACTGTACATTAGCTACTGTTTCCACTTTTGAATTGAATAATGCATGAGTTATGTTGATTGATGAAGGAGGAAGAGGGCGTTCAAAGAAGACAACAGGTGGTCTGCGTAGTTCTCGACACGCTCAAGGATGAACGTGCCATCCCCAGATGGAGCCAATGTTGGTCCTAAATTAACATTAGTCACTCTTATGGTGGGTTTAAGAAAGCCTTGCATCAAAAGCTATGGTAGATAGTGAAGCATTCAAATAGATGGACGAGAAGTGAAAGACGAGGGACTAAACATAAAGCAATAAGGCAAGAGAAATACGAAAAATGAAGGCATAGAGCAAAAGGGGACTATGGTATCATGGAAGACGTAAATTGCATCCATCGCAGATCCGCCCCATCGTAAAAGTGTGTTTCTGCTGTTGCCACTTTCATCCATCGCACTTGGCATTTTTGCGATTTGTGCATCCATCGCACTTTGCATCCATCGCAGATCCGCCCCATCGCAAAAGCGCAGTTTTGCTGGTGCCACTTTAATCTATGGCACTTCCTGCCTTTTGCGATCTGCGCTCTCCATATCAGGACCCGAAGTAATGAGGATGACGTGGCAAAGCTGATGCGTGGGACCCGAGTATCAATATGTTATGTCTAGAATCTGCCTTATGGGAAATATATTCAAGAATCGTTGGATTCTTATGATAAAAAGGTAAGGTAAAGTCCATTAGGTAACTGTTACTAAGGCCCGTACCAATATTAAACCCGGCATGAGGCGCCCACCTGTACTTTCGCACACCCAGTCCTCATGCGCCGCGTGCCTCACTGTCAGTGTCCTTAGGAAACTTGCCTCCCATCGTATTACCCATCCATCTTTTAGCTCGAATTACCCATTTAGAGATAACATCTCCTCCGTATTTCTCTCCAGTAAAAAGTTGCAGGTTCCCGTCTACAACATATACCGAGTAGGAAAGAGCACCTGGTCTACCCAATCATTGTCAGAAGTTCCCTGCGTCGCTTTCCCGAGCAGATTTACCTTCTGTTTCGGTACTCCGCCGTTCATTCTTCCTCTGTTTTCCTTTCGATTTTTCAAATTCTTGAATGTCAGCCATGGGAAGGGGAACACCAAAGAAGAATGAACCAGAGACCCCCCAAGTCCATGAATCTAAGAACCCCCCTAAAGTTCGACCCATTCTCTCTCTGATTGCTGGCCTATTAGGGGTAAGGAGTCCGGAAGACATTTCCATGCTAGCACGCCAGTTCATCTGCAAATGTGCCCCCCACCAGAATCAACAACTGCCTCCACTCCGCCTCGCCTGTGATTATTTGTAAACTCATGATTTGGCCTTAACGACCTGTTTTACTTTTACTCAGATAGTTTCTTTTTAAGTTTTCGAGTGGACGGTTCTTTCCACTCTTGCACTTTACATTTTCACTGAACTGTTATTTAAATTTCTGTTTTAAAGAAGAAAACGGCCGAGGGCCTGATTATACATGATGGGAGGCCTGATTCCCCATCATGAGTTTTGTGGTTTTGAAAATGACATGTAACAAATTTTGTTATGCGAAGAAGATATTTTCCTAGAAAATATCTTCTCGCTAAGAGGAAAAGAAGCCTATATAAGGTAGAAAAAAGGAGAAAACAAGGTTCCAAACTTTTTGAAGAATTGACTGTGTAAGAGCTTCTTGTTTGTAAATTTTGTGAAAGTTATGATATGAATGCAAAGAGCTCGTAGGGCCTCAATGAAAAGGAGTTTTGTTTCAGATAAGGATTCTGGTCTCGATCCTTCACAGTGTGTTATTCTCCCTTGTGTGTTATAGTGTAGTTATTCATTTCGCTTATATCCATATATCTGGTATTGCATTCTGGAATGCGAGTTGCTAGCTGCTTCTGTTATGAATTTATCCCTGTGGATACTTATTTCATTAGCTTCTTGGTACTTTAAATATGGCTCAGGTGTAATATGTTGTTCCATTTTCACTCCATTCACCTTTCTGCTATATTGAATGCTATGAAGTATTATTCACGAACGTGGTTATCATGTATGGATTCTTAATGTTTAAGCCCACCACATGTTAACGTGTGTTTCTGAATACTATCTTTATAGCAATTAATATCTTCTTCCTTCTACATTCTCAGTAGATACCCTTATATCATCCTGCTCTGTGAAGTATTTGGGAATTCAGCCCTTATTACAGTGAACTGTCTTGGAATTGTCTTATGCATTTATATTGGAGTTTAACATCTTATTCATTCATTACTGTTCATTCAGCGTTGAGCTTCTGAAGTGTTTGGTACCATTTAAATCTAATTTTTCCACCTACAAAGAAATAGTATGAGAGCCTGATTCTGCTGAGATTATCCTTATTACATGGTCTTGACTCTCTGCTACATAAGATGTCCTAGGCACTGGTCTATGACAACTCTAGACTGTCTCTAGGAATTACAACACCAAAAAGGTTGAAATCTCCCTTGAATATTATATAGTCAGGTCTAACATTAAGCTATAGCCTTTTCTCTAAAGACAGGCCTAAAATTCAACTATTTGTGTTATAAGGAGTTTTCAAACAATAAAGAAGATTTCCATGCCCATGTTTTTTAGACATTTAGTAGGCAAACCTAAGGGCTCAAATGTAAATCCATGTTACTTAGCTATGTATGTTTAGCTACGTGTGGTCTCACTATGGCCTGGTTGGTGGACGTTAGTGCTAACACCTATTGAATCCTTTTGGAGCCTTATCATTGTATTTTAGAAGCCAACGTCCACTCCCAGAAGATCGTTTTATTAACGTCTTCATTGATCTATGGCTTCGCTTGCACCCCAATAATACATTGCCATAATTAAAAGGTCCTTGTTATGGGATGTTAATATACATACATGCCATATTCCCATGGCATATGACTTGTATATAAATGTTCATATCACCCAAAATAAAAGCACAACTCGTCCTCTCTCTCTCTCGTAATGATCAGAACTCGTTAACTCCCTTTACCATTTGATTTTTATGCTCTACTTTGGAGTGCGCATTCGTGTTGTGGTGACCACCGAGATTTTGACCAATAGTTCTTTAAATGTGTCCTTTGGATGTAATTGTGTTGATCCTCACATGTTTGGCCAATAAAGCCAAAACTCCAAGCATGGGCCACTTTAATTAAACACCTGCCAAGCCCTGAAGCCAATATTTATTATTTAAATAAGTCTTCTTTTTAAGTGGTTCCTTCTCACCATATCGTTGGATTTCATGCTTCGACTTAATATGTAGCCAAGGCGACTCCATATAAAGATCAATTTTTCACTCACTAGGCTTGACAATTTGACCTGATAAGTCGAGTCTTCGATTGCTAGTTTAAAGTTTTCTTTACACGTACCATACCATGTCGAGTAATGCCCTCCTTAATGTAGAAAAACAAGTATAGTTTGGCATTCATTGCTTCCAAAATAGTTGTAAAAACAAATGGCATTGGTACATAAATGACTGATGCAGTTTTCTCTGCTTTAGCCTTTACTTCTGCAACCGCACTAAAAGGATGGAAGACTCAAGTGTTTTGTTTCTCATAGTCTCGCATGTTCACCCTTACCCAATGATTTCTCAGTGACCAATGTCTTGGTGCTTTCTAAATTTTCATGTGAGGCCCAGTTAGGCAGTGCTCCTTTCATCGTTTGGGGCGATGCTTTCAACGAAAACCTGGATTGGTTTATCCATGTGCACACACACCAACCTCATGAGAAGAAGTGACCAAATACACATATGTTCGAGAGCCCTCTTGTATGTAGACCACTGTGTCTTTATTCCTTTTGAATTGGTGTTCCCCCATTGGTGGTTTAAGAAAATACCTGCGATGCCACATTACAAGAAGGCATGAGCCACAACATGAATACTAATACAAATAGTAAGTCTCTTTATGGCTCTAGGGTATCACTATCCAAATTTGTTTCACATTCGCAATATAAAGATTTGGTTATCAACCAAATAGTAGAATTCCAGGCATGCATTAAGTAAGCACTTCAATGATCATGATGAGGTTATCCTCAACTTAAGTATATCTTGTGATAATTACACTAGAGACTTTCAGGTAGTTTTGTAAATTATTATGACTTGAATGTTCAAAAATTCCTTCTAATATTAACATATGAAGCGAAATTCCAAGCTTTGGAGGCTTACTCTCTCACACATAAACAAACCTTATTTTGAGAAAATAATGCCTATGCACATGGATATGATGGATATGATTACTTAAAACTTGGTGGAGAGAAACCCGAGTAATACGCGCCAAAGTGAAATTCAAGAGGAAAAGGTTTTAACCTTTGATTCATGGCTATGATAACTTAGGATTTTATAACATATGAACAAGACCATAATAATCCAAACCCTAAATTAATGGAGAGAATAAGGGTACATGCACAATATGACCAATGGGAAAACACCCTTGAAAATGTAGGTTGATGACAAGATAACTCCCAACAACAACTACTTGCCCAAAACCTAATGAAATGAGACGGAATGAGGACTAATGCTATATGAGGTACCTTGTAAACCCTGATGCATATGAGTGATCCAGTTTCGAGATAAGATGAGAAGGTGAAGATGATAATCACCCTCGAGAGTAAGGATTAATTCATGGCAGGTTTGGACCTTCAATCACCAATGCTGAAGGTTTCAAGGATGCCGAGAAAAATATATAATTCTCTCAAACCCTATTGCACATGCTAAGGCATAGGACCAGTCAAGGGCCTAGGGTGACATGCCATGCAATAAATCTCACCATGGTGTGCGATGTCGATGAGACTATGCCCTTAGAGGTATAGGTTTAACATAGAAAGGGGGTCACTTTCTTTCCAAATTATGGTTTCTCCCAAACCCTAGTATAGTCAACATAAGGGGATCCAAAATGAAATGCTGCTTGTCCACATTCAGTGCTTCTGTTGGTTGTGATACATACTAGGGAAAGATAAGTTTTAAAGTGAAGGGAGTCTCTTGGCACATCACCGAAGCGACACACCTTCGAAATTGTAATGTCATCATAATGTTAACATCTGAGGCAACACATGATGTGTGGGGGCAACATGTAAAGTGTGAATGGGGAAAACATCAGAGTTCGACAAATGCCCAAAATTTTGGGTGGTGTTGTAGCAACTATAACAACTCTCATAATGCTAAATCTGGGCAATTGGCCTCATTATGATAGATGAAAGCTTAGTAAAAAAAATAATAACTATCAAACCTTAAAAGAGGGCATTTTATCATACCTTTTTATGTCTATATTAAAACAAGGAAAAACCAAATAAATTTAATTTTGAGTCTTTTAATTTAAAGATGATCACATAAATAATTATAACTACTAATTAATTATGTTTATAATTTTTACATATTAAATAATTCATATACATTTTAATAACTTATTTATTTATATTGAAATTTTAATTTAATATTATATATAATTTTTTTTTTTAAATATTATTATTGCAATTTAATTTTGTTTTAGTTTTTAATTTTAAATTAATTCCAATTTCCCTCCAAAAAATTTCGCCTCCCTCTAGCATTGGTTGAAAATTCAATTTGAATACTTTTAAGGAAGCGAATGATTCTATTTTTTATTTTTTGATAAATTTTTATTCCTGCCTGCAAGTGGAACCTTCTGGAGGGCTTTCTGCAGGGATGCTCTACCCCTTGTATCATTTGCGATAGCTGGTTGATGCCATAGCTGTTGAGATGCAGCCGGATTGGCCTCTGAGGAGGAATTAAATTCAAGATGCTACCCACCCCCCTGACGATGTTGTATCTCGAGATCAATCTGGAGCAAGAATCTACTCTCGGTCTACGGAATCTGGGGGAATAGATTGGGATTGACTGACTTTGGTTCTCGAACTTCCTTACTGAATGCATAATGGGTCAACGATGAAATGGTAACAGCGGGGTATCAAAGCGCAGTATCCAAGTGGACCAAGCGGAGACGAGTAGAGTGTATCAAGCAAAGAGTTTCCAAGCCCAGGTAGTCACATTCCAATTGTTTCGTAACGACAAGTTGTGGTATGGATGACCTTTCTCATTCGGGTACTGATTCTCATGGACTGCATCGACAACCTGCCCAAGGTATTTATAAAATGAACCTCCGGAAATAACCAAGTTGAATCTTTTTCTATTTTCTAAAAACCCCATATTTTAATGCTTTGCAAGCG
>JAXQQM020074420.1:0-121657 GCA_034641835.2 Pinus albicaulis
GATGACATCCTGTTATAGCATCATTTCTCACCTTCATATGATTCATGATTTCTTTTATGGCTTTGGGCACCCATTCCTACAGACTTGGACAAATTCACTAAAAAACAGTGTAAAAATCCCCATATGCGGTTATGCCCAGTTTTTTCCGCGTGTATACGCGAGTCCACATGCACTTTCCCGCGTATGCCATTAAAATCATTAAAAAATATATAAAAAATCCCTATTTTCGGGCTGGTTTGATGGTTACTCTGGTAGTTCAACCACCCCAGCACGTGGCCAACTGTTTCCAACTATTGAAACTACTTTGAGGGAGTATAAAAGCCCCTCATGTGCATGGCCTAAGGGAGAGAGAGAAATTATTGATATTATACTCTGTTGATATTCCCTATCCAAGTCTGAATTCCCGTGCCTCCTGCACTTCCCAGTTCATTATAGGAAACCTTTGTTTCCTGGAGATGCTCATCTTCCTATATGTCATCTCGTATGCACCAGTTTGGAAGGAATCTTAGCGAGGCAAGGGTGGGACGGATCCGGACGACGGTTTGCTCGAAGATCGTGGAAGGATTCAGGTGATCTCTCCACTCGTTATTTCTATACATGCTATTTATAATACAGAAGTACCATCTTGTTCCCGAAATATACGTTTTAGTGTATGCTTGTATATGTGAGAATATTGTTATTTAAGCATTCATTATGGTTTATCTAATGTTTCATATGGATTTCACTAACATTTAGAGTAGATATATGCTGTACAACCAGATCGTTGCGCTTGTTTCTTCTTGTCTTTCAGGTTAAGGAAGAAGGGTTGCTGGGGGTTTGGACCCCGCGGGATCTACTGCAACCATAGGACCTACGGGTAACTTCCTCGATCTACTCTATTTAGTTTTTCATGAACATGTATGGTTGTGTGAGTCCTTCTTAAGTAGCATGCCCTGCTCTGTGGAGGTTTAAACCCAACAAACCTCTAGGGTGGTTTTCCCCGAAACAGAACTGGCGACTCCACTGGGAATCACATTCTTGTGATTCCCATGTTGGGTGGTTTCAGCTGTTTGATAGGTTTCCAACAGTTTTAACTTTCATTTTCAGTCCAGTTTACTTTTTCTCAGTCAGACTGAAGTCCTGGTTTCTTATCCAGGCTTGATCCTTTTTGTTTTTCACTATTTACCTTTATATACGCGCTTTTTTCCGCACACAGTCGCGTATACACGCAATTTTTTCTAAAGGGAGTCGCGTATACGTGTGTTTCCTTTAGCACAGTTGCGTATGCACGCTTGTTGCTAAACTGTGAAGTAGCGCATACCTAGGCAGATTTTGAATTTTTGGATTTCTTGACTTTTTAGTCCATTCTGGCTGTGGAGACCTATTCCTACAGTGTCTTTGTACCCTCTGGATTGTGAAGAAAGTGGTCTTTGGTCTTTTCTCTCTTTCGTTTGATTGAAAACTAGTCTTTTTGGCAAAGTATTGTTGCTGGTGTTGGCACTTCTGGTTTGAGTACCAAGATCTCTTTCTGAGCATTCTTGTATGTTCTGCTTTATCAGAACAGAGAGCTTCTGCTCGTTTACTCGTTCCTATATTTGTGTTTTGCTTTGCACTACAATTTTTTCCCCTTTCTTGGTTGGTTTTCTTGAGTTCAGTGGGATAGGTCTTGTTGCAACTTTTGAAGAGTCTTTCTTGCTTCTTCGAAATTTTTGTTTGCTGCAAGGTTGTACTATTCTTCTAGGCTGAGAGGCTGAGTTTTCTTGTCTTCTTTTTCTCTTATTGATCTTGCTACTAGTTAGCCCTATAAGATTTGGAGCATTGTCGAAGTTTTCGCTTGAAATTCAGTATTGTTTGGCTTGGAATTTTATAGTTTTGCTTGGTCTTTTCGAGCTCTTCCTTTATAAAACTCAAAAGCTCAAAAAATATTTGCTTTGCTTTTGTTTTTGCATTTCAAAGGCTCAAAAACATTTTTCTTTGTTATTTGCTTTTGTTGTTGCATTTTTGTTTTCGCTTCATTATATCTTTTGAAGTTTTGGTGAGGTTTCTTGCCTTTTGGTTTTTGGCTTGACTTTGGAAAGGAGTTGTCATTGATTTCTTCCTCTTGTTTTTAAGCATTTTTGGTGTCTTTATATTAAGAGTTCTTGATTTCGGGAACTAGCTTTCTGGACGACCAAAAAGAGTTAAAACTGAAGGATCTTTTGGGAAACTTCACTCTGCTTTAGGAGATTTAGCATCTTAGAATTTGCATGCTTGTAGTGATTTGCATCAGGTGCACTTAAGCATTTAGTCATTTTCGTAGTTTTTGTGAATGTGAGTTTGTTATCTGAAAAGAGAAATACAATTTTTAGTCTCGTAGAACCTGTATAGAAGTTGCTTTTCATCGAAAGACAATAACTGCATTTGCATGTAGTTTGGTTTTTATTAATTTCTTTTTGTGTCAAAACACCATAAGTTTCATCTCCGTATCCATTTTACTTAACATAACAGCCCATTAAAATAAGCAATATAATTTAAAATCAACTAGCAAGTTTTCTAAGTGTCATACACCAACTAGCTAGGTTGTAGGGCCTTGGAATAGGTGAGTGGAGAGTTAACTCTCCAAGGCCGCTCAAACAAAACATAGAAGTTGATTAATTCAGCGAAATCCAACTCCGTTAGGTGGACCGGGAAAGCTCTCCTCCAGAGAGTCAAGCGCGAGGGGAAGTGAAGGCTGAGAAGAGGGATACCCCCTCTCTGATTAGCTGAATATGACCTCAAGACCATTCCGCCCGGCTTCTGATACGGATTGGTGCCCATAGTTGCCACTCCTAGGTTCCACACAGGTGACTACGGGAGGGAATACCTGTGGTACCTGAGGCAGACGTCACATCACTTTCAGCAGTACTTCTGGGGGTGCCCTTGCGAAGCTTGCGTGCTTGAGCCAAAAAAGGCTGTCGTTAAGAGGTCGGTGTAACTGTTTCTGATACCTTCGCTAGTAGGTCTGGGCCGTAATTATCCCAGACTGCTTTCGGGAGGTCCTATATTTTCGCTTTCCTATATTTTGGTGTCCGGTCCTCATCACCCGGAGCAGAAATACTTGAAGGTTGTTTGCTTGATTGTATCTCAGGGATTTTTCTTTTAGTGAGTGCTCTTTGCTCCTAGCTTGCCTAGCTTTACACTTTTTTGAGTCTAATTAAAATCTATAAAAGTGGTTGATCAAGCACCTCGGCGATCGAGGAGAATCCGGGGGTTATCTCCCGAGAGTTTAGAGCCTTCTTCGAGAAGGCGTAGGAGTGATTTAGCAGGTGGTTACCACCCTGTGGCGTCTGACGCAGTGGAGAGAGATCCTCCACAAGGGTCTGATGGTTTCATCGCTGATTCCGGTGTTGGTTCCGAGAGGAGCGTTCCGCTCACCTCGCGAGTTTTATTTCCTCAGGAAGAAGATTTTCAAATTGAAGAAGTACCTGAACCTCCTACGTCAGGTCCATATCCTCTTCCTCCTAATTATCCGTTCGTTGTTCAATACATCGGACCTGAGTCAGAGACACCGGAAGATCTTCCGTATCATTCTTACCTTTCGATGGCCACGACTGGGAACGCGGCTTCTGCTGTGAGTGCTGCAGGCATTCAGACTCCTGCTTCTGTTGAAGCAGGGGGCACTATTTCTTCATCTTCGATTGCTTCTAGTGCCACTATGTTTGGCTCTGGTTTCACCCAAGCACATGCTTCTCATTCTGGTCCCTTTTGTTTCGGAATGCCCACTAGTGGGATTCCTTCTTTTTCCTTTTCCGCTGCTTCAGCTGGATCTGCACCCATGTCTTCCATGGCTAGTGGATCAACTTCGTTTCAAGGGTTCCCCTTTGGAACTGGACACAGTCCTAGTTTGAATCCTTCTTTAGGGTCCTTTCCGTTTACCTCTCAGACCCAGAGTTTCAACCCTTGGTCTGGAGGTCAAAGTTCGACTACCTTTATAGGTTGGAACCCTGTATTCACTACAGCGAGGGCAGGGAATCAGTTTTACGCAGGTCATCAGGGGAATACTTCTTTCCCTTCGTCGAGTGCTTATCAGACTTTTTCTCCTCTGTCTAATGCCTGGAACCCTTATCAGGGGCTTTCCTCTTCATTTAATACTTCAGCGGGGGGAACTGGTCTGGGCTTTGGTAACTCAGCGTGGGGAGGAGGTTCTTCTCCTTTTTCTACGAATTCTTTTTGGCAACCTGGTGCCTCATCAAATCTAGGGTATTCTTTTCAGAATGTTGGGAATCCATCCCATCAAGGATGGAATCCTCAGGCTCCTCCTCGCATACCTTTTCTGGCAACGTTAAACTTGCCAGATCTGTCGAAGTTGACTAATGATCCGATTCGTTATAGTCCGGGGTGGCCTCTGGTTCCCACCAAACTTCCTTCAGACATTCCAAAGTTTGAAGGTAAGAATGGAGAAGATCTGGCTGACCACATTACTACTTTCCATTTATGGTGTTCTTCGAACTCCCTGATCGATGATTCGATTAGGTTGAGATTGTTTCAATGCACCCTAACTGGAAATGCTGCCGAATGGTATATCGAGCTAACTGGGGGCAGTTTTGCTACATTTGGAGAATTGGTTGTCACATTTCTAAACCATTTTCAGTTGCCTATCCGATATGAGGCTGGGACTGAACTCCTAGCTAATTTTAAACAAGACGAGGCAACCCACATTTCTGATCACATTCAGGAATGGAGGAGAAGGAAGAGGCTTATTAAAGCTCATATTCCAGGAGAATTCCTTTTGGAATGGTTTCTGAAATCTCTGCAGTCAGACATTTCTAAAGATGTATCCCTATCTGGGGTATTTTCTGAGGAGTAGGCCATTTTTAGGGCCCAGCAGCTAGAACTGATCTATTCTCAATCTGGGGTCATTTATAAATATTTTCCCAATGCTCCTCGCTCCAAATTAGATTTATCCAAAACCAAGCCTGGTCCGCATGGTGATGGGCTTATCGGATCGATCAATAGTGGTGCAGCCAGCCTGCTTACTCAACTGCAGCAATTGTCTTTGCAATATGCTCCTTCTAGTCAGGTTGTGCCTGCTGAGTCATCGCCTTCCCAGTCCTTGTCCATAAATTTTGTCCAAGCTTCTGATCCCAAAGGAAATCAACAATCCGAAGGGAAGAAGAAGGGACGAAATAACAAGAAGAAGGGCAAGAACGGGAAGGGTAATGCGAATAGAACCAACGAGCATGTTGGTGAGGGTCCAAAGGAGAAGAAGAAAGTGAATTTTCCATGCAAGTTATGTGCTGGAGACCATCTTACGCACCTTTGCCCTAAAATTCAGGATGCGCAGCGCTTGTTAGCTCAGTAGGGTTCTTCTAGTTCCTAGGCTGTGTTAACAAACCCTTTTCCCCAAGGGCAGTAGCTAGTTTTTGGCGTGAACCAAAATCCTGGGGCTTCCTCTGGGGGCACCCAGGAAGGGGAAATTCCATCGAACATTTTCATGATGAGTGCTCACGCGGATATCGCTACGAGATCCCGTGATTATGGCGGAGAAGAGTCTTCGAAAGCTAAGGATGTTCCTGATGCTACCGAGCCGCTTCACATTACGAAGCCTACTGTTGAGTCTATGCCTCGGATGCCCAAAGCATCTTCTAAGTGATCAACGATTAATCCAAATGCTAGGGCTGCCCAGAACTACTCGATTGTGGAAGATCTGGCGCAGAGTCCTTGTGCTATGTCAGCTTTAGAGGTACTCCAGTCTTGTCCGGCTCAGCGCAGTGCTTTGCTCACTGCCATTGGGGCTATTGATCCGAAAAATTCTCTTTTGATTACTTTTGATATGACTAATTTTAAGAAGAGACTTCCTCATCACATGGCTTTTCATATTAAATCATCGTACCGGAAGTGTAACATCTTTCGGATGGTTGTTGATGAGGGTGCTTCCACATGCGTGATGTCTCTCGCATGCTGGAAGACACTTGGATCTCCCAAAGCTATTCCATCTACCACTCTTCTGACTGTATTCGACGGTCATTCTCACAGGCCCCATGGTATTGTCCCAGCTTTTCCCATCTGTGTTGGGGGAAAAACTGTCAATATAGAGGTTGAGGTAGTGGATGCAAGCTTGGACTACAACCTTCTGTTGGGGAGAAACTGGATTTATGAGATGGATGCCATTGCATCCTCATTATTTCGAATTATATGTTTCCCCCATGAAGGGAGGATTGTTACAGTGGATCAACTGGACTGTCCTCCTGTAGACCCGAATGCGTCTACTGACTCATATGTTCCTAAGTTGGATAATACTAAGGCGCCTGTCGAGAATTTAGGATTTGGAATGTATTCTTCCTTGATGGGTACTTTCGATCTTCCTCCTCCTACGGTGCATATAAATGCTATTTCATCCTCCAAGGCTCCTCTTCGAAGAGATTTCTTTAGAACTCATTATTTTTCGGACCCTTGGACCTTGCCTTCCCCTACCGCCACATTAGCGGAAGGTCAAGTGGGTGGAATGGAATTTCCTATTTCTGCAGCTGAGATTGCTTATCAGTCTATTGTTGACTCTGCAGAATCCATTCCAGCTCCTCTTTCGCCGGAAGAGTTGGATGGCAATGTGGCTCCGGGTTGGACACTTAGTTCTTCTTCTGCCCAGGATTGTCTTGATACCACTCTTCCATCCGAAGAGGCCATCCTGGAAGCCATGACTGGTATAGATAGACCGTGGGATGATTTGCATCATCGGTCTTACTTCTTACCTGATTTGAGCGAAGTTGAAACAAGTTTTCCAAGTCCTCAGTCTCCTGGTCCTGTTCACCCAGTCTTGAACCCCTTAGCACCAACACAGGTTTATGCTGAAGGGAACATGGTTGTGATTTCTCCTACTATCCCGGTGAACATTTCCAGGGATCCCAATATTATCGAGAATGTCTTCATCGGAGCTGAATGTTCCCGTGAAGAGATTCAAATTTACACCGAGCTCTTTAAAGAGTATAGGGATGTATTCGCTTGGTCTTATGAGGAAATGCCTGGAATAGACCCATCTATTGTCTAGCATGAGATCAAGACGTATGAAAACGCTAAGCCGGTGAGGAAAAAACTTCGTCCGGTCAATCCTAGGAAGGCAGCAGCTATCAAAGCTGAGGTTGAAAAGCTGCTTAAGGCGGGATTCATTTTCTCGGTTCCTTTGACTGAATGGGTTTCAAATCCCGTTCCCGTAGATAAAAAGCAAGGAATGATTCAAGTGTGCATCGATTTCAGAGACCTAAATAAAGCATGTCTAAAGATAATTACCCCACACCATTTATCGATCAGATCATTGACAAGTGTGCTGGTAATGAGATTTTCTCCTTCATGGACGGTTTCTCCGGATATAATCAAATTAATATCCGTCCTGAAGATCAACATAAGACTGCCTTTATTTGTCCCTGGGGTACGTTTGCATACAAGAAGATGCCTTTTGGTCTTAAAAATGCTGGGGCTACCTTTCAGCGGGCCATGTCATATGTCTTCCACGACATCAAAAATATTATCGAGGCATACTTGGATGATTTAGCTGCTCATTCTCGGAAGAGGATGGATCATCCTGGTCACCTCCGGCAAATATTTGAAAGGTGTCGTTTCTATAAGATTAGATTGAATCTGAACAAGTGCGTTTTTGTGGTTACATCCGGCCGGTTATTGGGATTCATTGTGTCTAGGGAAGGGATTAGGGTAGATCCCTTCAAGGTTGAGGCAATACTTCGGTTGCCTCCCCCGTCCTCTATCCGTCAGCTTCAAAGTCTACAAAGAAAGTCTAATTTTCTCTTCGGAGATTCATCGTAAATTATGCTGAAGTTACGAAGGGATTTATGAGATTGTTGAAGAAGGGAGTTCCATTTCTTTGGGATGACTTCGCTCAACGCTCATTCGATGCTTTGAAAAAAGCATTGACCTCTGATCCTTTATTGAGTCCACCTGATTATAGCAGGGATTTCCTTTTGTATCTGGCAGCAGCAGAATCTACTATTGGTATGGTTCTGGTTCAGGAGGATGATTCTCTTGCAGAGCATGTTATTTACTACCTTAGTCGAGGCTTGGTAGGACCTGAACTCCGGTACACTCCGATAGAAAAGTTAGCTTTAGCAGCAGTTCATGCTGTGCAGCGACTCCGGCATTACATTATTCTTCACAAAACTTATGTTTTGGCAGCTACCAATCCATTTCAGTTTGTCCTCAGTAGGCGAGTGGTTGGGGGAAAATATAATAGATGGATTTTGATTTTACAGGAATTTGATCTTGAGTTCATGTCTGCCAAGTCCAAGAAATCATTGGTTTTTGCGGAATTTATTTCCGAGTTGCCCTGTGGGGAAGAGATGATTTATGATGAATCTTTTCCGGATGAACATTTGTTTCTTATCTCTTCACAGGATCCTTGGTACGGAGATATCATTGTGTATCTCCAGACTGCGAAGTTTCCCTCTACTTTTTCGAAAGATGAGCGTCGTAAGTTGCGTCACTTGGCGAAGAATTATTTGATTATTGGTGATGCTTTATACCATCGAGGGGTTGATTCAATCCTAAGACGCTGCTTAACTCTCGAAGACGCTGAGGCTGCGCTCAATGATTCCCACAGTGGAGCTTGTGGGGGTCATTTATTTGGGCTTGCTACTGCCCAAAAGATTTTGCGTGCTGGGTACTTTTGGCCCTCGATTTTCAAGGATTGTATCGAATCGGTCAAAAAGTGTCATCCGTGTCAAGTCTATACTCGAAAAATGCGCGCTCATCCAGCTCCGCTTTTTCCAGTCATTACTGTTGATCCCTTTACAAAGTGGGGTATTGATTATACTACTTGTAACCCGCCTTCGGCTAAAGGTCACAAGTACATTATTGTAGCAGTAGACTACTTTACGAAGTGGGTCGAGGCTATGCCTACTTTTGGGAACGATGGTGAGACTACAGCTCTTTTCCTTTTCAACCAAGTTATCGCTCGTTTTGGTATTCCTAGAGAGATTGTCACTGATCATGGCACTCATTTTTAGAATAGTATGATGGCTGAGTTGGCTCTCAAATTGGGTTTCCGGTAAGAGCATTCATCTCCGTATTATCCTCAAGCCAATGGGCAAGTGGAAGCCGTGAATAAATCCTTGAAGACAATTCTTCAAAGGACAATTGATAAAGCTAGATCCAACTGGCATATTATGCTATATCCTGCACTTTGGGCATACAGGACGTCAGTGAAAACTACAACTGGCTTTACTCCATTTCAGCTAGTGCACGGGTTGGAATCCGTATTTCCCATTGAATGTGAGATTCCCTCTCTTAAATTAGCTGTTGAACTTCTTCCTGACACTTCTAGTCTTGAAGAACGGCTTCTTCATCTGGAACATCTCGATGAGCAGCGTCGGGATGCCGCCACGATGAATGAAGTGCATAAAAACCGAGTTAAAGTTCAGTACGGTAAGGCGGTCAAGCCTAGGGTCTTTTCGGAAGGTGACCTTGTTTTGGTCTATGCCCAAGAAAAAGATGCCCTGGGGGCAGGAAAGTTTAAGTCTATGTGGTATGGCCCCTATATCGTTAAAAAAGTCCTTAAGAAAGGAGCATACACCTTGGTTGATTTCGAAGGGAACGAGTTGCCGGAGCCCCGAAATGGGCTCTATTTGAAGAAGTATTATGCCTAGGCTTCGGCCTGGCATGTTGCTTTTTGTATATAGTAGTTTTTGCTTTGTACATATCTGATTGATTTTCGATTTTTGATGAGTTGGTGATGTTTTTTGATCTGCTTTGGCAGGTTGTGTTGGATGTCATGAGTCATTTTGGTTTCGCCGATGGTGCTAGTAGACACACCCGGAACTTAGCTTCCGCGGCTTGGGTGCTTCATTATCCATTCGGTCAGCTGTTAGTATCAAGAGGGGTCTGCATTGGTCCTGCTTCCAATAATATAGCAGAATACACTGCAGTTGTTTATCTACTCTCGGAGGCAATATCTTTGGGTGTTGATTCGTTGGTAGTGTTCTTGGACTCTCAGCTGGTGGTGTCGCAGTTGAACAATACTTATCGGGTTCGAGATCCATTTTTACTCCGGTTGTTCTTGAGGGTACGTTTGTTACAAAGGTCGTTTCAATTTTTAACTTTCATTCATATTCCTTGAGCTGACAATTGGTTGGCTGACTCATTGGCTAATCAAGCATTGGATTGGCATATTAATCATTCCATACAATAAAATTTAATCATCAAAAACATCATACATTTTGATACATTTATCACATCACATCAAATATCGCTGTATATATATCATCAGAGTGTTCAAAAACTTTACAAAATTTGGATCCATAAGGTCATACAAAACTTGGGCTTATGCCCGATCATGTTCAGTCTCAAAAACGAATATACAGTCATCTAATACATAATATCTGTCTACTCCTGAGGTCCCTGCCCAGAAGTCGTGTTCCTATAGAACGTGACCGCGGTGGCAACTCGGCGGAATAATCGTACCCGGTCTCGGGGCACTCCTACCACCCGTCTCTGGATGGCTTCCGGCAGATCTTCCATGGCAGCCATAGGTATTTGGCGGGTTAATCCCTCCAAGTTCCTCTGCACAGCCTGGAGGGTCCTGTCTGAATCCACTGTATCTGCTTCGCCCCTGCGACGCTTGTGGCGCGGGAAACCCTCAGGTCGAACTGGTCCAATATCTGTATCATGATCATGTTTACATTGTCAGTCATTATGAATCCAATCAAAAAACATGTTTATTTTCATTTTTTCATACATATTTGAAAAAATCCAAAAAAAATTATATAAGTCAAAAATTTTTGCAAACTTACCGACTGTGCCCCATGCTGTGCCTGGTGGAAGAACTAGATCTGGATCTCCACGAAAGTCCATCCCGGCATAGGGATAGTCGTCCACTGCGATGATTTGTTCTCCCCACCAAAGGAAGAACTCATCGTCCCAAGTGGTCCAGGGAACTTCACTTCCCCCTAATCTCTTCATCATGTCTGCCCAACGGGCAATTCTTGGGTCCCGCGGGCTACTGATGGTAGAGATAACTCTGGGTCTCAATGCTGGTATCTTCTCAAAGAAGAATGTCATCAAAATAGTACCGTACCCAAAGTGTTTGGTCTTTGCTTGGCGGATTGAGGTCAACTGTTGCTTCATGTTCAGTAATAGGGTTGTGCACCAATCATACACATGAGTCAAGCATTCCACTGCTATGCTCATTTGCGTCCTGGACGCCTGATGTAGGGAGGCAGATCCTGCCACTCTGCCAATGGTGAAAAGGAGGATTTTCATGTGCAAATCCCTTAAATCTTTAATTGCAATCTGAGTTCCAACTTTCTTGGAACCCTCTACGCAATACACGTGGACATAATCTTCCATGGTTAGCCCTCCCGGGGGCTTCCCGTGCAAGTCTACTGGTTCCCCCCTCCGGGAGAGTCCAGTGATAAAGTATATGTCTTCCACTTCAATGTGTACTAGCATCTGATCTATCATAAAACAATCCTCTTCCGGTTCCCAGTAATTCACGAGCATTTCTAGCAACCGAACATTGCTTTTCATATTTGGCATTTTGAAAAATTTGAACAATCCGCAATTCCGAAGAATATTTTGCGATGCTCGATCTTGCATGACCTCTTGATCAATTGCACTGTGTTCACGCTCTCTCCATGAGATTGTCATCCTGTCAAAATTCAATAAATTCTGCATTAGCCACGCATTTTTTGATTCGGGCCTGCGCATACGCGACTTTTTCTATGCACAGTCGCGTGTATACGCGACTTTCCTGTTACCAACCCGCGTATGCGCAAGTCCGAGTTTTTTAGCAAGGGTTTTAATGGTGAAAATCACTAAATTTTAATTTCTAAATGGACAAAATGATTTGCAAGGATGATTGAGGAGCCTACCTGACAAATTCGGTGCGATTCGACGGTCGGTTGTTCCTGATTTGACGAAAGAATTTTTTTGCTCCAGAGCACTTTTTTCCAAATCAGCAATGCAATAATGAACCAAATATGAGGTAATTTGTCTATTTATGGCTAAAAAGTTGAAAATTTTCGCAAAAATTCCTTATGCTTATTTTTTCGATCTATCTTAAGCTGCATAACCCGGATGCTTGGAAGTGCCCGGTTTGGTATGTTTTCAGGTACATTTTGACGATTTTGAGATTTTTCCCGGTTTTTGATCCATGATTACTGACTCGTCATGGCAGGTATATGATCTTCACTGGCATATAGGTTAGGGAAATCACTTTCCGTTGCATCTTGCATACTAGCCTCCATACTGATCACTTGCCTTAGGGTTGATCCCATCAGGTCATGAGTATTACACCCATTTCACTCGCCGATTATTTAATCATGACTTGATGGTAGAGCCTTCCTTTACATGGGCTTCTTAGTTAGTTCCTCGCTATCACTTGTTGCCCATGTTGCGTTTTATGTAGGCTCGGGAGTCCTCTTTAGTCCCGCCATGACTTATGTGTTGAAGCTTCATTCTTCTTCTTCCTCACTATCATTTTTTTGGCTATTACCCTAGAGGCTCCCTGGTGTCGTTAAGTTGTATTACTGCATTGCATATTGGCTACTTGTTTATCCTGGCCTTTAGCCGGCTTCATTTGGACTCGATGTTTAAGCCAACTTTTGACCTTGACTCTCTGTACAAGTTAACCATTGCATGCACTTAGCTATCGCGACTTGACACCCTTTTACCCATGGATGGAACATTCCTCTGAGTATCGCTTACTAGTTTCCGCCACCTTGCATTGAGCATAGGATCGTTCCAATCCCAGGAACTAGTGCATCTGTTTCTTGATACTCATTCTATCCATTGTACCATAGCATTCTTTTATTCTTTTTCAGGCTTATTATATGAAAAAGACAAAAAAAATCAAATATAACAAAAAGAGCGGGAACGAGATGTATCTTCGTTGTTTTGATGGCAGTACAGAGTCAGTTTGTCGCCCTTGAACAAAGCACATATACTTATATATATTTCCTACATTTGGGATGGTTTTAGTTTTTGACCTAGGTTCAGCCTTTACCTTGTTTCACTTGTCAGTCCTCCCTCGGTTGGTTATCTCTTCCAATCATATGGAGAGTTTGTTCTGCCTCCTGCATAACAGACTTATATAGTGTCACTTTTTACTGCCATGGTCATCACGAGTCGTGCTTTTTGTTCAAGGGAAGTCTAACCAGAGTCGGCCATTCTGCGGTGTCTCTTGACTCATTATTTAGTCGGCCTTCCCGGTCTTGTCAGTATCTTGTTCTATCACATCAGATGTTTTGGTCTTCTGCTCGTGCTGGTTTGAGAAGGTCCCCATTGACTTCTTGCCGGCGGGTTTGTCTCTTATCGACTACGACATATTGCTCTGAGAGCAAACCTAGAGCCGCACCTTGGGCCTATTTCCATTATTGATAGGTGACCTCGTGCTCAGCATTTGATCATCATCATGGGTCTTTGACTGAGTGGTTTCCCCTGTGTTCGACGTTAGCACACATTATCACACTTGGGATTCGTGCAGTACCTTGATTTCCATTTGACACTATCGGTGGATTTCTCGCCTCTGTGTCAGCTTTCATTATTGGTTGGTTCAGAGGGTTTCTTCCGTGCACTAGCTTCATCTTGTGCATGTCGGAAACGTACTTCGGTTTTGGTTCCGTCACTCTACTTCGTCCGATTCCTTCCAAATCTTGGCTTGCGGGTTACACTCGCGCTGGACTGATGTGGGATGCCTTAATGCCTTCCTTCCAGCAGATCTTTTCCCATCGACTCCGACTCATTGCTCTGGGAATAAGGTCTAGAGTCTTTTTGTCAGTACCTTAGGGTTTGCAGTCATCAGTGGCGGACTCTTCGCTATCGACAGTGGGGATTCATCATTGCCTCCTGATTGGTAGATTCTTTCAAGTGTTTGACTTCAACTCATTCATTCGCACTTGTTAGATTGTACTGGGGCACCTTGACGCTCATTTTCATTATTGGTGGGTTGTCTCGCGTTGGTTAACAATATACATCATTGACCGGTAATCCAACGATTTCTCACATGGTCGACTTCAGCTCATTTATTCCCATTGTGTAGAATTGTGCCATAGTGATCGGTGAATACCTCGGGTTGCATCAGCATTTCTCGGTTCACTTTTGACAGTCCATTCAGTTTCTGCCAGTGATGCCGTCCACCCTTATATGTTGCAGTTCAGTACAGCAGCATCTTATATGTTGGCTCCCGAGTTGCGTGATTGTACCATTTGTTCCACCTCTTATGATTCGGTACTTGGAGATTCAGTTACTTATATGATCAGACATCCAGTTGCACCATCCTTGATCAGCTTTCTATATGTGATACTTGGACATTGATTCAGACTTATACTTCCGGGCCATGCTCAGATGATTCATTGTGTACTTTCAGTTCAGTTATACTTGTATACATGTTGGATCTATTCGGTACTTTCTATATGATGTATTTTTGACTGAGCATGGGTATGCCCACCTCAGCATGAGTTGACTCTCTGTTTTCTTTCATTGGTTTTTGGCAGGCTGAAATCTGGTGAAGTCCTCTCTTGTCCTTGCGAAGTTCTTTCTATGTGCATAATACATTTCGGCCATCATGTACCCCTTCTAACCTCATATATTAGGGGGCATCTGTTATAGCATCATTTCTCACCTTCATATGATTCATGATTGCTTTTATGGCTTTGGGCACCCATTCCTACAGACTTGGACAAATTCACTAAAAAACAGTGTAAAAATCCCCATACGCGATTATGCCTAGACTTTTCCGCGTGTATACGCGAGTCCACATGCACTTTTCCGCGTATGCCATTAAAATCATTAAAAAATATATAAAAATTCCCTATTTTTGGGCTGGGTTGATGGTTACTCAGGTAGTTCAACCACCCCAGCACGTGGCCAACTGTTTCCAACTGTTGAAACTACTTGGAGGGAGTATAAAATCCCCTCATGTGCATGGCCTAAGGGAGAGAGAGAATTTATTGATATTATACTCTGTTGGTATTCCCTATCCAAGTCTGATTCCCCGTGCCTCCTGCACTTTCCCAGTTCAGTTCAGGAAACCTTTGTTTCCTGGAGATGCTCATCTTCCTATATGTCATCTCGTATGCACCAGTTTGGAAGGAATCTTAGTGAGGCAAGGGCGGGACGGATCCGGACGACGGTCTGCTCGAAGATCGTGGAAGGATTCAGGTGATCTCTCCACTCGTTATTTTTGTACATGCTATTTATAATACAGAAGAACCGTCTTGTTCCCGAAATATACGTGTTAGTGTCCACTTGCATATATGAGAATATTGTTATTTAAGCATTTATGATGGTTTATCTAATGTTTCATATGGATTTCACTAACATTTAGAGTAGATATATGCTTTACAACCAGTTCTTCGTGCTTGTTTCTTCTTGTCTTTCAGGTTAAGAAGGAAGGATGGTTGCTGGGGGTTTGGACCCCGCGGGATCTGCTTCAACCGTAGGACCTACGGGTAAGTTCCTCGATCTGCTCTATTTAGTTTTTCATGAACATGTATGGTTGTGTGAGTCCTTCTTGAGTAGCATGCCTTGCTCTGTGGAGGTTGTAACCCAACAAACCTCTAGGGTGATTTTCCCCGAAACAGAACTGGCGACTCCGCTGGGGATCGCATTCTTGTGATTCCCCTGTTGGGTGGTTTCAGCTGTTTGATAGGTTTCCAACAGTTTTAACTTTTATTTCCAGTCCAGTTTACTCTTTCTCAGTCAGTATGAAGTCCTGGTTTCTTATCCAGGCTTGATCCTTTTTGTTTTTCATTATTTACCTTTATATACGCGCTTTTTTCTGCACACAGTCGCATATACACGCAAGTTTGTCTAAAGGGAGTCGCGTATACGCGTGTTTCCTTTAGCACAGTCGCGTATGCACGCTTGTTGCTAAACTGTGAAGTAGCGTATACCTAGGCAGATTTTGAAATTTTGGATTCCTTGGCTTTTTAGTCCTTTCTGTCTGTGGAGACCTATTCCTGCAGTGTCTTTGTACCCTCTGGATTGTGAAGGAAGTGGTCTTTGGTCTTTTCTCTCTTTCGTTTGATTGAAAACTAGTCTTTTTGGCAAAGTGTTGTTTCTAGTGCTGGCACTCCTGGTTCGAGTACCGAGATCTCTTTCTGGGGATTCTTGGCTATTCTGCTTTATCAGAACAGAGAGCTCCTGCTCATTTACTCTTTCCTATCTTTGTGGTTCGCTTTGCACTACGATTTTTGCTCATTTCTTGATTGGTTTTCTTGGGTTCAGTTGGCTAGGTCTTGTTGCAACTTTTGAAGAGTCTTTCTTGATTCTTTGAAGTTTTTGTTTGCGGCAAGGTTGCACTATTCTTCTAGGCTGAGTGGCTGAGTTTTCTTGTCTTCTTTTGCTCATATTGATCTTGCTACGAGTTAGCCCTATAAGATTTGGAGCATTGTTGAAGTTTGTGCTTGAAATTCAGTGTTGTTTAGCTTGGGATTTGATAGTTTCGCTTGGTCTTTTCGAGCTCTTCCTTTATAAAACTCAAAAGCTCAAAAAATATTTTCTTTGCTTTTGTTTTTGCATTTCAAAAGCTCAAAAAACATTTTGCCTTGTTATTTGCTTTTGTTCTTGCATTTTTGTTTTCGTTTCACTATATCTTTTGAAGCTTTGTTGAGGTTTCTTGCCTTTGGATTTTGACTCGATTTTGGAAAGGAGTTGTCATTGATTTCTTCCTCTTGTTTTTAAGTGTTTTTGGTGTCTTCATATTAAGAGTTCTTGATTTCGGGAACTAGCTTTCTGGACAGCCAAAAAGAGTTAAAACTGAAGGATCTTTTGGGAAATTTCACTCTGCTTTAGGAGATTTTGCATCTTAGGATTTGCATGCTTGTAGTGATTTGCATCAGGTGCACTTAAGCATTTATTCATTTTCATAGTTTTTGTGAGTGTGAGTGTGTTATGTGAAAAGAAAAATACAATTTTTAATCTCGTAGAACCTGTATAGAGATTGATTTTCATCGAAAGACAATAACTGCATTTGCATGTAGTTTGGTTTTTATTAATTTCTTTCTGCGTCAAAACACCATAAGTTTCATCTCCATATCCTTTTGACTTAACATAACAGCCCATTAAAATAAGCGATATAATTTAAAATCAACTAGCAATTTTTCTAAGTGTCATACACCAACTAGCTAGGTTGTAGGGCCTTGGATTAGGTGAGTGGAGAGTTAACTCTCCAAGGCCGCTCAAAAAAAACATAGAAGTTGATTAATTGAGCGAAATCCAACTCCGTTAGGTGGACCGGGAAAGCTCTCCTCCGGAGAGTCAAGCGCGAGGGGAAGTGAAGGCTGAGAAGAGGGATACCCCCTCTCTGATTAGCTGAATCTGACCTCAAGACCGTTCCGCCCGGCTTCTGATACGGATTGGTGCCCATAGTTGCCACTCCTAGGTTCCACACAGGTGACTGCGGGGGGGAATACCCGTGGTACCTGAGGCAGACATCGCATCACTTTCAGCAGTACTTCTGGGGGGTGCCCTTGCAAAGCTTGGGTGCTTGAGCTGGCAAAGGCTATTGTTAGGAGGTTGGCGTAACTGTTTCTGATACCTTCGCTAGTAGGCCTGGGCCATAATTATTCCAGACTGCTTTTGGGAGGTCCTATATTTTTCGCTTTCTTGTATTTTGGTGTCCGGTCCTCATCACCCGGAGCGGAAATACTTGAGGGTTGTTTGCTTGACTGTATCTCAGGGATTTTTCTTTTAGTGAGTGCTCTTTGCTCCTAGCTTGCTTAGCTTTATATTTTTTGAGTCTAATTAAAATTTGCTAAAGTGGCTGATCAAGCGCCTCGTCGATCGAGGAGAATCCAGGGGTTATCTCCCGAGAGTCCAGAGCCTTCTTCGAGAAGGCGTAGGAGTGATTTAGCAGGTGGTTACCACCCTGTGGCGTCTGACGCAGTGGAGAGAGATCCTCCACGAAGGTCTGAAGGTTTCATAGCTGATTCTGGTGTCGGTTCCGAGAGGAGCGTTCCGCTCACCTCGCGAGTTTTATTTCCTCAGGAAGAAGATTTTCAAATAGAAGACGTACCTGAACCTCCTACGTCAGGTCCATCTCCTCTTCCTCCTGATTATCCATTCGTTGTTCAATACATCGGACCTGAGTCAGAGAGACCGGAAGATCTTCCGTATCATTCTTACCTTTCGATGGCCACGACTGGGAATGCGGCTTCTGCTGTGAGTGCTGCAGGCATTCAGACTCCTGCTTCTGTTGAAGGAGGAGGCACTATTGCTTTATCTTCGATTGCTTCTAGTGCTGCTGTGTTTGGCTCTGGTTTCACCCAAGCACATGCTTCTCATTCTGGTCCCTTCTGTTTCGGAATGCCCACTAGTGGGATTCCTTCTTTTTCCTTTTCCGCTGCTGCCGCTGGATCTACACCCATGTCTTCCATGGCTAGTGGATCAACTTCTTTTCAGGGGTTCCCCTTTGGAACTGGGCACATTCCTAGTTCCAATCCTTCTTTAGGGTCCTTTCTGTTTACTTCTCAGACCCAGAGTTTCAATCCTTGGTCTGGAGGTCAGAATTCGACCACTTTTACAGGATGGAACCCTGTATTCACTACAGTGGGGGCAGGGAATCAGTTTTACACAGGTCATCAAGGGAATACTTCTTTCCCTTCGTCGAGTGCTTATCAGACCTTTTCCCCTCTTTCTAATGCCTGGAACCCCTATCAGGGGCTTTCCTCTTCATTTCATACTTCAGCGGGGGGAATTGGTCTGGGCTTTGGTAACTCTGCGTTGGGAGGAGGTTCTTCTCCTTTTTCTACGAGTCCTTTTTGGCAACTTGGTGCCTCATCAAATCCAGGGTATTCTTTTCAGAATGTTGGGAATCCATCCCATCAAGGATGGAATCCTCAGGCTCCACCTCGCTTACCTTTTCTGGCAACGTTAAACTTGCCAGATCTGTCGAAGTTGACTAATGATCCGATTCGTTATGGTCCGGGGTGGCCTCCGGTTCCCACCAAACTTCCTTCAGACATTCCAAAGTTTGAAGGTAAGAATGGAGAAGATCCAGCTGACCACATCACTACTTTCCATTTATGGTGTTCTTCGAACTCCCTGATCGATGATTCGATTAGGTTGAGATTATTTCAACGCACCCTAACGGGAAACGCCGCCAAATGGTATATTGAGCTAACTAGGGGCAGTTTTGCTACATTTGGAGAACTGGCTGTTACATTTCTAAACCATTTCCAATTTCCTGTCCGATATGACGCTGGGACTGAACTCCTAGCCAATTTTAAGCAGGATGAAGCAACCCACATTTCTGATCACATTCAGGAATGGAGGAGAAGGAAGAGGCTTATTAAAGCTCATATTCCAGGTGAGTTCCTTTTGGAATGGTTTCTGAAATCCCTGCAGTCAGATATTTCGAAAGATGTATCCCTTTCTGGGGTATTTTCTGAGGAGCAGGCCATTTTTAGGGCCCAACAGCTGGAACTGATCTATTCTCAGTCTGGGGTCCTCCATAAATATCTGCCCAATGCTCCTCGCTCCAAATTAGATTTATCTAAAACTAAGCCCGGTCCTCATGGTGACGGACTGATTGGATCGATCAATAGTGGTGCAGCCAGCCTGCTTACTCAACTGCAGCAGTTGTCTTTGCAATCTGCTCCTTCTGGTCAGGCTGTGCCTGCTGAGTCATCACCTTCCTAGTCTTTGTCCATAAATGTTGTCCAAGCTTCTGATCCCAAAGGAAATCAACAATCCGATGGGAAGAAGAAGGGACGAAATAACAAGAAGAAGGGCAAGAACGGGAAGGGTAATGCGAATAAAACCAACGAGCATGTTGGTGAGGGTCAAAAGGAGAAAAATAAAGTGAAGTTTCCATGCAAGTTGTGTACTGGAGACCATCTCACACACCTTTGCCCTAAAATTCAGGATGCGCAACGCTTGTTAGCCCAGTAGGGTTCTTCTAGTTCCCAGGTTGTGTTAACAAACCCTTTTCCCCAAGGGCAAAAATTAGTTGTTGGCGCGAACCAAAATCCTGGGGCTTCCTCTGGGGGCACCCAGGAAGGGGAAATTCCATCGAACATTTTCATGATGAGTGCTCACGCGGATATCGCTACGAGATCCCGTGATTATGGCGGAGAAGAGTCTTCGAAAGCTAAGGATATTCCTGATGCTACTGAGCCGCTTCACATTACCAAGCCTACTGTTGAGTCTATGCCTCGGATGCCCAAAGCATCTTCTAAGTGATCGACGATTAATCCAAATGCTAGGGCTGCCCAGAACTACTCGATTGTGGAAGATCTGGCGCAGAGTCCTTGTGCTATGTCGGCTTTAGAGGTACTCCAGTCTTGTCCGGCTCAGCGCAGTGCTTTGCTCACTACCATTGGGGCTATTGATCCAAAAAATTCTCTTCTGATTACTTTTGATATGACTAATTTTAAGAAGAGACCCCCCCATCACATGGCTTTTCATATTAAATCATCGTACCGGAAGTGTAACATCTTTCGGACGGTTGTTGATGAGGGTGCTTTCACATGTGTGATGTCTCTCACATGTTGGAAGACGATTGGATCTCCCAAAGATGTTCCATCTACCAATATTCTGACTGCGTTCGATGGTCATTCTCATAGACCCCATGGTATTGTCCCAGATTTTCCCATCTGTGTTGGGGGAAAAACTGTCAATATAGAGGTTGAGGTAGTTGACGCAAGCTTGGACTACAACCTTCTGTTGGGGAGAAACTGGATTTATGAAATGGATGCCATTGCATCCTCATTATTTCGGATTATATGTTTCCCCCATGAAGGGAAGATTGTTACACTGGATTAATTGGACTGTCCTCCTGTAGACCCGAATGCGTCTACTGACTCGTATGTTCCAAAGTTGGATAACCTAAGTTGGATAATACTAAGGCGCATGTTGAGAATTTAGGAGTTGGAATGTATTCTTCCTTGATGGGTACTTTTGATATTCCTCCCCCTACGGTTCATATTAATGCTATTTCATCCTCCAAGGCTCCTCTTCGAAGAGAGTTCTTCAGAACTCATTATTTTTCGGACCCTTGGACCTTACCTTCCCCTACTGCCACATTAGCGAAAGGTCAAGTGGGTGGAATGGCATTTCCAATGTGCGTAGTGAGATTGCTTATCGGTCTGTTATTTCTGCAGTCTACCTTCCGACTCCCTCTTCCTTTGAAGGAGGTGGATGGGGCCTTGGCCCGGCTGTGAGCTTCAGGTTCTTCGACAGAGTGCATGACCTTATCTTCACATGCAGAATAATCACTGAGCCATGGAAATGGTATAGATAGACCGTGGGATGATTTGCATCCATCGGTCTTACTTTTTACGACTTGAGCGAAGTTGAAACAGATCGGTCCAAGTCCTCAGTCTCCTGATCCCTGTTCACCGGTCTTGAACCCTTTAGCACCAGCACGGGTTTATGCTAAAGGGAACATGGCTGTGATTTCTCCTACTATCGGTGAACATTTCCAGGGCTCCCAATATTATCGAGAATGTCTTCATCGGAGCTGAATGTTCCCATGAAGAGGTTCAAATTTACACCGAGCTCTTTAAAGAGTATAGGGATGTATTCACTTGGTCTTATGAGGAAATGCCTAGAATAGAACCATCTATTGTCCAGCATGAGATCAAGACGTATGAAAATGCTAAGCTGGTGAGGCAAAAACTTCGTCCGGTCAATCCTAGAAAGGCAGCAACTATCAAAGCTGAAGTTGAGAAGCTGCTTAAGGTGAGATTCATTTTCCCTATTCCTTTGACTGAATGGGTTTCAAATCCCGTTCCTGTAGATAAAAAGCAAGGAACGATTTGAGTGTGCATTGATTTCAGAGACCTAAATAAAGCATGTCCTAAAGATAATTACCCCATACCATTTATCGATCAGATCATTGACGAGTGTGTCGATAATGAGATTTTCTCCTTCATGGACGGTTTCTCCGAATATAATCAAATTACTATCCGTCCTGAAGATCAACATAAGACTACCTTTATTTGTCCTTGGGGTACATTTGCATACAAGAAGATGACTTTTGGTCTTAAAAATGCTGGGGCTACCTTTTAGTGGGCCATGTCATATGCCTTTCACGACATCAAAAAGATTATCGAGGCATAATTAGATGATTTAGCTGCTCATTCTTGAAAGAGGATGGATCATCCTGGTCACCTCCGGCAAATATTTGAACGATGTCGGTTTTATAAGATTAGATTGAATCCGAACAAGTGTGTTTTCGCGGTTACATCCGGTCGGCTATTGGGATTCATTGTGTCTAGGGAAGGGATAAGGGTAGATCCCTTCAAGGTTGAGGCAATACTTCGGTTGCCTCCCCTGTCCTCATACCTTAAACAGGAGTCTACAAGGAAAAGTCTAGTTTCTTCGGAGGTTTATCGTCAATTATATTGAAGTTACAAAAGGATTTATGAGATTGTTGAAGAAGGGAGTTCCTTTTCTTTGGGACGACTACGCTTAATGCTCACAACGCTCATTTCGATGCTTTGAAAACGTGACCTCGCTTTCCTTTATTGAGTCCACTGATTATAGCAGGGATAGGGAGATTTCCTTTAATAACCAAGCGACGGTCTACTATTGGTATGGTTACTGGTTCGGGAGATGGTGTCACCTTGCGAGCATGTTATTTACTATCTTAGTCGAGGATTGGTAGGACCTGAACTCCGGTACACTCCGATAGAAAAGTTAGCTTTAGCATCGGTTCATGTTGTGCAGCGACTCCAACATTACATTATTCTACTAAAAACTTATGTTTTGGCAGCAGCCAATCCATTTCAGTTTGTCCTCAGTAGGCGAGTGATTGGGGGAAAATACAATAAATGGATTGTAATTTTGCAGGAATTTGATCTTGAGTTTATGTCTGCCAAGTCCAAGAAATCATTGGTTTTCGTGGAATTGATCTTCGAGTTTCCCTGTGGGGAAGAGATGATCTATGATGAATCCTTCCCGGATGAACATTTATTTCTTATCTCTTCACAAGATCCTTGGTATGGAGATATCATTGTGTATCTTCAGACTGCGAAGTTTCCCTCTACTTTTTCGAAAGATGAGCGTCATAAGTTGCGTCACTTGACGACGATTATTTGATTATTGGTGATGCTTTATACCGTCGAGGGGTTGATTCAATCCTAAGACGCTTTTTAACTCTCGAAGAAGCTGAGGCTGTGCTTAATGATTCCCACAGTGGAGCTTGTGGGGGTCATTTATCTGGGCTTGCTACAGCCCAAGAAATCTTGCGTGTTGGGTACTTTTGGCCCTCGATTTTCAAGGATTGTATCGAATCGGTCAAAAAGTGTCATCCGTGTCAAGTCTATAATCGAAAAATGCGCGCTCATCTAGCTCCACTTTTTCCAGTCATTACTGTCGGTCCCTTTACAAATTGGGGTATTGATTATACTAATTGTAACCCGCCTTCGGCTAAAGGTCACAAGTACATTATTGTAGCAGTATACTACTTCACGAAGTGGGTCGAGGCTGTGCCTACTTTTGGGAATGATGGTGAGACTGCAGCTCTTTTCCTTTTCAACCAGGTTATCGCTTGCTTTGGTATTCCTAGAGAGATTGTCACTGATCATGGCAGTCATTTTCAGAATAGTATGATGGCTGAGTTGGCTCTCAAATTGGGTTTCCAGTAGGAGCATTCATCTCCGTATTATCCTCAAGCCAATGGGCAAGTGGAAGCTGTGAATAAATCCTTGAAGACAATTCTTCAAGGGACAAAGTAATGGCAAGTCCATTGTATGTGCCACCATCTACACTTGGAGCCTTGGACGTCAGTGAAAACGCAAACGCCTGCACCTCGTTCATCAAATGCAGGATTGAATCCGTGTTTAAACCTGAATGGATTCTTCTCTAAGTTGGACCATTGAGCTTCTTCTGTACTTCTAGTCTTGACGTATCTCTCGCATCTGGAACATCATGGTAGAGGTGTCATATGCTATCTGATGGTAATGGTTAAAACAGAAAGTCAAAGTCTAAGTATGACGGCTGATCAAAACGGGGTTTTTAGAAAACATTGTAAATGGATCTGTGCCAAAAGATACTGTTGGGAAAGTTTAAGTCTATGTGGTATGGCCCCTATATCGTTAAAAAGTCCTTAAGAAAGGAGCGTATACCTTGGTTGATTTCGAAGGGAACGAGTTGCCGGAGCCCCGAAATGGGCTCTATTTGAAGAAGTATTATGCCTAGGCTTTGGCCTGGCATGTTGCTTTTGTATATAGTAGTTTTGTTTTGTACATATCTGGTTGATTTTTGATCTTTGATGAGTTGGTGATGTTTTTGATCTGCTTTGGCAGGTTGTGTCGGATGTCATGAGTCATTTTGGTTTCGCCGATGGTGCTAGTAGACACACCCGGAACTTAGCTTCCGTGGCTTGGGTGCTTCATTATCCTTCCGGTGAACTGTTAATATCAAGAGGGGTCTGCATTGGTCCTGCTTCCAATAATATAGCAGAATACACTGTAGCTGTTTATCTACTCTCGGAGGCAATATATTTGGGTGTTGATTCGTTGGTAGTTTTCTTGGACTCTCAGCTGGTGGTGTCGTAGTTGAACAATACTTATCGGGTTCGAGATCCATTTTTATTACGATTGTTCTTGAGGGTAAGTTTGTTACAAAGATAATTTCAATTTTTAACTTTCATTCATATTCCTCGAGCTGACAATTGGTTGGCTGACTCATTAGCTAATCAGGCATTGGATTAGCATATTAATCATTCCATACAATAAAATTTAATCATCAAAAACATCATACATTTTGATACATTTATCACATCACATCAAATATCGCTGTATATATATCATCAGAGTGTTCAAAAAACTTTACAAAATTTGGATCCATAAGGTCATACAAAACTTGGGCTTATGCCCCGATCATGTTCAGTCTCAAAATATACAGTCATCTAATACATAATATCTGTCTACTCCTGTGGTCCCTACCCAGAAGTCATGTTCCTATAGAACGTGACCGCGGTGGCAACTCGGCGGAATAATCATACCCAGTCTCGGGGCACTCCTACCACCCGTCTCTGGATGGCTTCCGGCAGATCTTCCACGACAGCCATAGGTATTTGGCGAGTTAACCCCTCCAAGTTCCTCTGCACAGCCTGGAGGGTCCTGTCTGAATCCACTGTATCTGCTTCTCCCATGCGGCGCTTGTGGCACGGGAAACCCTCAGGTCGAACTGGTCCAATATCTGTATCATGATCATAGTTACATTGTCAGTCATTATGAATCCAATCAAAAACATGTTTGTTTTTCATTTTTTCATACATATTTGAAAAAATCCAAAAAAAATTATATAAGTCAAAAAATTGCAAACTTACCAACTGTACCCCATGCTGTGCCTGGTGGAAGAACAAGATCTGGATCTCCACGAAAGTCCATCCCGGCATAGGGATAGTCGTCCACAGCGATGATTTGTTCTCCCCACCAAAGGAAGAATTCATCATCCCAAGTGGTCCGGGGAACTTCACTTCCCCCTAATCTCTTCATCATGTCTGCCCAACGGGCAATTCTTGGGTCTCTCGGGCTGCTGATGGTAGAGATGACTCTGGGTCTCAATGCTGGTATCTTCTCAAAGAATAATGTCATCAAAATTGTACCGTATCCGAAGTGTTTTGTTTTTACTTGGCGGATTGAGGTCAATTGTTGCTTCATGTTCAGTAATAGGGCTGTGCACCAATCATACACATGAGTCAAACATTCCACTACTATGCTCATTTGCGTCCTGGACGCCTGATGTAGGGAGGCAGATCCTGCCACTCTGCCAATGGTGAAAAGGAGGATTTTCATGTGCAAATCCCTCAAATCTTTAATTGCAATCTGAGTTCCAACTTTTTTGGAACCCTCTACGCAATACAAGTGGACATAATCTTCCACGGTTAGCCCTCCCACGGGCTTCCCGTGCAAGTCTACTGGTTCTCCCCTCCGGGAGAGTCCAGTGATAAAATATATTTCTTCCACTTCAATGCGTATTGGCATCTGATCTATAATGAAGCAATCTTGGTCTGGTTCCCAATAATTGACGAGCATTTCTAGCAACCGGACATTGCTTTTCATATTTCGCATTTTGAAAAATTTGAACAATCCGCAATTTCGAAGAATATTTTGCGATGCTCGATCTTGCATGACCTCTTGATCAATTGCACTGTGTTCACGCTCTCTCCATGAGATTGTCATCCTGTCAAAATTCAATAAATCCTGCATTAGCCACGCATTTTTTGATTCGGGCCTGCGCATACGCGACTTTTTCTATGCACAGTCGCGTGTATACGCGACTTTCCTATTACCAACCCGCGTATGCGCAAGTCCGAGTTTTTTAGCAAGGGTTTTAATGGTGAAAATCACTAAATTTTAATTTCCAAATGGAAAAAATGATTTGCAAAGATGATTGAGGAGCCTACCTGAAAAATTCGGTGCGATTCAACGGTCGGTTGTTCCTGATTTGACGAAAGAATTTTTTTGCTCCAGAGCACTTTTTTCCAAATCAGCAATGCAATAATGAACCAAATATGAGGTAATTTGTCTATTTATGCCTAAAAAGTTGAAAATTTTCGCAAAAATTTGTTATGCTTATTTTTTCGATCTATCTTAAGCTGCATAACCCGGATGCTTGGAAGTGCCCATTTTGGTATGTTTTCAGGTACATTTTGATGATTTTGAGATTTTTCCCGGTTTTTGATCCATGATTACTGACTCGTCACGACAGGTATATGATCTTCACTGGCATATAGGTTAGGGAAATCACTTTCCGCTGCATCTTGCATACTAGCCTCCATATTGATCACCTGCCATAGGGTCGATCCCATTAGGTCATGACCATTACACCCATTTCACTCGCCGATTATTCAATCATGACTTGGTGGTAGAGCCTTCCTTTACATGGGCTTCCTCGTTAGTTCCTCGCTATCACTTGTTGCCCATGCTGCGTTTTATGTAGGCTCGGGAGTCCTCTTTAGTCCCGCCATGACTTATGTGTTGAAGCTTCATTCTTCTTCTTCCTCACTATCATTTTTTCTGGCTATTACCCTAGAGGCTCCCTAGTGTTGTTGAGTTGTATTACTGCATTGCATATTGGCTACTTGTTTATCCTGGCCTTTAGCCGGCTTCATTTGGACTCAATGTTTAAGCCAACTTTTGACCTTGACTTTCTGTGCAAGTTAACCATTGCATGCACTTAGCTATCACGACTTGACACCTTTGTACCCATGGATGGAACGTTCCTCTGAGTATCACTTACCAGTTTTCGCCACCTTGCATTGAGCATAGGATTGTTCCAATCCCAGGAACTAGTGCATCTGATTTTTGATACTCGTTCTATCCATTGTACCATAGCATTCTTTTATTCTTTTTCAGGCTTATTATATGAAAAAGACAAAAAAATCAAATATAACAAAAAAGAGCGGGAACGGGATGTATCTTCGTTATTTTGATGGCAGTACAGAGTCAGTTTGTCACCCTTGAACAAAGCACATATACTTATATATATTTCCTTCATTTGGGATGGTTTTAGTTTTGACCTAGGTTCAACCTTTACCATGTTTCACTTGTCAGTTCTCCCCCAGTTGGTTATCTCTTCCAATCATATGGAGAGTTTTTTTTTCCTCCTGCATGACAGACTTATACAGTGTCACTTTTTACTGCCATGGTCATCACAGAGTCGTGCTTTTGTTCAAGGGAAGTTTAACCTGAGTCGGCCATTCTGCGGTGTCTCTTGACTCATTATTCAGTCGGCCTTCCCGGTCTTGTCAGTATCATGTTCTATCACATCAGATGTTTTGGTCTTCTACTCGTGCTGGTTTGAGAAGGTCCCCATTGACTTCTTGCTGGCGGGTTTGTCTCTTATCGACTACGACACATTGCTCTGAGAGAAAACCTAGAGCCGCACCCTGGCCCTATTTCCATCATTGATAAGTGACCTTGTGCTCAGCATTTGATCATCATTATGGGTCTTTGACTGAGTGGTTTCCCCTGTGTTCGACGTCAGCACATTATCACACTTGGGATTCGTGCATTACCTTGATTTCCATTTGACCCTATCGGTGGATATCTCGCCTCTGTGTCAGCTTTCATTATTGGTTGGTTCAGAGGGTTTATTCCATGCGCTAGCTTCATCTTGTGCATGTCGGAAACGTACTTCGGTTTTGGTTCCGTCACTCTACTTCGTTGCGATTCCTTCCAAATCTTCGCTTTTATAAGTTACACTTTCATGTTGGGTGATGTGGGATAACCTTAATGCCTTCCTTCCAATGAGATCTTTTCCCATCAACTCGACTCATTGCTGCGGAATAAGGTCTAAGTCTTTGTCAATACCTTGAGTTTGCGGTCATCGATGGCGACTCTTCGCTATAAACGTTGAGATTCATCATTGCCTCTGATTGTTGGAATTCTTTCAAGTATTCGACTTCAACTCATTGATTACTTGTCGGTTGTCTTGGGCACCTTGACACTCATTTTCATTATTGGTGGGTTGTCTCGCATTGGTTAACGGTATACATCATTGACGGTAATCAACGATTTCTCACATGGTCGACCGGCTCATTTATTCCCATAGTGTAGGGTATTGCCATAGTGATCGGTGAAGACCTCGGGTTGCGTCGGCATTTCTCGGTTCACTTTTGATAGTCCATTCGGTTTTGCAACGGTGATGTGCGTCACCACATATGTTGCCGATTCGGTACAACGACATCCTATATGTTGGCTCCCAGGAGTTGTAAGCCAGTTGTCTTTAGTTTGTTCACCTCTTATGATTTGGTACTTGGAGATTCGATTACTTATGTGATCGAGACATCCGATTTAACTATAAATCGACTTTCTATATGTGATACTTGGACATTGATTCAAACTTCTGTTCCAGGCCATGCTTGAATGATTCATTGTGTACTTTCGGTTCGGCTATACTTGTATACATGTTGGATCTATTAGGTTCTTTCTATATGATGTATTTTTGGTGAGCATAGGTATGCCGCCTCGGCTGAGTTGACTCTTTATTTTCTTTCATTGGTTTTTAGCGGTAGAAATACGGTGAAGTCCTCTCTTGTCCTTGCGAAGTTCTTTCTGTGTGCATAATACATTTCGGCCATCATGTACCCACTCCGACCTCATATATTAGGGGGCATACGTATAGCATCATTTCTCACCTTCATATGATTCATGATTTCTTTTATGGCTTTGGAGGCACCCATTCCTACATACTTGGACAAAATTCACTAAAAAATAGTGTAAAAATCATCTTGTGATCCTTTTGATTTTTGCGTGTATACGCGAGTCCACATGCACTTTCCGCGTATGCCATTAAAATCATTAAAAAATATATTAAAAATTCCCTATTTTCGGTACAGGTTGATGGTTACTACGGTAGTTCCATACCCTAACACATAATGGCTGGCTGTTGTTAAAACTACTTTGAGGAGTATAAAAGCCCTAGTGTATGCTTTAAGGAGAAAATCATTGATATTATACTCACCATTGGATTCCCCGGTTTAAGTGTAATTCCCCGTTTCTCCTGCTTTCCATTTTATTATAGAAACCCTTGTTTCTGGAGATGCCTCATCTCCCTATATGTCTCTCTCATATGCCAGTTTGGAAAGAATCTTAGCGAGGCAAAGAGCGGAACGGATGCTACCGGATGATGGTACGCTCGAAGATCGTGGAAGGATTCGAGTGATCTCTCCACTAGATTATTTTATGTACATGCTATTTATAATACGGAAGAACCATCTTGTTCTGAAATATACGTGTTAGTGTAATAAAGCACATATATGAGAATATTGTTATTTAAGCATTTATTATGGTTTATCTAATGTTTCATATGGATTTCACTAACATTTAGAGTAGATTTATATTTTGTACAACCGGATCTTTGTGCTTGTTTCTTCTTGTCTTCCCGGGTTAAGAAGGAAGAAGGGTTCTTGGGGTTGGACCCCACGAGGATGCAGCTGTGGGACCTATGGGTAAGTTCCTCGTCTGTCTACTTAGTTTTCTATGAACATGTATGGTTGTGTGAGTCCTTCTTGAGTAGCATGCCACCTTTCTGTGGGTTGTAACCCAACAAACCTGCAAGGTGATTTTTCCCCAAGGCGGCTGATAGGTCAATAATGACACTCATGATCGTAGAATATAGCATGGATCTGGGTGGAGCAAGTGAAAAAAATGCAGGAAAGGTAATAGGGGGCAAGTATGAGTGAAGAAGAAAACATTCATGACAGTCATGACAGTCATGAAAATAGTAAAAACAGTGACCCTCACAATGATGATGATGATGAGAAAGATGAAGAAAAGGCTGAAGGTGATCATGACAGTCATGAATACAATGAAGATAATGAAGGAGATGAAGGGGCTGATAGTCAAATTGAGGATCACAATAGTAAAGAGGCAAGTATCTCAAATGAAGAACAAAATTACAATGTAGAAATCAGTGAAGAGGATGAGGGTGGTGATGGTGTTGAAGACAATGATAAAGCAGAAAATATGATCACTGATGATATTAATGATGAATATGAAGACCTAGAAGCTCATGATGATAACCAAAAGGAAAACACCATAATAAACCTAATTAAACCTTTTCCCTTGGCATATCAAAGAGGGTCAAGACATATTTTTTCTGCCGCCAAAAGGCAAGGGATCATGGCTTCTACTCCTATGCAACCAAAAGAAAAAGGCAAGGAGGAAAAACAAGGTAAAAACAGAGATAAAGGCAAAAGAAAAATCAAGGACAAAGGCAAAGGAAAGGTAAGAGAGGATGAAGAAGATCAGCATAAGGTTGAGAGGGAATTTGAACTCATCCATGTTGACAGTGACAAAGAAGACAAAAATAGGGCTCATAACATACTCCTTCAAAGAAAAAATGCAGAGATAAAATACCTACAAAGGAGCCTTGGCATGGCCCAATACATCATTGATTACTACAAGGATGAGCATAAACACATGAAGAAGATGAAAAGATACCTTGGCTTATAGAAGAAGATGACCAAACACTATGCCTTGAAAAACAAACTCACTAGTGCCAAGCTTAAAGAGGGCCTCATTGAAATTCAAGAACTAAAAGGAGGAAAATACCAAGAAAAAATTGGAGTCTTGGCACAAGCTTCTCTATAGTTCTCTCAAACTCCATGAGGGAGACATCCACCAATTTTGAAGAAATTTGGACAAGTTTTGGTTTTTTGAGAACTTGGAGGCCTATAAGCGCAATGCCACTGGCACTACGATTTCCCCTCAAGCATCCTCAAAGGGAGAAATTTAAATTTTTGGATTTATCATGAATAGTACACTATTCTCACCAAATTTTATAGAATTTGGAGCATTTTTTACACCTCAAAAGTCAACAAGCACCTCATTTTTCACCTTTCTGCCTCCTTTTCAGGCCTGGCACTGTGCTCAGAGAAGTTTTGGGAATTCGAATTTTTGGACAGGTTACAGGTGCTCAATCAGAAAAAAAAAAAGGTATGTTTCGAAAGAGGACTCAACAGGCTTTCCAACGGGCCATCACAGAGTAAAATCTAACATCAGGAAGGTTCCCAAAACTTGGCTGCAACATGACCTATTTTCTGCACTAGTTGGTGCTGCGCTTATGGAATTCACTGTGTTTTTGGCCAAAAGTAAAAAAAACACACTCATTTATTGCAAAATCATATTTTAGTGTTTTTTGAGGCCAATCACTCTAAAATTAGGTACAAGAAATTATTTTGGCATTTATTTCATGGGATATTTTGTGCCTCGGGCCTTGCATGGTCTCTTAGGCATAAATGACATTTATGACTTGTTTTGACTTTTTCAAACCCTAGTTAGGGTTTTTTCCCTCCTTTTTTGAATAAATAGAGCATGAGGGTTTCATTGTAAAAGGTTTGAATTTGATTAGTTTTGAGAGAAATACACGGTTTTTTGAGGTTGAAGAGAAATTTGGTGTTGTGGAGCTTGTGAATGGCTTGCTTTGATTGATGATGGAGAAGGCTTGTTTGCAGGATCCCTGAGCTTGGTTAGTGGTGATGTGTCTCTATTTAGTTCTTGTATTTCATGTTTATAATTATGTTCATCTTTCTATGTTGCAGTAGAACATAAAAGTATAGGCTAAGAAATGTTGTTTGAGGCACCTTAGTCCTTCCTACCTTCTATTGTCTTTATGTTTTCTTCTGCTGGGTTAGTTTAAGGAATTCTTAGCTACTCCTTAGACCTACCTAAGCTTGTTTGTTTCATGAATGGTTTAACATAGTAGTTTTCAAATATGTTTTATGGTTAGCCTTGCTTACTTGATACTATTTAAAACTCTATTTTTTGGAATCTCTCTTTGAAGTATTACTTGTTAGGTTTAGTCAAAGAGGCCATGTTTCTATCATGCCCTTTGTCCATGCTTATGAATTTGCATTAAATTTATTTGTAGCTTGATCAATGATGCTTAGGAGTTCCCTCTTCTTTGATTAAAGTTAGATTTTATCTTATATATTTTCTAACCTTGAAGGTGAAATCACTAGAAGTTAGATCAGTTTCTTGCTTTCTATGGTTCACTAAATTGTTCATTTTGAATGCCTATTTGCTTAAGTATTATCATAAGAGGTATTGGTTTTCCCTATCTCATGATTATTGTCTTTTTCTTATCAATATTTGAGACCCTATTATTTAAGGGTATTTGACAAAGGATACTTAACTGCCCTTTTCCCTACCCTTTTCACCAACTTAATGTCCATTTCACTTCACACAAAACCTTGAAGATCCATTTGACCATGCTAGATTTTCCCTATGATACACTCTGACTCATTGTTGAGATATCCATGACTTTCATAGACTCCATAGCCCAATTGTTTGAAGATGGTGGGACCCAGTTTAAGGCGGAGGGCGATTTGATATGAACCGTCAGATCTCAGGAGGAGATCAACGGTTGAGAAGACGCGATGAAATTATACGGTCGCGCGATGAACAAATATGGGTGGAAGGTGAGATGAGATATGGACTGTTGATCGGGGATCATTGGATGGATGAGATTAATTGGTGAAGTTTGCGAGGTCAAAGGAGGAAGGTGGTTTCGGAAGGAATATCGTTAGTATCGTGCTATAGAAACACGGTTTTAAAATCCGCTCGAAAAAACGTGATATACGCCGTTGGACAACACGTGGCATTCTGAAACCGCCCATATCGCGTAGATCTGAGCTGTTAAACTTCGGATGCAAAACTAATGCGATATTGATGTGGGCCGTTGGATTTGAAGTGGAGAGATCAGACGGCAGAGGAAGGAGTGCGATGAGGGAAGATGCGCAGTTAGTTAAACGAGGAAAAATCAAAGGTGGTTTCAATCCTGGCCGTCAGATCCGCATAGATCAACAACTCTGATTGGATCGGGGATAATCAATCGAGAGGCACAGAGGCAGAATAAGGGGTAATCTGGGCCGTTGGATCGAGCGAGATGGACGGCTAGGATCCAATCAAGAGGGAAGACAGGTGGAGTGATGAGTGAGGAGCGATGAGATTTGGATCATCAGATCGGCTTCAGATCAACGACTTTGATTGGACTAGAGCTCGCCAATCGGGGAGGATCAATAGCAATGCGATTGGTGCGATCAGCGATGCTCCGATTATGTGATAGTCGTCGGATCAGGGTAGTAGATCGACGGTTGGCAGACAATTGGAGGGTGACAGGAGGTAGGAGACGGGTGCGCATAGAGGTAAGCGATGCCCGTCGAATCTTTTAAGAGATCGATGGCTAGGATTGCAGCGGGCGCTTATAGTGTAAAAGTTTCTTGCATCAAGAAAAATCTATTAACAAAGAAATTCGCTCCCCGAACATCTTTCGATTCTGATAAGTGCCCGGGGTTTAAGCACTTGGTCTCAGGTATAGGACATATGGGGAAGTGTTTAAGGGTGCTGGCCGAAAGGGGCTAAGCCTGTGTATGTAAAATGAGTGATTTTGGCCCAATTTTAATGTTTTTTAAGGCCATAAAAGGGATTCGGTAGGGAGAAGAAGGGGTTTTTAAACCAACCAAGGGTATTTGAAAGTTTTAATAGGGGATTTTGGATGATTTGAAGGGTAAGTGGGGAATTTGGAGGACTTTTCAAAAGGGAAAAAGGGGATGAAAACAAAGGATTAATGGGGATAAAATAAGGGAAAGGGCCTTTTTGGGCATTCTTCTTTACAACAGAGAGGCTTTCAAACTAGGAACAACAGTGGGGATTTATCAAAGGATAAAGGCACAAGGAGGCTTCAAGGATGATGGGTTTTCAGGGGAAATTCATTCCTTGAAGGCTCAAACAACATTTTAGCCCCCCATTTTCTTGTCAAAAAATTCATAGGGTGCTAACACCAAGAAACCAAAACATTCTTACCAATGGATTATCTTTTGATGCTAGTACTTGTCTAAGACCTTATAAGAGCAAAAAATACACCATCCAAGTGAAATATAGACCAAATGTCCCAGATAATGAAAAATATTGGCAAGTGTTTGAAGGAGATAAACAAATATAAGACTTCTTGCAGTCCAGAAATGAATTTGAAGTGAAAAACTCAGATTCAGTGTACGATGAAGACTGTACTACTGAAGAAAACCCACTTTTTGAAGAAGAAAAGTCTCCGAAGATTGCTGAAATAAATCTGTTAACTAATGAATCCAAACATATAACAGAAAATAGCACATATTTAGAAAATGAAGACTTAGAAGTGCTGCAATCTAAAGATCAAAGCTTGCCAAAAGGACTAGTCCCATTAGAGGAATTGTTTGACTTGAATGATGTGGCCAAAAAGAAAAAACTAGAACCTATTGAAACTGAAGTGGAAGAATACAACATAGGCAGTGAACAGAAACCCAAAATGATCAAACTGTCTAAGACATTGCCAGCTCACATTAAACTGAAATACATTGAGTTATTTAAATAATTTTCCGATGTATTTGTATGGAGTTATGAAGACCTGAAATCATATGATACAGAAATAATTCAACATGAGATACCCCTCAAAGAAAACCAGAAACCATATAAGCAAAAATTTCACAGGATAAACCATGTTCAATACCTCTGGTTGAGAAAGAAATTAAGAAAATGTATGATGCTGGAATTATAGTACCTGTTAGATACTCAAAGTGGGTGTCTAATCTTGTATCTGTTAGGAAGAAAACATGAGAGATAAGGCTTTGCATTAACTTTAGAAACTTAAACAAAGCCTCATTAAATGACGACTATCCTTTGCCCAAAATGGATCATATCTTACAAAGGGTAGTTGGTTCTAAAAGAATTTCTTTGCTAAATGGCTTCTCAGGTTACAATCAGATATTGGCACATCCTGATGATCAACTTAAAACAACCTTTACTACTCCTTGGGGTACTTTCATGTATTTGAAAATTCCCTTTGGTTTAATGAATGCTGGTGCCACATTTCAGAGAGCCATGGATATAGCATTCTCAGAAGAAATATGTTACTTCATTGTGATTACCTTGATGATATCACTGTCTATTCTAAAACAGATGAAGAACACCTAATATACTTGAGAAAAGTCTTTGAGAAATGCAGAAAATATGGGTTCTCCTTAAATCCAAAGAAAACATTTTTCGGTCTCCAAGAAGGTAAACTTCTTGGACATATCATATTTTAAGAAGGAATAAGGATAGACCCAAAGAGGATCGCTGGTATATTGCAAATCAACCATCCTAGAAACATCAAGGAACTTCAATCTTTCATCAGGAAGATTAATTTCTTGAGAAGGTTCATACCCAATCTAGCTGAACTCCTTAGAATCATGAAAAATATGCTTAAGAGAGAAGAAGGAGTTAAATGGACCTTAGAAGAAAAGAAATCATTTGAGCTGGTAAAAAAAGCACTCACCAAAACACTAGTTCTTATCAGTCCTGATTCTACAAAAGATTTCTTCATATTTTCATTTGCATCAAAACACACAGTAGCCGTTGTCCTATTACATAAAAAATTGAAGGGACAAGATCAGCCAATTTCATTTTTCAGTAAGGCATTAAGAGATGCACCTCTGAAGTACAACATAATGGAAAAACAAGCCTTTTCCCTGGTCAAAGCCTTAAAAGAATTCAGAGATTACATTTTACATTCCCACATTATAGCATTTGTGCCTCATTCAGTTGTAAAAGACATATTGACCCAAGATCCAGATTTCAAAAGAGGAAAGTGGATTGTTGTAATTTTAGAGTATTACTTAGAGATCAAGCCCACTAAGCTCATAAAAGGTCAAGGACTAGAAAAACTTATGGCTGAATCCAACTTTCAAGCTCTTGATATAAACATGTTTAATGCATTAGATGAGCAGGATGAGTTGACAGCTCCACTTATATGAAGATCATTTTTTGAATTGACAGCTCCACTTATTGAAGATCATTTTTTGAATTCATCTTGGTATGCTAATATTTTGTATGTTTTTCTCAATCTTAATACCCCTCCTGGTTTGTCTAAAACAAAGGCAAGATTCTTAAAGTTGAAGGCTATAAATTACTGCATTTTGAATAAATGTTTATATTTGAAAAATGCTAGTGGATTATTTTTTAAATGTTTTCCTAAGAATGATGCAGATAAGATCAAGCACGAGTTTCATGAAGGAGAATGTGGAGGCCACCTCTATTGGAAGTCAACTGCTAACAAAATCCTTAGAGCTGGTTACTACTGGCCCACCCTCTTTCAAGATATCCACAAAATGATTATTGCCTGTCACAAATGCGAAATCTTTGAAGGCAAAAGAAAGCTTCTTCCCTTACCTCTGCAACCAATCACTATTGAAACTACTTTTCAGCAGTGGGGTCTAAACTTCATTGGGGAGATCCATCCTGCCTCATCTGCCCAACATAAATGGATCCTCACAACAACAGACTATTTTACCAAATGGATAGAAGCCATCGCTTCTAGGAATGCCACAGACTCAGTTATCATTTCATTCCTTGAAAACCATATACTGTCTAGATTTGGTTGTCCTAGAAATATCATAACTGACAATGCCACTGCATTCGGGTCTAAAAATATGGTGGAATTCTGTCATAAATATCAAATCATATTGGGTCATTCTACAGCTCATTACCCTCAAGAAAATGGGTTGGAAGAGTCCTCAAATAAAAGTTTGGTGAACATAATCAGGAATTTGTTGGAAGATAACAAGAAATCATGGCATAATAAGCTAGTAAATGCATTATGGGCAGACAGACTAACTATTAAAAAATCAATTGGAATGTCTCCCTACTAGCTAGTTTATGGAACTGATGCAATATTTCCAACTAGTTTAAGAGTGCCAGTCATGAATCTGATCCAGGAAGTACAGTCTGAAGATGATGATATGACAAGAAGAATAAACCAGACTATACATCTACAACAAACCAGAGAGGAAGTATACATTAGAGCACAACAACTACAAGAAAACATCAAGAAGTTGTTTGATAAAAGAACCAAGGCAAGTGACTTTAAATTGGTGACAAAGTATTGAAATGGGATTCAAGGAGAAAAGATAAGGGCAAACATGGAAAATTTGATAGTTTATGGCAAGACCCTTATCTTATTCAATATGCTATTGGAAACAATGCATTCTTTCTGCAAGAACTGGATGGAGCTGAATACTTTGGAGGTCCTATCAATGGCAAGATGCTCAAACATTATTTTTGTTAACTGATATTTTGGTTTCAAAGTTTTTTTGATTCATTGTATATAACACTACTTTAAATTTAAAAAAAAGAAAAAATACAAAAATAATAGAAAAGAGAAAAGAGGGAAAATATAAAAGAGGAAAGGTACAACCCCATACCAAAAAAGAAAAGGAAAATCTGAAAGTGTGCAAGCCTAAATGCCACTACTTAAAAGAGAGCACTTCTATTTAGTCATATAGCCTAATCATGACTAGATAGATTTCAATTTACTTCTGATAGGTTAGTGAATCAAGATTTTCCAAACAATTTAATCTTGGCTTATCAGTAGACTAGATTAGGATAGAAAAACAGAGATTTAAACAAGCTCAAATTATGAACCTGTAAAGATTGATGAAGAATTGGTTCTAATATGCTCAAAATATGAACCAAGAGAAAAAGAAAGACAACTCTAAAAAGATCAAAACCAAAGCTGAAAGAAATGAAGGATGCTTTTAATTTTCATATCTTAAGCCTTCACAGTTTTGATTTAATTTTCTGCAAAATTTCAATCTATGTGTAGCTTGTTTTTATGCCATAGACACTATAGCAAATTAGACAGCTTAATCTTAGTTTGACTGTCTTTTCAATTTCTGTTTTAGAAAATAGAGAATGAGATATGTCAGACAGTTTAATCCTAGAAGATAGTAGCTTAGGTAGAGAATTAATAAGTTCAACTGTTTAATCTGAACTCATGGAAGAAATAAGGGTAGATTTAGATTAGTTTCCTGCTTTCAAATAAAAGAATAAAATGTTGATGTTAAAGGTTTGCAACTCCAAGTGCACCTTATGAAGAAAAAATGTTAGGAAGTAGGCTGTGTAGGTAGTTGTTTGGGGAATGAATTGTTCTGTTTGACGTAATACTGATCATCTTTTTAAACAGCATGGTCAAAGATAAAGAGGATTTTCAAAATGCTGCAAAACACACAGCACTGGTATAATTTCCAGAGATTTATCTCTGAGGTTCTTGACACCTCCAAGGAGCTGCCATCCCCAAGTGGAGCCACTGTTAGCCATCAATAAAATTCTGTCATAACTGATGATGGCTAAAACAGGTCTTTAGTCTTCAAGAAACAAATTTCATGCAAAATCTATAACTTCTTGAAGCCTCTCTATTTTCTTTATCCTCAAAGATCCATCTCACTCAAAATCCTTCAAAAAATTCCTTACTTGATCTTAGGCTATTCTTTGTTTATCTTCAATGTTTTCCTTTGAGAGTATGCTAAAAGAAGGATAGGTTCGAAGTCCTTACCTAATCTTAGGCTGCCCTTTGTTTTCTTATACGTTTTCTTTTTTCACCATACTTCTTAATGTTCCAAACCACAAAATCAACTTAAAGAGATCCTTTGATATAGATGCTTGCCCCATGGACCACTCTTGAAACTTGTTGTGCAATTAAATCCTTTTGTGACTCCATAGCCCAATGGATTGATACTATCTCTTACCTATCCTATCAGCTAAGCCATTCTTTCAACTTACTCACACCTTCACCCTTCAGAAGACTTCCTTCCTTTTGATGATATCCTACCCAACCAAAAACAAACAAACCCCTTGTACTTCATAGCTAGCCTAATATCATATCCTGAGCTTTAAAAGCAGTTCATTCAAAAACACATATAGAGAGATCCCTCTCTGAATCCAAGATGGCTAGATTCTAGGATTCCAAAGTGGTTTTGATGTAGGTTCTGCAGCATTTTTTCTTGCCAATATTGTTGCAAACTACGGGATCCTAACAGGTTTCAAGGAATTTGATGATTACTGAGCCAGTGGCATTCCTTAAAGGGATGGATTCTATCCATTTGGTGAAATAGTCAGTTGCAGTGAGGATCCATTTATGTTGAGCATATGAGGAAGGGTGGATTTCTCCAATGAAATCTAAACCCCACTATTGAAAAGGAGTTTTAACACTGATAGGATGCAAAGGCAAAGGTAGTAGTTTTCTTTTCCCGTCAAAGATTTGGCATTTATGGCAAGTTACTACTAGCTTGTGGATATTAGGGAAAAGAGTGGGCCAGTAGAAACCATATCTAAGGATTTTGTTGGTAGTTGTTTTCCAGTAGAGATGACCTCCACATTTTCCTTCATGAAACTCATGCATGATTCTATCTGCAACTTCTTCAAGAAATCATTTAAGCAAGATACCAACATAATTTTTCCAATACAAAGCTTTATCTAGAACACAGAAACTTACAGCCTTTTGTTTCAAGAATCTGACCTTTGTTTTGGACAAACCAGGAGGAGCATTTAGATTAGAAAGCACATATAATATATCAGCATACCAGAGTGAGTTTAGAAATTCTTCTTCAATGGGTGGAGTCGCTAGCTCCTCTTGTTCATCCAAGGAATGTATCATGTTCATGTCTAATGCTTGAAATTTTTCTTCAGCGATTAGTTTGGCCAGTCCTTGCCCTTTGATCAGTTCAGTGGGCTTGATTTCTAGATCATACTCTAAGATGATAGAAATCCAATTACCTCTTTGACCATCAGGATCCTGAGTTACTATGTCCTTAACAACTGCATGAGGAACAAAAGCAATAACATGGCAATGCAAGATGTAAACTCCGAAATCCTAAAAGGCTTTGATTAAGGAAAAATCTTGTTTCTCCATGATGTTATATTCCAAAGGTGCATCTCTCAGAGCCTTGCTGAAAAAATCTATGGGTTTTTCTTGTCCCATTATGTTCTTTTGTAGCAATACTGCAAAAATTGTGTGTTCTGATGCAAATGAGAAGATGAAGAAATCCTTGGTAAATTCAGGGATGATTAGAACTGGTGTTTGGGTGAGTGCTTTTTTTACCAGTTTAAAGGATTTCTTTGCTTCTATGATCCTTTTGACTCCTATTTCTCTTTTCAACATGTTTGTAATGTTTCTTAGGAGTTCTGCAAGGTTTGGTATGAACCTTTCTAAGAAGTTGATCTTTCCAATGAAATATTGTAGCTCTTTGATGTTTCTATGGTGACTGATTCGCAATATATCCTCAATCCTTTTTGGGTCTATCTTAATCCCTTCTTCAAATATGATGTGGCCTAAAAGTTTCCCTTCTTGAATACAAAACAGAGTTTTCTTAGGATTTAAAGTAAGCCATACTTCCTACATTTCTCAAAGACCTTTCTTAAAGTGAATTAGGTGTTCTTCATTGGTTTTAGAATAGACAATGATGTCATCAAGGTATATCACAATTAAGTAACCTATGTTCTCAGAAAAAGCAATGTCCATGGCTATTTGGAAAATGGGCCCCACATTCATTAACCCAAAAGGCATTTTGACATACATGAAGATGCCCCAAGGTGTAGTGAAAGTGGTTTTGTGCTGATCACTTGGAAGTACTAATACCTGATTATACCCTGAAAAACCATCGAGCAATGATATTCTTTTAGAGGCTACCACCCTTTGCAGTATATGATCCATCTTAGGTAAAGGGTAGTTGTCCTTAAAGGAGGCTTTGTTTAAGTTTCCAAAGTCTATGTATAGCCTAATCTCCCATGTTTTCTTTCTTACTGAGACAAGGTTTGAGACCCATTTTGAGTACCTGAGTGGGCTATGATTCCAGCATCATACATATTTTTAATTTCTTTCTCAACCAGGGGCACTAGGATAGGGTTTATTTTTCTCAATTTCTACTTGAATGGTTTTTGGTTTTCCTTGAGAGGAATCTTATGTTGAATTATGTTTGTATCATAGGACTTCAAGTCCTCATAACCCCATGAAAACACATCCTTTAATTCTTTGAGAACCTCAATGTATTTCTATTTTATAAGTGTTGGAAATGTTTTGGATAGTTTTATCATTTTAGGTTCTTCTTCACTGCCTATGCTGCATTCTTCTATATCTGTTTCGGTGGATTCCATCTTAGGCTTCCTAGAAACATCATTGAAATCAAATAATTATTCTAAGGGGGAAAGTCCTCTTGGCAATAAGTTGTCTTTGCAGTGTAGTACCTCAACGTCCCTTTTGTCTTAATCTTCACACAATTTTTCCTCATGAGGGGATTCTAGAAGATTTATATCAGTAGGATAAGGTGACTCTATTTTGTGTGTTTGTTTTTCAGCAAAGTAGCCCTCTTTATGATCTGAGTCTGATTTTGGCATTTCAAACTTAGTTTTGGGCTGCAAAAAGTCTTCAATCTGTTTGTCACTTTCAAACACTTGCCAATGATCTATGTTATCATGGATTTCTGGTTTGTACTTGACCTTAACTGTGTATTTTTCATTGACATGAGGCAGTCTACAAGTGCTAGCAACAAAGGCTAGTTCATTTGCAAGGCTGTTTTGAGTTCTTGGGATAGAGGTAAGTTCATATTTCTCAAATGTCTTAAGGAGGTCTAAGGTAGCATTCCTAGGAGAAGAGCTTCATACTAGGAGAAGAGCTTCATACTCTGCAATATTGTTTTTACATTGAAAATCTAGTTCGTAGGAATGGCCTTCATTTGTGTTGTGTATCCAAACACCTGCTCCTGAACCAGCTTTGCCACAAGAGCCATCAAATCTCATGTTCCAAAGAGTTCCAAGTTCAAATTCACCATTATGTTGTTGTTCATGGCTACTAGGATTTTGACTGTTATGTTCTTCATTTGGTGTTTGGTTTGGCTATCCCGAAAGGTCTATCTCTTCCTCTTTTTCATTTACTTGTTCATTAATGTCATCTTCATTTTACAAAATGAATGAATCAAGATCTGAATGGATAGAATAGAGAGGAGTTTTGTTTGGCCTATCTTGGCTACTTACCATGTATTTCATGCGAGATTCTCTGTACAATATTCTTTTTTGGTTAAAAACTAGAATGGAAGCATATGTCATGTCCATTTGGAGGTTTCCTTGGAGTTTGGCTCCTCGTGATCTAGATAAGAGCATGCCATACTTTGGGGGAATGTCAACCACTACAATGTCCATGACTAGGCTCTTAGGTAGTATTTCTGCTAGATTGACACACAGATCTTTGATCAGGCCTAGACATTTAACTCTACTTGAATCAAAATAGTATAAGTCTTTATATGGTTTGGTTATTTCAAGGCCTAATCTCTCCATCACTACCTTTGGCATGAGGTTATGTGAAGCACCAGAGTCTAGCATAGCATTGTGTAGGATGTTGTCATGGATGTTTAAACTGACATAGAATGGAGGTACAACTCCTTCTTGATATTTTCCCTCTACCTCAAGTATAAACAACAACTCTGGTTTATCATCAGTCAAATTTAGAGTGTCATTGTCATTTCCTATATTCAAATCCTTCAAAACTTGAGACCTATATACATTTTGAGTCACTAGTTTAGTAAGAGGTATGGCTATTTTTATCTTGGAAATTTCACCTTCAATACAGAATGGTGTTGGTGTTCTTGGCATATTTACATCAGTTTTATCATACATGGTATTTTCAGCAACCTTAGCTTGCTGAGTTTTATTTGGAATGTTATTTAGAGCAGTTTTTTCAGGGCCACTAGTTGATATACTAGGGCAGCTTTGGTCACCATCACGTAGGCTGGTTTTGTCTTTGTTCTGATTAGGAGTCTTAGCCATTATCTTGGTATTTTGTGCTGTCTTCTTAAGAATGTTTTCAGGGGTTTTCCTAACAGCAGTTTCTAGTTTGTTTTTCTTGGAGGCATCTTGGGTTTTTTTACTTCTAAGGTCATATTTCCTATGAACCTCCATGATAGCATTTTCAAATCCTAGTTTGTACTCTTCAGAATCCTCATAGTTTCTTTCATTTTGGTTTGAGGAAAACAGACCTTGTTTTTATTCTGTAAGAAAAACGATGTCCTCACTATCAGAGCTTATTAGATTTATATGGTTTTCTTTCGGCTCTTCAGTTTCTCTTTCCTCTTCATCTACATAGTTTTCTTGGAAAGGAAGTCTGATTTGTGGGTCATTGTCTCTTTGTCTTATTTGAGGAGGATCTCTTCTGAAATTTTGATTTCTATTTATGTTTTGTGGATTTTCTTGGTTTTCCCTAGGGGGTTCTCTTTCATCCAAATTTATTTTTTCCATCATCATTTCCATTACCCTAACAAGATTGTCAATTTTAGCATCAGATGTGGAGGCCACAGGTTCCTCTTTGTATGGAACCCTCCTCTCTATTCTCATCCTAGCCCTCTTAGCAATTAGGTTGGTTTCTACGCTTACAGCTCCCCTTTGCATGTCTTCTAGGGTAAGGGGATCTCTTTCTCTTAACTAGTAGGCTATTTCGGGATCAAACCCATCTGGAAACTTTACTAAGGCTAGGCCTTGTGGGGGTTTCATGTGAGGAGGGAGGGAATTGTAAACACTATTGAACCTAGTGTAGTAGTCTTGGACACTCCAACATTTCTCTTAAGGTTATCATACTCTGATAGGATTTGAAGAGGGTTTTTCTTAGTCTCCCACTTGTTTATGAATGTTTGATAAAGGGAAGGGAGATCATGGATGCTATTAGGAGTTAAGCTCTTGAACCATTTCTTGGTTTCTCCTCCTAAAATTTGGGCAAAAATTCTCATTTTAATGGTCTACTCTTATATTTATTGATAGTCAAAATCATCATTCATCTTGTCTACATGTTTTTGGGCAGTTATGGGGTCAGTTCCATTAAAGTCTGGGATTCTAGACTAGTAGTCTTGTGGCATAGGCAGTAAAGGTTGTAGTAGTACCAGAGGGGTGTACCAAGATGCCATGGTTTTAGGTAATGGAACCCAAGGAGGATTTATAAGAGGAGGGTTTATGAGTGGGGGTGGAGGGTGGAATGGAGTGGTTTGCATAGTGGATGTATGAATGGGGGTGGCAGATGTACTTGGACCAGCAAACTGATTTTGAGCATCTTTGGAATGGAAGGAGTCAAAGTGTTGGAGAAGCTGAAGATCAGGAGGAGTACAAGGGGAGGCTTCTCTACTAGGACTCTGTTGTGAGCTTGTAGGCTCAAGGTTTTTCTGGGTTATCCAACTTTGAGACTTGGTTCTGAATGGGTTTCTTGTATGGTGCAAGTCAAATTGGATATCTTGTAAGGATGTGAGGTTTTCAGGGACAGAGTTTGCTTTGTGAATGTGTCTATAGATAGTTGAGTCTTCAATCCTAGAGGTTTTCCATAATATTGTTTCCAAGTCATCAGCTATGGTAGGCGGGTTTGGGTCAGGGTGAGATCTTGTGTTGATGCTTTGTGAAGCCATATTTCAGACTCAAAACATAGAGAAACTGAAATTTTATGAGAGTTTTGAAAAACAGACCTATTTGTAGGGGTACTATGTTCACACAGTATGTAACTAGGCTTTACATTGTTATGACTATTGATACATTCGCAGGGGAGTTTGTGAGAACTAGTGGGGTCAACAGGGCTATTGAAGACTAGTGGAGTCACCAGGTGGATGATACTAACTATTTTGAAAATGTACTTGTTGTCCACTATCAACAACTAAATACCAATCTAGAGGATTTTTTGGGTTTTCTGAGTTCTTTATGTAACACTAAAATATTCAATAAATATTCTCCAGTATGGTCACCATGGTGCTAGTATGATGAATCAACCAGATATCATTCTTGGCTAACAATTGTTTTATCTTATTTTGACAAGGGATTTGTGAGTTCTTAAGGAATTTCTAAGATTTTTACTTACTCAGCTCCCTAGTGGAGTCACCATTATGTTAGGTCCCCGTAATTTGTCAGATTGGCAAGATAAAATTGAACAATGGTAACATCAAACCAATCTTTGGAGTCCTAGGACCTAGCCTTCCTGGACTCAGAGAGGGCTCTCTCTATATTTCTATAAAAAGATGTAACTTGATTGATTTTAGGGTTTTTATTTTATGCTAGTTATGATGATATGGTTTGTTTGTTTTTTTGTTTGGTTGGGTATTTTATCAAGAAGAAAAAATAGAGTAAGAGAAACTCAAACCATTGGGCTATGGAGTCTGCAAAAGGTCTTGAAAAGTACAACAATAGGTCAAGGGTGTTTCATAGGGAAAGTTAACAAAGCCAAATGGATATAAATAGGTTTAGTGAGTGTGAAATGAACATGAAGTTGTGAATGCAATAGGTTTAAAGGGAAATTAATGATCGTTCAACCTACCAGAACATGAAAAGCCTTTAGGACAATAGCTTGGTAGAACTGAAAGCAATAAAGGATTCTTTAGCCAAACTTTTACTAAATAGACCTCAAAACAACAAACAAGTAATCCTAGAGAGCAGTTAAGAATTCTCTAATCTTTACCTTCAGACAAAGAGAACTTTTAGGATAACATTTTACTGAAACTAAAGAGCATTTAAGAATTCTTTAATCAAACATCAAAGAAGAAAACATAGAGATAAAAGGATGCAGACAGAAGTAGGGTGCCAAGATAGCATACCCAACTCTAAAATTTATGTCCTATTATCAGAGAAACAATGAAAAAAATGTAAACAAAGGAAAACATTGACAAGAGTGGAATAACATCACCATCTAAAAAAGTTCATGAATCCTAGGAATGTGCTAGTTCCATTGATATTCAGTCCAAGAGATTGACAAGGATCCAAAGCCAAACTTCATCAAAAACTCAGAGTCTAGGCTCAACTCAACAATCAACCACCAAAAACAATGAAGCCTCCATGCAGTATTTAACTTGCAAAGGAGGATCAAAACGCTAGATAAGGTTCCAAAATGTCATTAAATACATCGTAAATGCATTTGACCATTGAGACCATGCAAGGCCCAAGGCATAAATATCGCGACTACAAAAATAACTTCTAACATAAATTCAAAGCTAACTCTGGAGTGATTTGCCTTCAAAGCCCTCAAAATATCTTTTTTATTAACTCCAAGTGTCTTTTGCTGAATTTAAGGCAAGGGCGCAGTGCCAAGGCCAAGGGCGCGGCACCAACACTAGAAACATAGTCTGTTTTGTAGCTACGTTTTGGAGGCCTTCCCGGTGTCCAAATGAGCTCCATGATAGCTCATTGGAAAGCCTGTCCTATCTAGTTCCCAAAAATTCATTTATTTTTCAATTTGGTGTCCATTTTCGTATTCAAATATCCATTCTCCTAAGACTTCTAAGGGTGCAGCGCCAACGCTGAAAATGGGTTAGAAAGGTGATTTTTTGGGTGTTTTGGCGCTTTTGAGGGACCATTTCTACTCCAAATGATTTGAAACTTGGTGAGGGTGATTTCATTGGCCTAAGGATCATGAAAATGTAAACCATTCCTTCATTTAGTGCCCCAAAAAAGAGTGTAACGCTAGTGGCGCTGCGCCATTGGCCCTTTTTTTTGCTGGCCAACTCTCAAAAACCAAAAACTTGAAAAAAGATGCCAAAAATTTGGATTTACCTTGCTGATAATGTTTGGGATGCTTGTAGGGATGCATCATAAAGGATTTCAAGTTTTTCTTTGTCCTTTGCCTCTTTTAGGGCTTGAATTTTAGCAAGGGTTCTTTTGAGCTTGGCCCTTGTAATTATGTTCCTTAAGGCATAATGCTTGGCCATTTTCTTCTATAGGTCAAGGTTTCTTATTTCCTTCTCAAGTTGACCTTATAGGTGTAAGTTTGCCCTATCTAGCTGAGATTCCCTATCATGACTGATTTCCATGGCAAGGAGCTCACTTGGAGTGAGCTTCTCTGCCAATGTTGTCTCTTGCTCTCTCTCTCGGGCTAAGGCCTTCTTCAACCCTATTGTTCTTGGCCTTCTCCTAGAAATTTGTCCTTCCTCATATTCACTCTCATAAAAAACACCCAAGACCTCATCTAGCTTAGCCTTGGCTTTTCTAGCCTCTTTCCGGCCTGTGATTGCCCTGCCCTCATAAATGGCCTTTTGTGCCTCTAGCTGCTGATTCTCTGTCTCAAGGAAGTTTATCACATACTTAGCCCTAGTAAGATTTGCTTGTAGGTCTATAATCTGGGAATCATTTTTCTTAAGCAACATTTTTGTGACTCTCTCCTCATTCTCATCATCACTGTCAAGGTGAACTCGCTGAAACTCTTGTTCAGTTTCCTACTTGTCTTCCTCTTCTTCATCAATGACCTTTTCCTTATATTTGTCAAGTTGTTTGGTTTATCTAGAAGGCATGGCCCCTTGCCTCTTAATGGCAGCAAGCACATGCCTATTTCCCCTCTTGTAGGTCAAAGGAAAGGGCTCAATGTTACTCATCTTAGTGCCATCTGTCTCACTACCATCATCACTTCTTTCTTCCTCACTGCCATCAACCTCACTATTATTTACCTCACTGTGATCATTGCTCTCTTCCTCACTACCTTCTTCTTCATTGATATTTGCCCCACTAATATTTCCTTCACTGCCATCTTCATCATTGTTTGATTTATCATTTTTTTATTCCTTATTGCTTGATTCCTCATTGCCATCTCCCTTACTATTTGATGCACTAGTACCATAAGATGATGGTGAGAGATTGTGAGAAGATGGTGAAGGAGAATCATTTTGAGGTGAAGCACTGTGAGTGGAGGGTGAGGTGGAAGGGTCATCATTATGTGAGGGAATGTGAGTGTATAGTGATGCATAAGTAGTGGGGTGTGATGGTGAAGGAGGAATGGGAGGGTGAGAATATGAGGGTATATCTTGCTGAGGATGGGCTTGTGGAGTAGTAAACACTTCATGGGTAATAAAGGTCTCCCATGGAATGCCTTTCTGCTGTAGTTGGTGCATAACCACCATTTTGATAAGAGAGTGATGGAATAGGCTTTGCATCTACTGTGGGTACTCTCTCTTTTGCACTATGAAGGCCATTTTGTCAATGCTTCTGTAAAGGTAATAGGGAACATGTAGCATCCTCACTCTAGTAAAGTGCAGAAGAAGTCTGATGTGATATGAGTAAAGGTGGGAGAATCTTCCCTCACATGTGAAATATTTCATTATGCTCCGCATCATGCGTGCATATCTATCAAGTAGGTCTGAAAAAGGAAAGATAGACTTGTGATGATACTTGTACCTAGGTATTAGATATGGCTCAAAATAATTCATGTCTAGGCTAGCTTGCTTGAACCATTTCTCACCCACACTTGGTATGCCAGTGGCATTGGAAATAGCATCTGTAGATAGCTCAAAGGTGACACCTACAAGGTTAACTTGTTTGTCATGCAAGTTAATGATAAAGAGCCTAGTTAGCTCAGGGTGGTTTTGCACTTGCTACATCTTTTAACAAAAATCAAAGCACCCTACATGCTTGAAACAGGAAACAATAAGGGGAGATGCCATTATCTCCCTTGTGTTGGGGGGTTCAAATCTATTGATCTTTCCACCTTTGTGCTCATGCCTCCTTGGCATTTGAGCCTCTCCACCACTACCACTGTCTTCTGACATTGTAAACTCTGCCTTGGAAAACCCTAGGATTGCAAATGGAAATGAGATGAAGGGATGGTGATGAAAAAGGTAGCTCTGCAAGTGAATGAGATGAGTGAATGAGTGTATAGGTGTATGAGATTGAGTGAGAGGATAACAACTTAAAGAAAACCCTCTGCTGATATGTCTAAACTCTATTTTGAAACACTCTTGGGCTGATGTCAAATTGAGATGAAGGATGGCAATGGAATGTCAGCCTTTGCAAGTGGAGGGAATGATTTAATGAATGGAATCGATGTAGGGACAGCTTAGGTGAATGAAAAACCTTCAAACAGTGTAATCCCTCTGTCTACCACTGATTTTCTTTACAGGCAGATGAAATAATGGTAAACAGTGATGTCAATTTTAAGCCTTAGGGTAGCCTCTTAGGGTTTCAATTTCTTTCCATTAAATGATGACAAAATGCTTGAAAATGTGGTTATGGCATCCATTTACCATTTATCAGTGCCTTGGAGGACCTTCGAGGAAGCTTGATAGAGATTTGAAGTGGTATGAGTGGTTGTAGGTCTTAGAAATCCTTCTTTCCCAAGCGTGCAATGCTAGGCTGAGGGCGCAGCGCTCAATCCCAAGCGCGCAACACCAAAGGTGTTGGGAAGATTAATCAATCTTGTGGACAAGATCGATCTCCCTAGTACCAAAAGTTAATCTAGCAACAAACAGCCAAATAAACCTATCTTTCTCTAAACATATGTGATTTACAAAAGAATACTATAAAGGTGTTAAGGATTTACCATAGATCCAATGCTTGTTCGAAGTTGTTGTCCCTCGTGAACTTGAAGGAGTTATCTTTGTAAACCTGCAGTCACAAACAAGAAAAACATTAAATAGCACCTGTATAGTAAACATCATAAATCATGCCTATCATGGTGATCAAGGAATCCATGAAATAAATAGTTAATTAACAGCTTATTGAGAAAAATGAATTCATTTGTATTAACTTTTAAAGAAGGAAAACCTTACAACCTTAACCTTGATGTTGAACAGGCCTTCCCGGGGTCTGAAGCAGGAATCTCCTCTACTCTGACAAGCCTTGCACTCTTCCAACCGAGACAGATAGAGGTATGTGATCTCTCCTCACAAAAATCTCAGTTAAATGAGTCTGAATCCCAACAGCACTTAACCTCGGTATGTGATCTCTCCTCACAAAAATCTCAGTTAAATGAGTTTGAATCCCAACAGCACTTAACCTCAAATAATTCTAAAGCTTAAACTCCCCTTGAGGCTATCCAATGCCTCTTTTTATAGTGGAAAAGAGGAGGTTTCAGTTCCAACTATGAAGGGATAGAATCCTCCTTCAAAGGGATAATCTCCTCAAATCAAGGGGTTAGTTCCATAAGGTAAGGGATACATGAACCTCAAAAGAGTGGTTCTGCCACCGCAAGATTCTTTCTAGAGGCTTCTAGAATTTACTAAAAGTGAGTTTTTTGAGTTTACTTGCACTTTTTTAATCTTTATAGGGGTCCACACCCATAACACAGAGAAAGTGCATTCAGGTACGCAGGAGTCATGAACATTAGGTGCGGGACTGCAGGCAAGATAAAGAGAAAGTGCGATACCAAAGTTAAGGAGATTTTGAAGAACTTTTCTCTTATTTTCAAGGCTTGATATGAAGAACTGATATGTTAGACTTGCAAAGGAGGAAGTATGAGTGATAATGAGCTCATACACATAGCAGAATGTCAGGATGACAATTTTCAGTGCAAGAGATTGCCCCCTAAAGTGCAAAGTCTGGAATAGATGAAGCTGAAGTCTGTCATATATGAAGAGTGGAGTACTTTATCATTTCAAGGATCATCCTGTGGACACCCCAGTTGGAACCTGTAAAAACATTCAATGCAAAATATATATGTGTACATATCATCACTAAGGTAGGTATTCCCATACTCAGATCAAAACTAACTAGAAACTGATTTAAACTGTTCTGATACAGGAATGATTTTGAATACATCAACAGTATAGACATGTGTAGACACAATATGGATGAAACCATCTGTTTATGAATAGTCCACTATATAAATGATAACAAAATTCCTCGTAGCCTGGATGGTAGAAACTAGATCCAGGGTCTTGATTTCTACTTCTCGAACTAGTACGATTCTATCCATGTGAATGAATGTGTCGAAGTCGAACATGGTAGAAACCATTTGATTACTAGTCAATGATGTAAACTGTTAACAAGTGTGAGAGTAACCACCAGTAATGTCAATGGCTCTCAAAGTACTCAGTATAATCCATGAAATGTGAATGAACGAGCTGAAGTCAAACATGTCACGGAATCATTCGATCGAAGTTCAATGATGCAACCTATCATCGAAGGTGATAAACCTGCCATTAAGGCATGCAGATTTCAAGGTATTGACGATTTCTAGATCAACTTCCTAGATAATGAGTTGTCGTCGATAGAAATTGATCCGTCGTAGGCAAGCCCACAACATGAAATCATAGATCAAGTTTTGAAGAAACATATTAGCAAGGACTGACTCAGGGATGGTCAAAATGGATGACAAAAATTTTGCAGATGAATGGTTTATTTGAACTGTCCTCTTGAACACATAATGACACTGTAGATGGCTTGGTGACAATTGACCCAAAGCTAATACCCAGAAACTGGCTGAAGACTTTCAATATGGTTTGATTAACTATTAGGCAAAGGATTTTCCCAACCCAGGTGAACAAAAGTGTCGTGTTCAAGAGTGGTTAAAGGCTTTTTGAAGAATCAAAATACAACAAATAGGTTCATTTTTCTCTCTTTTCCCCCATCATTTATGGCAAGTACCTCTTTATTTTTGACAAGCTTGAGAAGGATAACATTTGCTTGTTTATAAGCTCATACTTCGGATGAGTCCAACTTAGTTTAAGATTCGAACCCTAAGAAGGAGTGGTTCGTTCCTGTTTAAAATTGAATAGGTCCTTTACTGTTAAATTTTAACGAGTCCAGTATAGGAGAAACTCGGTGTTTTTTCAATTTTAGGGAGTCAGAAGAAAAAACTTAAGAAGACTCCATGGGGGTACTTTTTTTTAAATTTAGTCTCTTGGGCCCGAAAAAGGATAAAATAATGTGGGAGAGAACTCTATTGACCATAATTAGTCAACGTATACCTTTTTCGTAAATAGTCCATTTCAATCCGTAAAAGGGGTAAACTTATACTGAAAGGACGATCATTAATTTATTTTAATGAATTCGAATAATCAAGTGCTCGACAATCTTTTCAATTTTTAAGAGTCTGAAAAGAGCTTAAAAGATGACTCCAAGGTTTCGCTTTTTCGTAAATTTTTTAAAGAGTCCGAAAAAGTGATAAAAGTATTCTCTTTGTTGAAAAACAATCAATTTTCCTGAAAAATCCAATTTCTGCACAAAAACTTGAAACATTACACATACCTATTTAAGATAATTAAAAATGCTTTCAAAAATAACCTTTTTAAAGTGAAAAATAAAAAATAAAAAATTCATTTATTCGAAAAAACTTATAATAAGGACTTTTCTAACCTCATTTTTACCATTTGAGTTCAGAGTGAAAAGTAAAAGCTTTTGGGTAAAAACATTCCTGCAAAGATCCTAGAAAATCCATCCAATGAAATCGAGAACCATCAGCTCCAGGTAATCCATGACCTCCTTATCTTGCATTTCATCTATTTATATTTCATTTTTAGGCTTTAGATTTCATTTTTTAAGCAAAAATATGTTGAAAAAATCGCCCGTGGGGCTCCGCAGGTGCAACACGCGGGCCCTGCGTACCTCGAATTTTTTCTACATGGGAAAAAGTCCTCGGTCCACACCTATTCCACAGTGCCCGTGTGTATCTATGCACTGTGTATGAACTTCAGGTGTGGACCCCACGCAATGAAATTTCAAACTAAATTTTCTCAATTCCCGCCTAAAATTTTTCAAAAAATCTTGTTCTAATATGTCTTTTTATGCATTGTAGCACATACAAGATGCTTATTTGGAGAGAACGCGAGCATGAAGACGTAGATGATGCCGCAATGAATCATTTGCCTACAATGCAAGCATTAAGAGCATGCGGTTTGTATAAATTCTGGGCCATTCAGGGCATGAGGGCTTAGGTAGACCTCCTGACGTGGCTGGTGAATAGATGGAATGTACAGGACCAGTGTTTCATTATTGGCTACCACTGGCTTGAAATTGAGCTGGAGGATATCTATTTTTTGATTGTTTTGTCCAAGAGGGGCGAACAAATTTCTCTGTTTGGGACTAGGCCAGGTGGCCAGTCTGTCGCTAGTCTTCGACTAGAGTTCTGTGATGATCAGGCAGACCCTTGAGACAAATGGATTGACATAAAAACTATCATCCGTCCCGAGCTTAAAGTTATTGCATTTACTGTCACCAGACTATGTGGGAGCATAGAGTTGCATGTGGCTTTCGGTTCCCAGATGCGCATTGCTGTAGACTGTTTTCGAGGAACCATTTTCAATTGGTGCGAAGCTATGTTGGCCAATGTAAAAGGCCAACTAACCAGAGAAAATAATGGAAAGCTAAACAAATTTGGATATGGATACATTGTAGTCACCTTTTCTCTAGAGAGGATCCCCATGTTAGCTCCACAGAACATTCCTATTGATGCCGGTCGACCTCGAGAACCTAGGATGGTTCATTGGGTTGCTTTGATGGCCCATCACGCTGCTGAGGGCATCGAGATTGTTCGATTTCCTCCTTCATATTTTCGTTGGCTAGAACGCCAAATTTTTGTTATAGAGGAATTTCCATACGCCGGGATAGATTTCCGCGATGATCGAGAGATGGCTCTCCGAACAAGGGAACAGTGGAATGAATCAGGTAAAAATCATTTTCAACAATTTCTAAGTTCTATTTTTTTTTTTTTGTATTTTAATCATCTCAAAACTAATAATAAAAGGTTTTAAATGCATATGTGGGCCCACGGTGACTAGCCCATCTCCAGCCTTATGAGAGGAGGCATCCAACTGTCGCAGCACCAACCCCAAAGGGCCAATCAACCGATATCCTGTCTGATTTAGAGCATCACCTAGAGCACCTGACTCTAGACATTCTAGAGACCGACATAGATGATATTCCGCTCATATTACAGAGATATGCGATTGGTGTCCCGGGACCTTTTAGGAGGTTCCTTTTTAAGGTGGCTCGGGCAGTGGTCTCTTATCGTGATCATCATCAGTGATAGGATGATCGTGTCATAGACTCATATTTTTGACCTTTTGTATTATCATTTTTACCGATCATAAGGTGTTTCCAACCTATGATCGAAGACGATGTATATTTTTTGAAACACTTCTATACTATGATACATCACTATTACCAACTATCTGTGTACATGTTATTGAATGTTGTTTAATTTACTGTTTTTATTATTGCAAATGTCGATTTGTCATACTAGAAGCAACTGTATCTGCTAATGTATTTAAATGTCTCGGAATATGCTAATATTCAATGTAATCAAATTCATGTTCCAAGAGACGAACTCTTAAAAATAACCGTAATAACACTGGATTTCTAATGGTATAAACCCTATTAAGCTGTAATACAACAAGTTCAGAATCTAACCTAACAATCAAAATTTGAATTCCAAACGATATGGATTCAGATAATAACTCAATCACTGCACTATACTCTGTAATGTTATTTGTTGTTTTACCAAGGCTTACTCCATGCATAGATACTAACTCGTCAGAGGGTGAATAGATAACCCAAGCTACAGAAGAAATATTCTGTGTACTACGACAAGCACCATCAGCAAAACCAATGTAGGTTTGAATAGACATCGACATCTGCGATATCAAGAGTAAAACTTAGATAAGTAGGAATAGTGATAAAAACACACTCTAAAATAGGCATGCTTTTCTAATCTAAGACACACCAACAGTAAAGAAATCTAATCTAATAAATCTCCATACCAAGTTTAAGCATAATATCTCTTCAGATAAAGTCCATTTCTGGGTTTATCTAAGGAGACACCGTCAAAATCTATCAGCTAATAGGCCCCTTTTGCCAGCTTCTGCTTAACAATGAAAGGACCATGCCACATGGGCACAAATTTTCCAGCTCCTACCTTATCGTTGGCTTGATTGTACACTAAGACTAGGTCTCCTTCTGAAAAATTACAAGGGGTAACACTTCTATCGTACTGAGCCTTTATTCGTTTGACATGAGCCTCATTTGCTATTGCAGCATTTCGTCGATTCTCATCTAGCTGAGCCAAGTACAAAAAATGTTTCTCCTCTTCAGACATAGCTGGGAGTAATTCTATGGCTAACTTCAATGACGAAATTTCGCATTCAATCGGTAACACAGCTTCCAAACCGTAAACCAATTGAAAGGGAGTGAAACCAGTTGATGTTTTTAATGAGGTCCGATATGCCCAAAGTGTTGAGAATAACATGGAATGCCAATTCGACTTATGAATACTAATAATTCGTCTGATCATAGTGACTAAAACTTTATTTATAGCTTCAACCAGACCATTAGCCTATGGGTAAAAAGGAGTAGAACTATCGTGGCGCAGGCCAAGTTGATCTGTTAGTTCCATCATCATAATATTTCAAAAATGACTTCCATGATCTATAATAATGGCTTTAGGAACACCGAATCTAGCAATTATATGATTGAATATGAAAGTTGTAGTAGTCTTTCCATCTGTCAAAAATGTAAGCATTGCCTCGGCCCACTAAGTAAAATAATATACCGCTAAGATAATATATGCATGCCCCCTGGCTGAGTGAGGGTTACATGTAATAAATTCAATACCCCACTTTGCGAAAGGACTGACAACAATTATAGGGTGAAGAGGAGTGGGTGGCGCATGCATTTTACGATCAAATACTTGACAATTGTGGCATTTCCAGACTGCACAAATACAATCTTTGAATAACAATGGATAGAAATAACCAGCGCGTAATATCTTTTGGGCTGTGGCATACCCAGACATATGATAGCCACATGCTCCAGAATGGTAGTCATTTAAAACCTTCTCAACTTCTTCATGAATAAGACAGCATCGGAAAACATTGGTATGGGATTGGAAACGTATTTTTCATCATTGAGATCGTGAGATTTCAGGCCGAAAAGATTGGGTTTGGAGATAAACTATAATATCCCCATACCAAGGATCAAGTGTACTGATAAAAAATAAGGATTCGTCCGTAATGGGCTGCTCTGCCACAGTTTCAGTATTAGTAGAGGGGAAATCACACATCAGTTCGGCAAAAACCAAAGATTTATTTGCCTTGGATTTTCAAATTCCAAATCAAATTCCTGTAGGATAACTATCCATTTGGAATACTTGCCCCCTAGCACTTGTTTGGTCAAGATGTACATCATAGGGTTACAGTCAGAAATTACTGTGGTTTTGCGTAATAAGATGTAGTGTCGAAATCTTTGGATAGCTTGAACGGCTTCCAAGGCCAATTTCTCCACATGTGTGTATTTGATCTCATTCGGATGCAGATTTCAACTAAGATAGTAAATCACATGTTCATTGTTGAATTCATTTTCCTGAACTAAAACCATCCCAATGGTGGAATGATAGGTGGCGAGGTACAAAAAATAATCCCAGTTGTAGTTGGGAGGATGCAATAACGGTGCATGGGTCAACGCATGTTTGAGTGCATCAAAAGATTAATTAGAGATCGACAACTTGAACAGCTGCCAAGGCTAATTTCTCCACATGTGTGTATTTGATCTCAGTCGGATGCAGATTTCGACTAAGATAGTAAATCACATGTTCATTGTTGAATTCATCTTCCTGAACTAAAACAATCCCAATGGTGGAATGAGAAGCGACGATGTACAAAAAATAGTCCCGGTTGTAATTGGGAGGATGCAATAACGGTGCATGGGTCAACGTGTGTTTGAGTGCATCAAAAGATCGATCAGCGATCTCATCCCAAAATAATGGAACATCTTGTTTTAACAACCTGGTAAAACCCTTTGTTAGCTCGATGTAGTTAGGAATGAACCGACGTAAAAAGTTTGCTTTCCCCTACAAACTTTGGAGTTGGCACAAAGTCGAAGGAGGAGGCAGATTAACAATAGCTTCGACTTTCGACGCGAATGCCTTATTTTGAAATAATAAATCCCAATAAGTGACCCGATTCTACACAGAAAACACATTTGTGTGGATTCAGCCGAATTCGATAATGCCTACATCTCATAAAGATAGCTCGTAAATGAGTGAGATGGTCGGCCCTACGCGATGAATGAACAAGTAAATCATCGTGATAAGGTTGCACAATGTGCTTAATGTCATGAAATGCATAAGACATATCCTTTTGAAAAGTTGCCCCAGCGTAGGGTAGTTTGCAATAAGAAAATGTTCCCAATGGGCAAATGAAAATTGTTTTTCGCTGATCAGCAGGGAGTATGTTTATTTGATTGTAACCAGAAAAACCATCCATAAAGGAAAACATTTCACTGCCGGCACAATCATCAATAATTTGATCGATATAGGGGGTTGGATAATTGTCTTTAGGACAAGCTCGATTAATATCCCTATAATCGATACATACTCTTATCGTTCCTTGTTTTTTGTTAACAGGAATAATATTCGATACCCAATCAGTTAAAGGAATTGGATAAATGAAACCTGAACGAAATAATTTATCAACTTCAGCTTTGATAGCAGTAGCTTTTCTTGGATGTATTTGACGTAAATGTTGACGGACAGGTTTGGCATCCGGGTAAGTCTTGATTTCATGTATGACAATTGACAGATTGATTCCTGGAATTTCTTCATATGACCAGGAAAACACGTCACGGAATTCTTGAAATAGCGCTTTATAAGTTTGAATTTCATCTTTCGTACAACAAGCACCTATATGAATGTTTTCAATTATTCCTGGCTTCACTGAAATGTCAATTGGAATCGTTCGAGAGATATTTTCCAAATTTAACTCAGAATCAGGATTTCGCAATGGATTCTGTGGTTCTTTGACATATTCAACAGTAAAAATAGAAGCGAAATAATTTTCAAAATGATCCAGCTTAGGTAAAAATGAAGATCGGTGATGTAGATCTTCCCATGGTAAATCGTCAACAGACAAAATTTCACGAATTTGCTCATCAGTATGAACAAGATCAGGAAATGTCATTGTGGCTGAACTAGATATAGAAGGTTATTCCTTATGGATCCCATTCATTGGATCAGTTTCGGTTGAAGAAGGGTCAGAAAGTGACTGTACAGCCTGATATGAAATTTCAAATGGACTCAAAGGCATCGCGCCATCAAATAAATCTAACTCGGAGTCGGAAGGTACGATCCAAGGATCATCAAACATAATAGTATTTGATGAAATCAAATGAATAGATGTGATAGAAGGCGATACGTTAGGAGGAGAAAAGGAAAAAGTTCCTAGTAAACCAGAATCTTTAATCAAACCTACTCCAACATCCTTGTAAGGGATAGCCGTTTTACCGACGTGCTGGATTGTTTCTGTAGAGGCTGGATTAGAAGAAAAATAAGTTAACTGATCTATTGTAATGATCCTTCCTTGATGTGGAAATTTTATAAGCTGAAATACCGAAGAAACAACAGTACTCATAGCATAAGACCAACTACGACCTAGGAGAAGGTTGTAATCTAGAGGGGCATCAACCACTTCCACATCTTGATTTACGGTTTTACCTTCGACCCCTATGGGTAAATCCTGCAAAATACCAAAAGGGTGGAAACCTCAACCATAAAAAGCCTTTAGAATTTTTGGAGACTGATTGAGTGTAGGAGAACCGAGTGATTTCCAACACTGGATTGACATAATACACATTGAAGCTCCCTCATCAATCACAGTCTGAAAAATCGGTCTGTTTTTGACTAATAATGGAATTTGGAAAGCCATTTGGTGAGGTAGGTGAGGTGTAATATTCTCTAAATAGAATATTATTAGGTTCGAGTCCTAAATATCGACAGCTCGTATGGCAGACAAAAGTAATTTACGCTGTGCTGGGCACGATTGCAGCACTTTCAAAGTCAACATTGCTGAAGGGGAAATAGCTAAGTCCTCAACAATGTTGTAATTCTGAGCAGCTCTCGCATGTGGATTGAAAGCTGATTTACGAAGAACACCTTTAGCAGGCAGTTTGATTACTAAGTCTGGATTGTGTTTCTCGATCTGTGGCAGACCAAAAACAAGAAGAGGTGTAGTTGATGTGTTTTCACTAGAAGATTCTGCTTCTTTACCATCAACAGGATTCTTACTACCATAATCTTATGATCGCGTCGCAATCCTGACATGAGACATCATCAGAATAGGTTCTTCTAAGGCATTCGAGGTAGAACCAATCATCTTACTATCTTGAGTGGGAAAATGATCCTTCAAGATAGCAGGTTGTTGTGAACCTTTAACGAATTTTGAAACCTCTGCTCGATGTGGGCATTATTTAGTAAAATGATCCTCGTCACAAATGTAACAAAGATAGCGAGGCTTGCGTTTTTAGTCGTTTGATTCATTTTTATCAGTTTTATCTTTTTAATTCTTTTTGTTTTTATTCTTCCCTCTCTTTTTACCGCCGGATTTAGATTTGGACATAGATGTCTCTACGACATGAATGTCGGCAGAAATTTCGGGGGAAGACTCTCCTTTCAGGGAATCAGGTAAAGTTATAATAGGAGAAGAATTATTTGAAGATTTATTCTTGCTTTTAGTATTAACTATACCAATCATACCATCAGCGGCATGAGACCCTGAAGGAGCTGCAGTTATTTGACCTTGTTTTGGAAGATCAGGGATTTTTTTCATGTAAAGTACCTGACTGCGTATAAACGAGGTCAAGGTACTGAGCTTGAGCAATGAATTTCTCCTCAATAACAACGTTGGCCTTATCTACATCTTCAGTGATTTTGGGTAACAATGATTTAACAAACCATTCTGCCAAAATTTGATCCGGAATGTAAACTTTCACTAAATGCCTTCTACGTCGCCATTCATGAATATGATCAGAAATATATGTGGACGTGGATTGCTTTAGTGAAGTTAATAGTTCCGTGCCATTGTCATATCTGATAGGAAACTGAAAATGAGTCAAGAAGGCAGTTGCTAACTGACTGAAATTATTAAAAGAGCCTCGTGGTAACTCAATGTACCATTTGGCAGCAAGACCAATAAGAGTTCTTTGGAAAAGACGTAAGTGAATTGAATCATCAATTATTGAATTAGACACACACCAGAGGTGATAAGTCATAACGTGATTTGATGGATCCTCTCCTGAATTACCCTCGAATTTTGGTATATCACTGGGAAACTTATGCAACATTGGCGACCAGTACGGATAATATAAAATTGGATCATTCGTAAGGCGTGTCAAATCAGGTAAATCCAAAGTTGCAATAAATGGTAACTGATGGTTGGGGTTGTGAAAACCTTGAGTAGCCAAAGCAGTTACGGGAGGAGGATACCCAGGATAACTGGGAATCAGATTTGCATTAGGAATTGTGTAACCTCCCGGGAAACCAGGATTAACCGGACCAAACTGGGGTTGTTGAGGCTGTTGATAAGTATAGCCAGGGTACGGTTGATACTGATAAGTTGGGTTTTGTGAAATGGGACCAAATTGAGGCTGTCCCTGGTATGGTTGATACGTGAGTTTTGGTTGACTTGTGACAATCGTACTTGTACCAGCTTGTCCCGCAGGTATCTGGACCGAGTTCTAAACAGAAGGTCCTGACTGGGGTACAAAGACTTGAGGGATTTGCACGGATGTAGGGATAGAAGAAATCGGAGCTACAGATACTCCATAAATAGATGTTATAGTTTGAACAGATGTTACAGCAGTTTGAAGCGGAGTCTGAGGTGTACTAGGCCCAGATTGTTGAACAGAACCAGGTGCAGGGGTTTGAATAGTAGACTGAACAGGTTGCTGGGTTGGACCAGAAACCAAAGGTTTTCTAGGTTGAGAAGACAACTGCACATTAGGTTGCATAGGTTGTTGAAATTGGGACGGATCCCACACCATTTTTTTTCCGGGGTATTGTCATGTAGAAGGTTGAACGTAAGGACCATAGCCTGGTTGAACGTAGGGTTGATAAGTAAGTGGTAAATTTTCGGCTCCTTGTACAGATGATTGACTAGGAGGCGGTTGGAAACCTTGAATTGGGTACTGACCTTGAGGTTGATAACCTTGAGGCGCATACTAAAACTAGGGTTGATAAGGACCTTGAGGAACATATTGAGTTTGGGGTTGACCTTGGGGTATGTATTGTCTTGAAGGTTGATAACCTTGAGGTATGTACTGCCCTTGAGGTTGTTATCCAAAATAATATTGTCCCACAGTTTGTCCTGGGAAAAAGTTACCTTGAGTGTCCCCTGTGTGGTAACTCGATTTCGAAATTGTCCTCTAAAGCAAGAATCGACCGCCCTTGAGGTTGAGGATTCAAAATATTACCAGAAATCATAAATATTTGCTCTGTGTTCGACGTTTCAGTTTTAATTCCATTAAGATCAGATGATAATACTTGTTCAATCGGTCGAGGAGCTGCTCCAGAGAAAGTACCAGACAGAGCCTGATATCCCGAAGGAATAGAAGGACCAACGTGTAAAAATGCTTTCGGTGTCTGGGAAAACATAGATGACTCTCCTTCCATAATGGATGAAGGATAGTAACCTCTGGGTGTAGGATGAAATCGATTTCAAGGTGGAGAAAAAGAAAGACCCAGGTTTTCTAAAAAGTTTGTCAAAGATAGATACCAAGCGTCAGTCCGAATAGGGCTGTAGAAAATGGATTCACGCTCCCTAATATTTAAATATTGAGGGGATTCGGGAAGAGATATCTCTTCATTTGGACTAGCAAGTTCTTCAATAGAAATGAGGCCAGATGGAAGATCTTCAGTAACAATATTTCTTACCCTAGGTGAACCAGGATCGCTAGAAGTTGGTGTAATAAATCCTGAGGATGTTTCAAAAACAGAAGGTACAGTGTGAGGTTCATAAATTTTAGGTTCGTCAGCTAGTTCCTTGGAAGGAGAAATACTACCAGTAACTTCAGAAACTGAAATCGGTTCTTGAATGTGTTCTATCATGGGTATTTGATGATCAGGATGAACAACTATAGATGAAGTTCCAATTTCTGTTGATCTAATTCTACCGCTACTAGATGATACTGGAGCACGCATCCCTTCAAGCTGACTTGGTGTATATTCAGGGGGCTTCCCCTGAAGTCTCCGGGATTGTCTAAGTAATTTTGCCACGATTAAGTATTAACAAATCACACACAAACAAAGAAAATCTCAATAAAAACACCTAAAGTCTCTAAAGAAACAAACAGATGAATCACACGCCTAAAAATCTAAGAGTTCAAACCACACACAAACAATAACTTCCCGTACTAAAAACAATAGTTGGTGATGAAATCCAACTTAGTATAAATTTAATACAGAAAGGGCGGTTGGAACAGTTACCCCGACAACCTGCTTAATGAAACAGACTGGCACAAGTTTCTTCACAAAACCATCTCATGTGAAGAGAACCCCCCAGAGAGTCCAAGTGAGTCTAGTCGACGTCTGCTCCAGGTACAGTGAGATCTTTCCTTCACCGTCACCTTAGGAAATAATCTTAAGCTTATGGACACTAAGGTTACCAACAGTAACAAATACAACTAGGGGAACAATCTACGATCCGATTCCACGCGCAAGGGCAGAGTAACAAAGCTCAATCCCCTTGAAGGCTCCTCGAGATGGTTAATCCGAGGTTTACCAACAAGTGACCCCAGGCTCCTCGACAATGGTTAATCCGAGGTTTACCGTTTGTAATGCGCGCAGATCTTCTATCTTTCCCAATGAAACAGAATTGATTGTCTCAAAGGTTCGGACATGATCTCGTGATTAACTCCTTTAAGAGAAGCTTCCTAGATTGTACCAATTACAATTGGATTTATTTCCTACTGCAAGATTTATCTACTTGTTTGTTTTTACTATCTTGGAGAGTTAATTACTCCCTACTCCAAGATACTAGCCTAAGCTATATTGGTGGTAAGAGCCCTAGAAATAAAAAATTACTAGATGAATTTTAATTAAGCATTATTTTTATGGGTTATTATTTAAGTCAATAGGTATGGAAATGAAACTTTGATGGTGTGAAGACTCGACTTCCAAAAACACTAAAAATGCACCTAAAAATGATAATCAATTCGTTTTCTTTCAATGAAATTCTAGCTAAAGAAAGAGTTCGAGAATGCAATTATTTTAAGAGACAATTCTTTCTTTGAACATAAAGAATAAATGCAAGAAAATCTTTTTGTCTTTTCAACAATAACTCAAAACGAGACAAATAATCAATGCTCACACTACAATCCTTTCACTTTCAAAACATGAAACTACAAAAACAACTTTCCTTCAAAAGAAATCTACAAATTTTAATAGCACTCAAAACTACAAAAACTAATCTTGAGATCTACAAACTTTGAAAATCTAATTGAATAAAAGCTTTAATATTTTTTGAAGAATGTTTTACTTAGTTGTTCAGTAAACTAAGGATCTATTTGTCTAGAATAAAAAACAAATCAAAAAACATCCAAATATGTTTCCTTTTATAAAAATGAAATTCAAAACCTATAACAAAGTTTTTCGAAGATTTGCAAAGAAACAACTAGACTTATTTCTCAATAAAAGATGGATTTCACAACTAGGTTAGACTTAGCAAGAAGGAAAAAAGACCAATGTAATCTGAGGTATTTCAAACTTCCAATGCTTTGAGTCACTACAGAGACCAAGTGAAACGCAATCCAAAATGCAAAACTTCTAGAAAATCATCAAAAACATAAATATTGTTGCAACTCATTCACAAAAGGCTTTTGACAGAAACAACACAAATCTAGGAAGATACTAGAAACCCTAAATCAAATTAAAGATAATTTGGAAGAAGAAATCTATATTTTTTCAAAAATTTTAACAGGGTCTACAAGCTCCCAGTAGTAACAGGTGTGGTCCCGCACTGTTTACTAAAGGAAATTGCGAAACTGCCCGCACTGTGCAAGAAAACAAAGTGATGTCCCTAGAAAATCTTAAGAAAAACTCAAAAGAGTTCAAAATTTTCGAAAATAGAGAAAACCTAAGCTACCCAGGCAGATATCCATCAACCAAAAAGCAGGAAAAACTTTTCCTCAAATCAAAATAAAGGAGAACCAAAAACAATAGGAATTTTCCCCAGTGGAGTCACCAATTTGTTGGGTGGATTAATCAATCTTGTGGACAAGATCGATCTCCCTAGTACCAAAAGGTAATATAGCAACAAACAACCAAATAAACCTATATTTCTCTAAACATATGCGATTTAAAAAATAATACTATAAAGATGTTAAGGACTTACCGTAGATCCAACGCTTGTTCGAAGTTGTTGTCCCTCGTGCACTTGAAGGAGTTATCTTTGTAAACCTGTATTCACAAACAAGAAAAAATTAAATAGCACCTGTATAGTAAACATCATAAATCATGCCTATGATGGTGATCAAGGAATCCATGAAATAAATAGTTAATTAACAGCTTATTGAGAAAAATGAATTCATTTGTATTAACTTTGAAAGAAGGAAAACCTTACAACTTTAGCCTTGATGTTGAACAAGCCTTCCCAAGGTCCGAAGCAGGAATCTTCTTTACTCTGACAAGCCTTGCACTCTTCGAACCGAGACAGATAGAGGTATGTGATCTCTCCTCACAAAAATCTCAGTTAAATGAGTCTGAATCCCAACAGCACTTAACCTCAAATAATTCTAAAGCTTCAACTCCCCTTGAGGCTACCCAATGCCTCTTTTTATAGTGGAAAAGAGGAGGTTTCAGTTCCAACTATGAAGGGATAGAATCCTCCTTCAACGGGATAAGCTCCTCACATCAAGGGGTTAGCTCCATAAGGTAAGGGATACATGAACCTCAAAAGAGCGGTTCTGCCACCACAAGATTATTTCTAGAGGCTTCCAGAATTTACTAAAAGTGAGCTTTTTTGAGTTTACTTGCACCTTTTTAATCTTTACAGGGGTCCGCACCCATAACATAGAGAAAGTGCGTTTAGGTACGCAAGAGTCATGAACATTAGGTGCGAGACCGCAAGAAATATAAAGAGAAAGTGTGATACTAGAGTTAAGGAGATTTTTAAGAACGTTTCTCTTATTTTCAAGGCTTGATATGAAGAACTGATATGTTAAACTTGCAAAGGAGGAAGTATGAGTGATAATGAGCTCATACACATAGCAGAATGTTAGGATGACAATTTTCAGTGCAACAAAAGGTTTTCTTAATTGGGCCTATCGGGTAAGGGCACAACACCTTCCCAAGCATGCAACGATCACTTCCAGGTGCACAACGCCTTTGTAATTTTTATGGAGGATATTTTCCAATGGCACAGCGCCCGATTCCAGGGGTGCAGCGCTAGACAAATTTGCCCACTTTTGACTTGAAATTTCCCAAATTCTTCACTCCTGAATGCTCTAATAATTTTTCAAGGCAACAATGATTTGTTTGAAGTGTATAATGGGTGTTTATAGACTTAGAAATTTTTATTTAATCATGAAACCCACTTTCTAATGTCTAAAACCCTCTTTTTCCTTTTTCACTGATATTCCTTTATACTTTTGCTTGTAGGTTACTGAAATCACTGAATTAGCTTTTCTTTTAGTCTTTGAGACATGACATGTTTATTTTGATAAGTTTTTGATGATTATACATACCAGCATTCTCAATCCTTTTATGGTTTCCATAATGAATTTTAACTCAACTTTTCACCTTTTCTCACTAACCTTTTTCCACTGTTTACATGCAGGTGACTAAAATGATGAACTTGACCCTCTTTTTCTCCTTGAGGCATAGCCAATTTATTTTGACAACCTTAAGATTTGGTCATATAGAAGAATTTCCAAAAACTTCTTTTGTCCCCACCTTGGAGCTTAACACTCATGCTTTTTCTCATTTAGGCATGACAAGCTCACTAAACACCTTTGGGGGGATTTCTCATAACAGCACTTTCAAAACCCTCTTTTGCCTACACCATGGAGTTCAACTCGTCATTTCGCCTTCTATGGCCATTTTTCCAAAACCCTAGGTATCTAGAGTGCTTTAAGACAATCATCAGTGTTGTCTTCTAAGTTCTCTATAGCCCTTTCATGTTCATTCATTTTTGTCTAGTTCACCTCACCTTTTTCCCTATCTCATCAATCTTTTCTCCTAGATTTTCTTCATGTTTGGCTTTGTGTGTCTCCTCCAGGTCATTTCTGCAAGTGGTCAGTGTTTTGGCACTCAATTGGGCCATCAAGCTCAAAACCATAGTTCTCTTCAAGACCAAATTGTTTCCCCTTCCTTGCTACAAGTTGTCTTCATTGAGGAGTATACAAACTACCTCATCAATCTTTCTGCTGATGGAAACTTCAACACTCCTACAGAAGTGCCAGAATTTTTCCATTTTCCTCATTGTGCAAGCTCTGAATTGAAGGGATAATCTTCTTTGGAACTCCTTTAGGTCCTTTTTTAACAACCATGTTTGACATTCTATTACATCTGAGCTAGATTCTCGCAAAGGAAAAACAGTACCCAATTCCAAATGATCACCTTAAAACATGTGAAACCCTAATGACCTAGTGGGAGGGTTTTTTACCTTATTTTGACTGGAATATGACTTGGAGGCTTCTTAAGTGAAAACATAGTATTTGTCAAAGTGTTGTTTTGAAGATCCAAAATCGAATGTACCTGATTTATCTAAAAAGCTTACAGAGATAGTTTTGAGGCCATCAATGCTTGAGGGACCTGGAGAACATGGGAAAAATTTAGCTATAGGAAAAGTGGATTTTATGGACAAGGGATAAATAGGAAAATGAGGTTATAAGAAGAGAGGGAGGCTGAAAATAAGAAGGATGATCCCATAGGGAGTTTGTAGGAGTGACAGGGTGACCATGGAATGGAAAACTGATAGAATAGTGAAAAATGTTTGAAAAGGATAATGAAGGCAGTGAGATTTCTAAAACTCACAATATTCAAGGAATGTTGGTTCTTGAAATCTAGGACCAATCTATATTCATCTAAAAATAGTGAAAAATATTGATGACTAACAAAAAGACCAAGAGCATTCAAGAGAGAAAATTTTGTGAGTTTCCTAAGCAAAATTGGGCAAATCTTTCTAGCATTGCGCGCCTGGGATTGAGCGTTGCACGCTTGTCACTTTTTCCCCGTGTATTTTCTAAAGGCATTGCGCACCTGGGAAGTGGTGCTCTACGCTGGGAGTGGCATTATGCCCTTGGCACTTTTTCCCTGTGTATTTTCTAAAGGCATTCCGTGCCTAGGAAGTGACGTTGTGCGCTGGAAGTGGCATTGTGCCCTTACCCGACAGGTTCCAGTGAAGTTTCCCACAAGCACTGTGCCCTCAGCATCAGCACTGCGCGCTTAGGCTTGGCACTGTGCCCTCAGCCTGGCGTTGCGCGCTTGGATAGGAAGGGTTTCTAAACCCTATAACCACTCAAATAACTCCTGATCACCTTCAAATATTTACCAAAGGTATTCTAAGAATAGAAAGTGGTAAGTACCTAATATAAATTCTATTTTCATGCCATTTGGTGAATTTTTAAATTGAATGAGATCAGACCCTAAGAGAAACCCTAAAATTCAAGCTTGAAATCAATGTTTAAACCTCATTTCACCTTCCTAGACAAAGTGGCAGTGATAGAAAGGGTAATTGCATAGATGGAGGGTTTTCATTGAGTTTTTTTAGCCTCTCACACTTTCTCATACACCTATACCCTCACTCACTCATTCCCTCATTTGCAAGACTGCCAGTTCATTTACCTTCCCTCCATCTCATTGCACATCAATCCTAAGGTTGGAAAAATAGAGTTTTCAAAATGTCAGAGGGAGAGGACAGTGGCAGTGGTGGAGAGGCCCAAATGCCAGGGAGGCATGAGCACAAAGGAGGAAAGATAAATAGATTTGAACCCCTCAACACAAGGGAGCTAATGGCACCTCCCCTTACTGTTTCCTATTTCAAGCATGTAGGATGCTATGAATTTTATGAAAAGGTGCAATAGGTGCAAAACCACCCTGAGCTAACTAGATTATTTATCATTAACTTGCATGACAAAAAAGTTAATCTTGCAGTGGTAACCTTTGAATTGTCTACAGATGTCATTGCCAATGCCACAGACATACCTAGTGTAGGGGAGAAATGGTTCAAGCAAGAAAGCCTAGACATCAGCTACTTTGAACCCTACCTGAAACCTAGGTATGAAGACCACCACAAGTCCATATTTCCTTTTTCACATCTACTTGATAGATATACACCCATGATGAGGATCATAATGAAATACTTCACATGTGAGGGAATATTCTCCTACCTTTACTCATATCACATCTGGCTTCTTATGCATTTTACTAGGGTGAAGATGCTACATATACCATATTACCTCTACAGAAGCATTGAAAAAATGGCCTATATAGCGCAAAAGAGAGATTTCCCTTAGTAGATGAAAAGGTTATTCCATCACTCACTTATCAAAATGGTGGTTATGCACCAACTACAGCAGAAAGGAATTCCATGGGAGACCTTCATTGCCAATGAGGTTTTTAGCACTCCACAATGCCACCTTTTGCAAGATGTCCCTTCATATTCCCATCCTCTCATTCCTTCCTCACCATCACACCCCACTACTCATGCATCTCCTTGCACTCACATTACTTCACCTCATGATGATCCTCCTTCATCACTATTTCAGAATCCCTCGCCATCATATGATGGTAATAGTGCATCAAACAGTGAAGAGGGCAGTGAGGAAGATGCCAGTGAGGCAGATAGCAGTTAGGCAGATAGCAGTGAGGCAAATGGCAGTGAAGCAGATGGAAGTGAGGCAAGTGAAAATAAAGTATATGACATTGAGATGGTTGACATAGAGCCTTTTCCTTTGACCTATCAAAGAGTTCATCGGTGGGTGTTTGCTCCACATATTATGGAAGGGACCCTGCCTTCTACATCAACAAAACAACTTGAGAAAGGTAAGAAAATGTTCATTGTTGAAAAGGAGGAAGACAAGCATGAAACTGAGAAAGAGCTTTGGCTAATTCACCTTGACAGTGAGAATGAGGATGAGGAGAGGATCAAAATCATGCTACTCAAAAGCAAGGATGACCAGATTATGGATCTACAAGAAAATATTGGTAGGGATAAGTATGTGATAAACTTCCTTGAGGTAGAAAACCAACAGTTAGAGGCACAGAAGTCCATTTATAAGGTCAGGGAAATCAAAGCCTGGAAATAGAATGGAAAGGCCAAAGCTAGGCTAGATGAGGTTTTGGGTGCTTTTGATGACAATGAGGATGAGGAAGAACAAGTTCCTATGAGAAGGCCAAGGAAAATTGGGTTGAAGAAGGCCTTAGCCCGAGAAAGACAAAGACAGACAGAATTGGTAGAGCAGCTCACTCCATGTGAGCTGCTTGCCATGGAAATTAGATAGGATAAGGAGTCTTGGCTAGAGAGGTTAAAATTGCACCCAGAAGGTTAACTTGAGAAGGCACAAAGGAACATCTACATACAGAAGAAGATGGCTAAGCATTATGCCTTGAGGAACATGATTGCAAGGGCCAAGCTCAAAAGAGCCCTTGCAAAGATTCAAGCCATAAAGGAGGAAAAGGGCAAGGAAAAGCTTGAAATTCTTGTTGATGCATCCTTACAAGCATCCCAAACATAATCATCAAGGTAAATGCCAAATTTTGGCACTTGGTGCAAATTTTGAGTTTTTGACTGTTTGGCCAGCAGAAAAAAGGGCCAAACATGCAGCACCACTGGAACTGCGCTCATTTTTGAGACACTAAATTGGGGAAAAGTTTACATTTTCATGTTCCTCATACCAATAACACAACACTCATAAAATTTCAGGTTATTTGGAGCAGAAATGGTCCCTAAAAAGGGCAAAAAAAAAGCAAAAAAACACCTTTCTACCCTCTTTTCAGCCCTGGCATTGTGCCCTAAGAAATCTTGGGAGAATGGCTTTTTTACTAGGAAAATTGGAACCAATATGAAAAATAAAGGCATATTTGGAAACTAGATAGGACATTCTTTCCAATGAGCGATCATGGAGCTCATTTGGATACTAGAAAGGCCTCGAAAAGACATCTGCAAAAAAGAAAAATTTATCTAGTTTTGGCGTTGCGCCCTTGCCAGAAAGTCAACAAAAGACACTTGGAGATATTTTGAAAGTTATTGAGAGGCCTTAAAGTCAACTTTTTGCCATAATTATCTCGAATAGTTATGTTAGGAGTTATTTTTGCAGTTATGAGTTTGGGATATTTGTGCCTTGGGCCTTGCATGGTCTCATAGGAAAAAATGACTTAAATGTGTAATTAATGACATTTTGGAACCATACTTAGTGTTTTAATCCTTATTGGAAAGTTAAATACTCCATGGAGGCTTCATATTTGGTTGGTTTTTTATGGATATGAATACATAGACTTGGAGTTTTGAAGAAATTGGCTTTGGAGCTTTGTGAGTGTTTTGGATTGAATGCCATGGAGCAAGCACTTTCATAGGATTCCTAAAATTTGTTGAATGGTGATGTGGCTCTAATATTGTATTTGTTTCCTTATGTTTTACATATTTTCCATCTTTTATCTTATAGTAGAACATAAATTTTAGGTTAAGACATGTTGTTTAGAGGCACCTTAACTATGTATGCTTTCTATTTTTTAAATGTTTTCCTCTACTAGGTTTTCTTGGAGAAATTAGGAGTTCTTTCTCCATGTCCATCTAGTTTTTTTCCTTGAGATTAAATCAGTAGAGTATGGCTAAAGAAGTTTATGGTTTGCCCTATCCTTTAGTCTATCTTGAAATGATTACTTCGAAGGTCTTATATTTTGATTAAGGAATTTAGGAGTTCCTTGCTCTTTAATCATTACTTATGTGTTATATTTCATCTTTTCTTTCTCTAAAGGTAGATAGCTAGAGAATTTAGGAGTTCCTTTCTCTTTAGGGTTTGTTGGATAGTTGTTTTAATGTTTACATGCTAGGGTTTGGTGAAAGAAGTTTATGGTGTGCCCTGTCCCTTGATTATTTCTTAATGCATAGTACTCTTAAAAACTCTTCTTGTTATAGTACATGTTAAAGCATTCTTAATTTCCCTTTAAACCTACTACATTCAAAACTTTATGTTCATTTCACACTCACTTAACCTATTTAGATCCATTTTTCTTTGTTAAGTTTCCCTATGAAACACCCTTGACCTATTGTTGTACCTTTCAAGACCTTTTGCAGACTCCATAGCCCAATGGTTTGAATTTCTCTTACTCTATCTATTCCACTTGACAACCAACCCAACCAAACAAAAAAAAACAAACAAACCCTATCATTATAACTAGCCTAGAATCAAAACCCTAAAATCAATCAAGTTACATCCTTTACACAAATATAGAGAGAGCCCTCTCTGAGTCCAGGAAGACTAGGTCCCAGGGCTCCAAAGATGGTTTGATGTTACCCTTTTTCAATTTTGTCTTGAAAATATGACAAATTACACGGACCTAACAAAATCTACTGCAAGTGGTTAAACATAAATATACAGATCAATAACACATCAAAAACCTCATGATAATCTCAGGCCTGGAAGTAGAATGTCACTTTGTATTACTGATAATGGATAAAACATACAAGCATCAATTTGGTGCAATATTCTCCAACCCCTTTCTCTTCGATTTTTAGTCAATAAATAAACATTCTTTACAATGTAGATGATCTACCTAAGTGGCTAGATCTTTGAATTCTACTCTGACACCTATCAGAACTGAAACCACTAACTTGAAATAGAAAAATGACAGCTACCCTTAAAGAAAACAAACTCCTAATAGGACTCTATATGCTATTTATTACATTTGTTTATCCTATCAATGCAATAATTACATAATGGTTACATAATGACTGTCACATGCTCTAAGGACAAATCACCATCATTCACCACCACTTTACATCTTCAAAGCACCCCTAGATCTGTGGAACATAATCCTAATTTTTAGGAATGGATGACCTTCTCTTTAAACGTTGTTTGACTGATGAGATGGCTGTGTGGCACTCATTTTGAGTCATAAATATCTATTGAAAAGGTTCAATGACATGCTGGAGGTCTCCAGCTGGTTTATGTGCTATTGAGATGCTCAAAATTCGTCAAAAATTACTCGCTACGAAAACAGGGGTATGCTACGAAACTGTGCAAAAAAACAGAAATTGTTGTTTTCAAGATTGTCTTCAAAAACTGTTCTCCAGCTACAAAATTTGGGTCCTCTACATGTTATGAACCTCCTAAAACATATTCCATCTCAATTTTTACTCCTGTGGTGTTTCCTCCTAATTTACAATCAGTTGACTAATAGGATTTTCTACCACTGTCATCTGCAGTCCTATCTTTTCCAATTCTACATGAATCAAATCCAATTGCTCCTGAAGATCTTGCTCTTTTTCCTTTAATGCCCTATTCTTGGATTGAAAGTGCAAGTTGATCCTTTTGATGTGTTTAACCTCTCCTCTTAGTGGGTGAGTCCATTTTATCAACTTTTCTGTATTGTCCAAGGTTTTTGAAACACTTGTGACTTGATTTTCCCATATTTTCCTCATTTGTTCAAACTAAACCTTCTCAGCTCTATGTTTCTTTGCCTCTTGCTTCAAAACTAATATCTCTTTACCTGCCTCCTTCAACTACTTTTTGAGGGTTTTAATTTCTGATTTTTCAATAATTTTCTCTTTACCCTTTCTTTGTTTGATAATCAGTTCTTATTTTGTAGGTGAAGACAAATCTATGATGCTTGGTGGCTGGGCAACAACTTCATTGATTTTATCAGTCTCTTTTCTTTCCATGACCTTCCTTGTATGCCTGGTCATTGGTTTGCTGGGTTGAAAAATGAAACCAACATCATCACCTGAAAACTCTGGTTTTTTAGTAGTCTTACCTTTCTTCAGCTTTCTTCCTCCATATTCAATGTATTCAACTTGCACAATGGGTGATTCTTCAATGTCAATTGCATGCAAGATATCCTCCAAGTTTCTTTTAGCCACTGTCTGGCTCCTAGTGACTCTTTCATTGCCTTGTTTGTTGATTGTCTGCTTCTATTTTGCAAGTGTTGTTTTAAGTGTGTCAATCTTCTGCAAAGGTTCTGCTTCCATGATTACTCATTCTGGAGGAGATGATCTATTTACTTCTTCAACTTCCTCTACCCGAGCTAGTGATGGAGTAGTTCTAGGTTTGGAGGCTTTCTTAGGAGTAACAACATCAATTTCACAACCACTCATGAACAAGAATGAAGTCCAGTCTCTGTCTAACCTCCTCAATTCCTCTAACACTAAAAGCTTAATTAAACCATGATGAAAAAGAGAAGTTTCATTGCCCTATGTTTTGATTTGAACCTTATCTAACATTTTCCCTAGACTTCTATATAAATAAGAAGGCAAGTCAAGTGACCTCTTACCCAAAAAATGTAGTAGAAGTCTGAGATGATAGGATTAGACCATGTGAAACCTTCCTTCATAGGTGAAATACTTCTAAATGACCATAGCTTTGAATAATTGTCCTTCATGAAACTCCTAGGGATAGAATTTGTCAATTCAATTTCACTGTGTTCTGGTTCGATGAACTCTTTGCAATCATGCATTATGAATTTGATGTCTTTAAACCATTGTTCCCCTCCTCTAGGGATTCGTGTTACTGATGAGATGTTGTCCGGTGTCACTATCAGGTTCAAAATTCAAATCTTTGAAGCTGTTCCTGTGAAGCTAGTGGCAAAATCCTTGGAAAGCTGTAGATGAAACCCCTGCAATCTCTGACAGAATTGCAAGCAACCAGTTCTTTTGAAAACCTCCATGGAAGTAGGGTCTTCATTGATTAAATTCATGTCCATGGGCTCAGTGTTTTTGTTAGTATGAATCCTTTGTCGAAGTGTACGAAAAAGGACCACTTTAGCTACGCATAACTAATAGCCCTAACAACAAAAGTGGCTGCCAATATCTTCAGATCTGCGGTTAGTTGAACAAGAAAAGAGCTGCAAAAAACCAAATCTATGCATGGAAAGACATTAAGCAGTAAAAACAAGGGTTTGCTCCATATACCAATAGACAAGAAAAGAACAATTTTTGAAATAATTTTTGTATTAATTGGGCACCTGGGAGGAAAACAAGAAGGCGTATCCAATTCTCCTCAGTGGGATGGGTTCTTGGAAGTCCTCAACACTTCAGATCTAAGATTTCTCTCTCTTGTTGGTGCAGAAAACCCAATGCAAAGAATAGAACTCAATGGGAGCTCACACAGCAAATGATGGAAAAATGTGACCAAGTGTATAGATCCAGAGTGATCTAATAGGCAACAAAAGGTGAAGAATGGTAGGAAAAACCCTCCTATTTATAACAAAATATTGGGTCATTCTAGATCTTGGTGCATGATTAAAATAACGTTAACCAAATCTAGATCCACCTTTTATGGAATATTTTATTATATTTGTTGGAGGAAAAAGGTATTTGACTTGGGTCAAATCCCTTTATTTGTAAATAATAAATAAATAAATGATTTATTTATCTTTTTAAGGAAGTGGTTGAAGGATAATCAAATAAATAATGATTTATTTAATTATTTGTGGGTGATTTGGTCATATTTAACAAGGAATATTATCTAAATGAGATTTAAATAATTATTCCTAGAAAATAATAAGATAAATAAAGGTTTATCTAATTAATTTCTTTGTTTTTGGGTTAAACATGACTGGGAATAATAATTAAATTATGGTTTAATTAATTATTCCATGATAAAAATCAAACAAATATAGGTTTGTTTAATATTTCCTTTTGGGGTTTCCTGTTTAGACCATCAACAACCTAATAAATGTGGTTTATTAAGTTATTTAACATAGTGAAGGCAATTTTACTTAGGGTAAAATTGGTCTTACATGGTGTACTTGGGTCCATCTAATGATAATAGGTTAGATGACCAAAAAATGGTGTAACAGATTGCCCCCCAGCATGTGAGTGTTAGGAGAAAATCGTATGACCGAAGTACGTTGTAAGAACTCAATCACCAGACATCAAGAGGGAAGTCAGAGAGAGAAATGTAAGGTAGATGAGTGTGCTGAAGAACTAGACCCTGAGGAGACGAGACTCGCAGGTGCAACAAGTCTCTTTTTATGAGAGGGTACCTGTGCTAAAGGCGGCGGGGGAGGAAACCTATGCCCGCCGAGACAAAGTACAAAAGAATAGTGTGTCCAGTAAACAAGGGACCGAACCATAAAGTACAACCGGCATAAACATGAGCCAGATAAGAATACAATGAGGAATCCCATATACATGCTGTGCCTGGGATAACAGCCATGACTTATACAATAATATCTGAGTACATGAGATGCAAATACAACCCAAATGCCCCCAATAAGCGGGGAAGGGCTCACAAAATCTGACTGATACATGAAAATCAAAGAGGCGCTGCAAGCGGCTAAGGCCGACATCATCAAATATATGGAGCTGCATCGAAGGCTGCAATGAAGAGGTCATCCGGGCATGTGGGGGGCTACCTGCAGGGCCACCCCCGCATGAGGGCTGAGACATCTCACACACACCCGGGAGTCACCAATAGCTGCTGCTGCATCACTGAACCATCAAGCATACGGATCTCGATCATGCTGAAAGGAGCTGGAGTGGAGAAACAATCAAGTCAAAGGGTAATGAGAGATCCCTTTGCCTGATCTGAGGCACCGAACAAGAGTGGAAGCTGGAACCAAGGTACACCGCCCTCTAGACCTGGCTTTTGGAATGAATGAGCTGATGTCGACATAAGGAGGTCCGCCATAGGTGAGGCAATGAGAAATCCTCAACTAAGGCACGAGAGAAAATAGTAGAGTGACGGACAGACTGACACTAATGATGATGGTGAAATGGAAGGGACTGAGTAGTGAATGGACGACTTCCCTTGTTAGAGCATAAAGGGCATGAATGACATGGCAGTGACTGACGCAATATCATAAGGGATAGGAGACAGTGGGACTGAAGGCCATAATGTGCGACACAAGAGAGAGACCAAGCAATGAAGGATGGAGGGCTATAGCGGGGTACAAAGGGACTCGGGATAGACTCCATGAATGCAATGATGACTCAACTTGGATGCTCTAAACAAGGGCAACTCGATGGTGCTGCCACACAGTAAAGGCCCAATGGGGGACCATGAAAACATGAGTACAAGATGGTAACTCATGACGAAAATCGACACGAACAAAGACAAGTAAGGAGGCAAAATGGTTCCCCAAGTACAAGTGTCGTAAGTGAGGAAATTCGATTTTAAGGAGAGGTGAAGTGACCCTTCTTGGACAAAATGTGGCTTGGTTAAGTATCAAATCACAAAAAACTAACAGATACCCATTTGAGGGCTTAGTGAGAGCTTTCCAACGGTGCAGACGGTTTGTCAAACGGGGCTACTGTATGGTCGCAGCAGTCGAAAGAAGAAATAGGGGTTCTCTTTTAATAAGGCAGTTTTCCCTCCAAATTCACTCATTTTCTAGTGTTGCTGTGGTGAATGTAGAGAGGAGAGAAGGCCCTAAATCTTGCGGCGAGCGTAGCGGACAAACCGACCGTTGGAATCGAGATCCGTCAGTTGCAGGTAAGAGGCCTAACCTTACTCTTTCATTTTGATGGATTGAAAGTTCAGTTTAGGGCCCAAAATCTCAGTAACAGACCCTCCTTCATCTCTACGGCCGGGTTGCACTTTTTGGGCCAAAAGTGCGACCTGGGAAGCAGGTTTCAGGGCAAAAAGTGTGACCTGTCCCAGAATTGGGCAGAAAACTGCGACCTGGGAGATGAAGGGGTTTTAGTGCTGTTTTATGGCTGAGAGTTGGGTTTTTGTGTTTGGTTATGGTATTCCCGATCTGTATGCTGACAAAGATGATGTTTTTGTGCAGATATGGCAGATATACGGGTTAACTGGAGAGAGAGAGACCTGGGTACATTACGGGCAGAGATCCAGGCAGATCAGGGTGTCCGTCGTGTGTTGGCCAAGTTTGGGGTTCTAAAGTTTTTGGAGAACCCTTTGATGAGAGCGGGAGAGCCTTTGTTGGCCCGGATTATCAGTTACTGGGATCCAGAGCATGAGGTCTTTGTAGTGCAGGGGCACAGGATCGAACTGACAGTCCGGGATGTGTATTTCCTGATGGGTCTCCCGCCACTGGGGATGGTGGGAAACACGCAGCCAGTATTACCGCGGGGGTGGCATATCATGGAGTTTGTGGAGCGACATTATCGACCGGGTGTCCAAGTCAAGGGGACTCGGATACCGATCGGGGATCTAGAGAGATTAGAGACCCGTGCAGTGGCCGAAGCGGTGCTGCGTATCCTGGGCAACCAGGCGCTCCATCACATCACTGGGGGGCAGATGATGATTGTGGAGAGTGTGTTGAGTGGGACCTACTATGGGTGGGCCCAAATGTTGTTTGTGTCATTAAAACAACAACTGTCACTTTGCAAGCGGCAAGTGAACGACGATTGCTCGTATGGTACTTTATTATGCTCCTTCTTTTTTGAGAAGATCCCGACCTTACGACCTCATATACAGCTCCCAGATGGGGGCCCGAGAGAGCCCAGGATGCGCCGGTGGGGGCGACTACTGTGTAGAGGAGGAGGAGGGGCGGTCGGACGGGTGTTTCGACCTGAGTTCTTTGCCCATTGGGATCAGATGCCGTTATACATAGATGACTATCCCTATAGTGGGATGAGTTATTGTGGGGATCCGGACCTACCACTTCCGCCTGGTCGAGTATGGGGACCCGATGGTAAGTGATAAGTAACTATTCTTTTTTGGGCATGTTAAAGTTAGTGAATAGTAGATAGGGTACTGATTCATGTACTTTTGGTATGCAGATATAGCTCCGGTAAAACCGGCCGGATATATGGGACGACCGGCAACATCTGGAGTTGCAGGTCCGAGTGGGTCGAGAGTGGTGCATAATGAGAATGCGGCCACTCTTCTGGAGGACATCTGCCGTAGATGCGAGAGGTTGCTGACCGGAGTGTCAGAGCGCGGGTGGCAAGACTTAGACGACCAATACATAGAGCCATGTATTGGTCTACCCTTGGAATGGCGAGGTGTCATGCGGCGCATGGCGATGGCCGGTCAGGGGATACGGGATCTACAGGCTATAGGGGCAGAGCCATTGGCTCGGGATCCGCCAGATAGTGATTAGGTGTGGGGCATGTGGTGCCCCCTAGTGTGTATGTAGGGGCAGGTGGTGCCCCCAGTTTTGAGTTTTTTGTAACATGCTATGGGCATGTCATATGTATCAGAGTAGATGGACTCTAAACACATGTTTTACGACACATATTATGGATATGCATCGTTTCTAATGATTATGAATGTTATTGTCTTGTATGAAATGCGTGTGATAAATGCCAATCTAGAACATGGTTTGCAATACTATCTACATAGTGATTCTGTTCTCGAGGTACATGGTTGAAAGTTATGGTTTCAAATTCACGTATCAAGAGTTTCACTCATAAATATCGTCTAAACAGCACAGGATTACGCACACGATAGACACCATTTAGTTGCATGACAAGAAGTAGGGAATCTAAACGAACATGCAGATGGAGGATGCGATGAGAGAGGGCATCGGCTAAGAGACCACGCACTGCATCATATTCGGCCTGGTTATTGGTGGCAACACTGATGCAGACCCCATTCGAGAGAACAAGGGCATGCAAGGGGGTAAAAATGGCCTAGGCTGCCGAGGCTAGATTTCGAGAGTAACGACTTGCACCATTGGCATAACCGACATAGGGTGTGGACGGGAGGTCCTGCAGAATAGTGTTACAAGACAAAAAATGGCAGGATGAGGAAGAATGACGGCAGCGTGAGTGCACAGGAGACATTGAGCAGCAACTGCAGAAGGGAGTGCGATGGGCCGGATGGCTATGACTCATATAAGAATGAGAGGGTGGTATATGAGAGCTCAAGGAGGGATGAGTGGGACTCGGGCTGTAGAGGTCAATATGGATACAGGGGTCATGTGACAAAAAGGATTCCAAATGGAGGTCGGGGTAGAAAAAGGAGGGGTGACGAGGGGAAGGGAGACCACATGATGCAGCGAAGCAACCAACATCAGCCATATAGGAAGAGAGGCTTAGACAGGGGTTAGCATAGGGAATGGTAGACGAGCAGCCAAATAGATGGTCGAAAGGGGATGGGCCCAGGGTGGTCACTAAAGGGGGATCAGGCGGAACCATAGGGGAGGATCCAACGGGAGGGGTCACTAAGTGTCGGGGAGAAGATGACAGGTAGAGAATGGCAGTAGTGGACTCTGACATCTGAACATCAGGTGGGGGAATATCGATGGGAGCAGGAGGATCCTCGAGCTGACCAGAAGCATACTACACAAGGATGGGAGAGGCGGATTGATTTTGTTCAGCCTCATACACTCGAACTACCTCTAAAGAGGTGCGGTAATGCGTCAGGTGAGGACAATGATGGGAATAATGGCCATGGACACTGCGCAGGGCACAAGGTTTGTTGGTGCGAATAGTCTTAGGGTTCTTGGAGGAAGAGGGGACAGGGGCAGAAGGTGCCGCATCCTCAGGGAACACGACTTTAACCATGGGTTGAATACGGGGTAACTCAGGACAAACATGGGTGGCGTGACTGATGACATCACACAAGGCGCAAGGCTTGGGAGGCGGGGGGGGAGCCGAGTCAGCTGGGGTGATCTTGTCTTTGGGTGCCCCCTTGCGAGCTTTGCCTTTCTTGCCGGGAGCTGGCACGACAGGAGAAGGGTCCTGTGGTGGTGCTGTGGGGGCAAAAGCAATAGATGAGGCAAGGGGGACCGGTTGGACCAGGGTCAAAGCAATATAAGGCTTGGGGTGACCCGGCGGGGTAGTGGCGGGAGGGTCGAGGTACCAGACGGGTATACCCAGGGTCAAGTTAGGGAGAGAGAGGGTGGCCATGACGGGGACCGGATAAACTCCGGGAGGGGGAGCTGGGAAAGGGATTTGACCAGCGGGGTAATGACAAGGAGGGACGGCTTCGAGGTGGTTGAGGCATGGGGGGATGGATCCAGGAGGATACAAGGGTGTAGGCATACCAGCAGTAGGAGAGGGGCCAGGGGGGGGGGGTCCGACTGGCCGAAGGTGAATGGCTAGGAGTGGGTTGCGGTGGGCGAGGTTGAGGTTCAAGTTGTTGGCTAGCCGTAGCGGGCCGCTTAAGGGCCGCCCACGAAGATTGCATCATGCAAACATTCAATATGCTGGGATCAGGGATAGGAGGGGGAGGAAGACCAGGAAAGGTTCCGAGCAAAGAGGAGTCTTTGTAGACGCCGGGAGAGACACTGGTCAAAGAATCGACAGTTTGCTTATTGGTGACAGAAGAGATCGATGTCTCAGGGGAGGTTTGAGATTTCGGCTCATGATATGTCAGCTGGTCAATGGTGACTATCTTTCCATTATGGGGAAAAGACATCTTGCGGAAAACCGCGGATGGGACAGCCGACATAGCATAAGTGTAACTTCGCCCCAAGAGAATGTTGTAATCTAAAGGGGCGTCGATGACTTCGACGTCAACACAAACCGTCTTACCCACAAGAGTGATAGGACAATTACGGAAGAGGCCAATGGGCTGGGAGGCGTGGCCATCCCACGCTCGAAGGGTGATCGTGGAAGAGGCCAATTCAGGAGATTTGAGTTGCTTCCAAACTGAAGTGGACATCACATAGGTGGATGCCCCCTCATCAATTATGCACCGAGAAACATTAGCGTTCCGAATCTTGACTGCGATTTGGAAGGCAACGGAGGCAGGAATGGGAGGATGTTCGGCTTGATGGGCGTCGAAAACAATCATTTAGTCATCAGCAGGATCTACAGTGCCCATAGCAGATAGAAGAGCCTTCTTTTGGGAAGGGCACGACTGGAGGAGTTCCAGTGTAGAAATGGCAGTAGGAGATTGTGCGAAATCATCGACTATGCTGTACGAATGGGCAGCTCGACCAGAAGCATCATTTCGACATAACGGTCCTTTAGGAATCTTGGTATGGACCTCCACTTTGGGTGGAGGGATATGTAAGGGACCATTGGATGTTAAAAGAGGCTCTGTAGAATCGGGAGAAGAGGACTCGGGGGCTGACTGAGCGGGAGGCTTGGGGTACTGGCGAGACCGACTTTGAAGGTGAAGGTCGACGGTTGGGGATGGATCAGAGTTCATCATGAGGATCTGGTAATCGGAGGAACCAGAAATAGAAGGTGGAGTGGCAACCTGGCTATCAGGCGGTTGGTTAGCCACGAATCCTTGTTGAGGGAAAGGATCGGTAAAAATAGTTGGTTGGGTAGTGGCCACATTAGGAGGAGCATGAGGGGAGGCATGTTGTCCACGCAATGTGGCTTGAGACTCCCACATCTGCCGCATCTGGGGTAAGAGAGGCGAATCGTGGGTGTAATGACCATAAACACCGCAACATGAACAAGGCTTATTTGTGCGAAGCGGCCTGTCCGGCTTGGGCTGAGTGCCCTGTTGCTGGTTAGCAGTGTTAGGGTCAACACCTTGAGGATTGGGTCCATGAGTACCAGGGGCGGATTGATTTGGATTGCCTCTCCACCTTCTTTGAGAAGAAGGGGGATTATTCGCGCCCTGTTGTGCAAATACTTGCCCTGGAGGGGGCTGTAGGTGCTGTTGCTAGGGTTGAAAAGGCAAGGGAGATGGAAGCGCATATGCTGGAGGAGCTGGAGCACCAGGCTGCGGATAAGGATAATGGTTAGGTTGGGCAAAATTGAGGTAAGCAGGAGGTTGGGCAAAAGGAGGAGGCATGCTGTATTCTGGGTACATGCTACCGGGAGGGGGAAGAGTGCTAGAGGTGCTGGCCCCTCCCTGAGGGAGACCATAGCCCATAGGGGGTTGAGCATACGGATGAGAAAGGGATCCAACGATACCATCAGCAGAATGAGATGCCCCCGGGGCATTAGCGCCACCGGGCCTGGGGAGGTCAATGAGGACGGTATAAACATAACCAGACTGTGCATAGATCAGGTCATATTTCAAGGCTATTTGGAGGGCGGCTTCTTCGGTTTGTTAGTCATCAGTATTTTTCACTTGTTAGTGATGACTAGATCCATAGCTGAGTTTTCTAGAAGCTGATTTCCATATGTCAATTTTTCATCTAGAAAACCCTCATAAAACTTTTTTCGCCCTCCTACTTTTCAGTCCGCCCATGTCAAAGTCAAAACTCATTATCACTATCCTATCTAGCTTCAGCCCTACTGGTCTGCCCATCAGCTTTAAAAGGAAAATCCAAGTCTGTTTCAAAAGCCTCCCCTATGTTAGGAAGTGGCGCTTTAAGGCATTTTACCCTTGGCAACCATCAAAAAGCCAAAAAACCTCCATCTGATACAGACCATTCATAACAGACCTCCCACTCTGCAAATCAAGTTGATCACAGCTCTAAGTCGCGCCACTTACACACCCCTAGGTCTCAGCACTGCATAAACCACAGTCTCAAGCTGATTATTAGGTGTTTCACAGTGTTTTATGGATTCTACAAAGACAGGAAATATAACTTCATCTCAGGAGAAAATTCTTGAATGCACATTTAGAAGAACAGCTGCTTCTCAATGTCAACATCAGCCTGAGATACATCTGCAAGAGTAAGGAGTTACTTATCAAGACCTTGCAGCCTCCATTCAGCATGAAATCACAGTAGAAGAAAGACACCACTGTCAAACAAACTAGTAATGTGTCATGGCCAAGAACCTCCTTCATCTACAAGCAGAGGGTTAATGTGCCTCCTTCATCTACAAGTAGAGGGCGATGGCCAATGTTGACTTGAAAAATTGCAAGCTGACTGTAAACACAGGTGTGTTTTAATGAATAGTGAGACAGTGACACCTTGACTAGGGTTTTTCTGAAGCACAGTAGTGATTGCAGGCAGAGGTAAAAGTATTAATGTTTTCAAGTTTGTTTTCTTACCATCATATCCAAGAAAAACCCTTGTCAGGCAGGCTTATCAAACAATCTTCAGATACTTTGCCAAGTGAAGGGCCTCCTTCATTCATGAGCAGATGGCCAAGGCATTGACTGTTTTTAAAGACTGATTGGTCAAAGATGCAGTGGAAAGAGACAAAGAAGGAAATAAAAAGTCATTACACAGGAAACAGATGGTGTTTATGTTTCAAAAGGTATTGGTTTTCCTACTCATAGGGAAATGTCTTTCAAACTATACATCATAGTGGACAGGAGACAATTTGAATATGCATGCCATTGATACAAAAAGGGGCAGTTTCCTTAAGAGAAGGGGTCAAACAACACCTCACTGTCCCATTCCAAGAAGTCTAAAAGAGTTCCTTTCAAGTAAACAGAGAAAGATAGTATGAATGGCTGAAAACGATGGTGATTGGAGAACTATAGTTAAAGCATCGAGGTTTTCCTTTGTTGATTGCCTTCCATCATAGGTAGAAAAGCCCTTGTTAGTATGCTCATCGAGATAGTCTACATGTAGTTGGGACGAAGGTCAAAGAACATCGAGGCTGCAACTACATTTGTACCCATTGAGCAGCATGAAGTTAAAGGACACCTAAAATTCAAGTCATTTTCACAGTAGGGCATCTTTTCCTCCAAATCAGCTAGAGCAGACACTTTAAATTCAAAGGTAAAAAGGGGAAAATCTATCTCCTTGCAGAATGGCAAAGGATGCTTCATCAAACTTTGGGTGTTGTTGAGTGGATTCTCCATGTTGAAAATATCATTAAAGACAGCAGTGGCAGAGTTTCTTGTTTTAGAAAGCACAGTGAAAATGCAGTAGGAGAGTTTTGGAAAGTCCTAAACAAAACCTTTTCCATCTAGAAAAAGGTCCTTACTGTGTTCCTTCTTCAAATATCCAACTCCACTCTGTCGAAATATTTGTGCAAAGAGGGCGTGAAAGTATTTCATGGGCCTCCAAAAAACCCTCACAAATAAAATGTTGAAGGGAGTTTGTTTTTTCGGCTATAAAAGAGTTATTAACCATAGGAAAAACGTCATTTGCATTTCAAAACACAAGTAACATTCACGCCTAGCCATCCACTGAAGAAACAAGAAAATTTCAAGAAAAATAGCAGAGTTTTGGAGGCTTTAAGCCTGCGCAACGCCTGAAGAAGAATTAGATGGCGGTCAACGTATGCGCGACGCACCTGTACATGTGCGCAACGCGCCTGTACACGGCGCCCGCCCGACCCGACAGGGCCACCCGGTTGGTAAACTGCGCGACGCTCTTCTGCCACAAAGTGCCGCGCACTTCTATAGCCTCCAACACGTTTTCAAATTGAATGCAAAGCTGCTCCAAGCTTCTCAAAGGATCTTCCATCAAATTCAAAGAGGTATTTTGAAGCTGCCTTTGAAATTTTCGAAATTGCCAAAGTGATAAAAGGTTAGTTTTTGCATAGGCATATCTGTTGAAGCAGCATGTTATGGTTGAGGTTCATTGAAAAAGAAGCCTTGATTGTTTGGAAATTCCCACTGACCTCTGCCAGCACCTCGAATGCCTTTCAAAAACCTGCCACCTTATCCTATGGACAGAAAAACTACGCTTGTGTGGTGATCTGAGGTGTAAGACTGTGGTTAAAAGCTGAATGTGTTTTTAACAGCGCCTACAGGAAAGAAATATGTTGAAATAAGAATAGTGTGTTCTTACCTTTTCCTAAATCAAAGAACAAAAGTGTTTTATTCCTCGAGATACCAAAGGGCGGAGGTTAAACCTATAAACCACAGAAGGGGCAGTTTTTTCTTGAGTTTTTCCACTTGACTGTCTTGTTCTTCATGCTTATTTTGACAAGTTGATTTTCAGATGGGGTAGGGGTTTTTTCTACAAAGGACAGGGTTTCCATATTAAAACAAGAGTTTTGATTATGTGAAAGGATATTCCCCCTATGGGCTTGGTTGAACTTGTGAAACATTCTTCCAAATTCTGTCACCATGTTCCATATCAGTGAGTCTGGCTGTATGCTCACACTGGGGGTTAACTTTGTTTGTGTATGATTCTGTTTGATGAAGTGACATACCCATAGAAGACAGTGAAGTATAATCAGAAAAAAGGGTTATTGTCAAAGAGTAGTTTATAGGTTGAAAGCTACAGGGGAAAGTTGCTCACACTTCTCACAGAAAAGACAGTGTTCACTGTGTTTGTTGCTTGACTGTCTTTTGTTTTTCGAGCTTATTGATAAGTGGATGTTCATATAGAGTAAAGGTTTTTCTAACAAAGCCAAAAGGGTTACATTGATAAGAGGTCCTAGTTATTTTGAAAAGAGAAGACTATTGCAGGCTTGGTTGAACTTTTGAAGCATTTTTACTCTGTCACCTTGTTCAAAACTGTGACATTTACTGTTTGATCACACTAAGGGTTGATTGCGCCATATGTAAGTTTGTTGAGTGATTGGCACATTTGGAAGGGCAGGTTTTGAAATAATGGGAAAAGTACACCATTGATCCAAGGTACAAAGATGTGTTGTTAACCTCCAAACATCACAAAGCAAGGAAATTTTGACACTGTAAACAGATTTCTTTCTAGCAGTCTGTCCTTCATTCCACTGTATTATTTCTTACTGAGAAGTTGTTGACTGAGATATTTTCAAGGTGGAAGGATATTTTAAGAGAAACGATCTGTGTATGTAGCAAGGAAACTTGTTGCAATCATCCAAATTACATTGTTTCTCTATCAAAACAGTGAAGTGACATAGTTTGGCTCCAAGAAGGTAGTTTAAGGACAGTGAGGCAGTTTATCTCTTCAAAAGAACATTTAGGTCAAAATGCCTCCAAGGAAAGACAACAGGAGTAGCATGACAGTGATAAATATGAGCAACAGCAGGAAAAAGAGGGGAAGAGTGCTGAACAGCAGTAACTCAGTAGTGATAAACAGCAGTTTCAAGAAGCGCCCGGCATGGAAAGAGGAGAAAGGCATATCAGCACTTGATATTTTGGCCTCAGCTTTGGAGCATGTTGCTAGGGACCCTTGAGGGTCATGCGTGCCATTTTTGGGCCCATTTCGACAACTTTTTGTTTTTTGGCATTTTTTGAGTTTTTGGTCGAAAACTCATAATTTTGCCATTTCAGTTTGAGGATTTTCCAAGGGATGAGGATGATACCAATTGATGCCATATTTTCATGATCAGGTCCTCAGCGATTTTCAGAGCATTTGGAGATCATTCGCCCCCTCAAATTGGCGAAAAATGCTCACTTTTTGCACATTCTGCCCGTCATATCAGCAGTCTGCTATTTTCTGGCTTTTTACACACAGGTACAGATTTGGAGGACTTCCAGGCATCAGATTGAGGTGATTTCAGTTGCGCCGGAAAGTAGACACAGAGAGATTTCCAACGGGCCATCATGAGCCTCATTTCGACACCGGGAAGGCTGCCAAATGTTTCCGGCAAGTCAGGGGACCTTTTCCTGATATAAATTTGAAGTATTTTTGTAATTTTTGAACCTCAAAAATCTGCTTTTTCCAAATGTGCGTTTAGCTATTTTTGCACTTGGAAAATGTTGCAAAGTCAATATAATTTCCGTTTTTAGCATTTTTTAGATATTTTATGAGATATTTTGTGCCTTGGGCCTTGCAAAGCCTCAAGGACAAGTTTAGATATTTTGATTAGGCCAATGGGATAGCTAGTTGCACCATGAGGTTTTCCTCACTTGAGCCTATTTATTCCACGAGGCTTCATTGTAAAACAAGGCTGAACTTGAGAGAAGAATCAATATATTGGTCATATGAGCTTTGAAGAACATACTTGTGTTATGATTTTGGACTGCCTCTTGGATGCTTTTGATGAATGATGAAGGATTGGTGATGGATTCCATGACATGGTAGAATGGTATAGTGTTTTCTTGCTTTGTTGTTGTCTTCTAGTTTTCATTCATTATACATGCTTCTTGCTGCTATAGATCAGTAGAGATTAATTTTGAGATATTCCCATGGAGGCACCTCAAAATTCCTGAATCTTCATAGCTTTATGTTTTCTTCTTCCTTAGTTGTACTAAAGAATTCTTAACTGCTCTTTGGTAACTTAAGGATATTGTTTGCTAGTTTTATTCATAAGTTCTATGCATGTTGAGTAGGATGTATGGTGTGCCCTGCTTACCTATAAGCTGTCCATAGTTCTGTCCATGAAACTATCTCTTTGACTGATTAGTTTATCATCTTGTCGAACCAAGGAGGCCTAGTCCCGATCTAGCCCTTTGCCTAAAACTATGAAAGCTTGTTTGTCAAAGTGCCCAATAACTTAAAAACTGTGTTTAGGTGTTCCGGCATAGTATTTTGAGTTGTTAGTCCTTCTTATGTGTTTTCCCCAAAGTCTGATAGCCATTTCCCAAAGTTAGAGGGTCTTATACTTCTATGTATGGCTGGAATGTTTGATTTCTATGTATTAATTAGCTCATAGTTACATTTAGCATGATTAATGGCTTGCTATAACATGTTTATGTCTGCTATCAACTAGTTATACTTGAAATCCTTCGTCTTTCACAAACTTGATGTCCATTTACTCCATTTTTCCCAAAGATCCCTTCTACCGTGAATCAAATCGGCCCTACACCAGCCTTACATCATCATCTGATAGCTTCCTTGACCTGTTTGACCCCATAGCCCAGTTGATCTAACTTCTTGTTATCCATTTTTATATCTTTGATCATTTTTATCCCTCACAAACTTAAAAAACCAAAAATCAAAAACTCACTTTATAACTAGCCTAATATCAGAACACCATAAGCGAACACACCGATATCTTTTACATCTAATAGAGAGAGCCCTCTCTGAGTCCAGGAAGGCTAGGTCCTTGGGCTCCAAAGCTTGGTTTGATGTTACATCGTCATTTGGCTAGCCAATCGACCAAATCACGGGACCCTAACGAGTTTGAGGGAAATGAGAGGTGACATCTTTTCCAATGGGAGCTAAGAGAGTGCGGAGGAACCAGTCCATATAAACCCGATCATCGAAGGGGGGAGCTCGACATAAGCTTTGTCTCCGGCGCCATTCCTGGACATGGGCAGAAAGGCGGGTGGAAGAGGTTTGCTTAAAAGAGGTCAAAAGCTCCGTACCAGTATCGTATCGGAGAGGGAGCTGGAAATAGGATAAAAAGGCCTGGGAAATGGTCACAAAGGTGGTATGGGAAGAGGTGGTCTGGTCAGCATACCATTTCGAAGCTTCGCCAGTAAGCGTGTGTTGGAACAACCAAAGGTGGATGGAGTCATCGGTAATAGAGTTGGAAGAACACCACATGTGGAAGGAACGGATGTGGTTGGTGGGATCTTCGCCAGCTAGACCTTCAAACTTAGGGATGTCAGAAGGGAGCTTGGTTGGCATAGCAGGCCAACTAGCGTCATGGAGGATAGGGTCATTGATCAACTGATTGAAGTCGAGGAGGCTAATGCCGGCCATGTAAGGGAGCAAAGGTGCAGCTGGGGTAGTGCCTGTGGCGGTTCCGCTAGTGGTAGGGCCGGCATTAGGGCCGGGATTGCCGCTAGCGTTAGGCCCTGGACCAGACATAGTGAAGGTGACAGGGGGAGAACCAAAAGTAAAAGGAGAACCCGATGAATCAGGAGAGGAGTCGGAGTGCGAACTCGGAGGGGGACTGGCTCGACGACGACGGGACGGAGCAGGTTGATCAACCGGAAACTGTGGGTGAAGGCCAAGAAGTCTCCGGGAAGTGCACCTTGGGGGCGCAATGATGACAGGAAGAAAACAACCGACAAGGGCAAGGAGGGACAAAATCAAGCGAGGTCAAGGGCAGAAAGGTGCAGTGTCAATTTATTTTAGAGTCTTTGCCAGGCGGTGTTAACCAGGCGCTTCTTCACTTAGGGTCAGTGTGTGATGTGCGTTAATTTTAATTTTTAAACCCAGCCGTTTTGAGAGTAAAAGAAAAAGTGTGCTGCGTAACTGAAAATAAATCTGCAAAGAACAATATATAATGCTGAAAGAACAGAAAATTAACAACTAACAAAGCAGCAATCTAACCCAAGAAGGCGGGTCTCTCAAAACTAGTCTAGAAGATAGAATAAAAATAAGTTAAACGCACTAAAAGAGGCCAATAGATCTAAGGTCGGGAGGGACAAGGATCTAAAGGATAAAACTGCTGGGAAGAGGTGCAGATCGCAGCCAAAAGACAGAGGCAAGGTGGCTGGAAAACAAGGGGAAATCAGCACAAAGTAGAAGGGACAAGGAGGAGGCCCTAAAGGGAGGTCCAAACAAAACTACAAGAGGTGATTTGAAAGGAAGGGGAGCTGATGTAAAGGGATCTGAAAGGGAGGTAACAGATCTGAAAAGGGAAGGCTGAAACTGAAAAAAGGGGACACCTGAAACAGCTAAAACTCTTCCACCAAAAGTGGAGGGTACTAAAGCCCTAGGGGGCTATGTTCCCACTTAGATGAGCAAAAAAGATCAGGAATAGGTTGAAACGGGCTAAGATAGAGGCTGGAAAACCCTGACAGAAGTTGCAGCAGAACCCAGAAAAATTGCAGAAAAACCACTGAAAAATTGGCAGGTCGCAGGTTCTGACCTGTTTTCAGTGCAGGTCGCAGAAAAGAGGCTGAAAAGTGCGACTTGGAGGTTCAGGTCGCAGTTTTTGGGCGGTAAAGTGCGACCTCCCATTCCGGTTGTCTCAGCGGCAGATTTTCAGAAAAGTTGTTGTCTCAGTTGCGGCTGATGTCGCTTACCTGCGCAATAGGGCCAGAAACACACGGAAGTTAGAAATTTGAATGTTTTAGGGTTTTAGAGGGGAAAAACAACATGAAAATAGGAAAAACAAAAAACTGAACAGAAACCTAGGGTCTGAAGTAGCTGGATATGCAGGAATATGAAAAACGATAGCGGTCGTAATTTAAAACCCGTGTGGAGTCGCCATTTGTTAGTATGAATCCTTTGTCGAAGTGTACGAAAAAGGACCACTTTAGCTACGCATAACTAATAGCCCTAACAACAAAAGTGGCTGCCAATATCTTCAGATCTGCAGTTAGTTAAACAAGAAAAGAGCTGCAAAACACCAGATCTATGCATGGAAAGACATTAAGCAGTAAAAACAAGGGTTTGCTCCATATACCAATAGAAAAGACAAGAACAATTTTTGAAAGAATTTTTATATTAATCGGGCACCTGGGAGGAAAACAAGAAGGCGTATCCAATTCTCCTCAGTGGGATGGGTTCTTGGAAGTCCTCAGCACTTCAGATCTAAGATTTCTCTCTCTTGTTGGTGCAGAAAACCCAATGCAAAGAATAGAACTCAATGGGAGCTCACACAACAAATGACAGAAAAATGTGACCAAGTGTATAGATCTAGAGTGATCTAATAGGCAACAAAAGGTGAAGAATGGTAGGAAAAACCCTCCTATTTATAACAAAATATTGGGTCATTCTAGATCTTGGTGCATGTTTAAAATAACATTAACCAAATCTAGATCCACCTTTTATGGAATATTTTATTATATTTGTTGGAGGGAAAAAGTATTTGACTTGGGTCAAATCCTTTTATTTGTCAAAAATAAATAAATAAATGATTTATTTATCTTTTTAAGGAAGTGGTTGACAGATAATCAAATAAATAATGATTTATTTAATTATTTGTGGGTGATTTGGTCATATTTAACAAGGAATATTATCTAAATAAGATTTAAATAAGTATTCCTAGAAATTAATAAGATAAATAAAGGTTTATCTAATTAATTTCTTTGTTTTGGGTTAAACATGACTAGGAATAATAATTAAATTATGATTTAATTAATTATTCCATAAGGAAAATCAAACAAATATAGGTTTGTTTAATATTTCCCTTTGGGGTTTCCTATCTAGACCATAAACAACCTAATAAATGTGTTTTATTAAGTTATTTCACATAGTGAAAGCAATTTTACTTAGGGTAAAATTGGTCTTACATGGTGTACTTGGGTCCATCTAATGATATTAGGTTAGATGACCAAAAAATGGTGTAACGTGACAATGGCCACCCTTATTTGTTTTTCTTCTTGTAGCCATGGATGTCTTATAGTCTTCTCAGCCTCGCTTGATTGATGACACCTGCAAAGTTCAAATCTGCCAGCAACCTTCTTGGCTTGATGAAGCATCTCTCCAGGGATCGAATCACATGCAAAGCTAAAGCGAAATATGACAAAAGGATAATTGGGGTAAGGTTTTATGGTTTAACTGAAAACTCATGCTTCAATCATGATACATACATGCCTAAAAAGGAAATGATGACATCAAACACGACTATGTACCTTTGATTTTATCATAATAGACTTGAACGACCTCTACCATAACTCCTCCAATCATAAAATGACACTTCATAGCGAATCTAACAAGACAGGTTAAAAAAATAGATTTTTGTAGTGAAGTTAGTTAAGCCTTTGACAGATTTGCTACGAAACTATTAGGCAGTTTCGCAACAAAATCTGTTGTTTTCTTGTGTAAACGCTATGAAAATTTGAAAAACTAAAGAATGTGCCCTTTGGATTTTGAATGCATGGGAAATGACAACTGACACCATATGAGGACTGATTTGACATGAAATGACATAAATGGAGGTGACCATGAAACTTAGGATAGGCTAAAAATGTAAAAATTTTCCTACATCTTGAAATGGCTTAGGAGACCTTATCCATTAGATGAGTGACCTATATGACCATATCAGGAAATGTTTCACAATTTTATGAGTGATAACATAAAGTATGAAAAACCTCATTGACTATCCTAAGAACTCATTAAGCTAGGAAAGTGTGTCATTAATTTCAAAAAGGTAGATTTAACATAGCCTTTATGTGCCTAGGAGTGGTTGGATGGGCCTTATGTTTTACCTATTTGGGAGGACTAACACAACTCATCCAATATTTGCATTAAAGTTTTTTTTATTGCAATAAAATAATTTAAAATTGATAATGCAGGAAGGCATTATAAAGATGTATATTATTTTTAATGTGGGAAGAAATTAAAAGAATATATTGAAGATAGATTTGATTACTTTGACATTGTTGATTTTGTTTCATAAGATTATTTTTCCAATGATCAAACTGACATAATTTAAATTTGGAGAAATAGGGATACAATTTTTAATATTCCATTTATCTGGCCACAAAATATACCAAATGAATATGAGTAAAGAAACATTATTGAACAACAAGAATCTCAAGGTATTCTTGAAACTTCAGAAGTAAAGGAAAGAGAAATGTATATTGGTTCTAGAAGAACACATGCATGGTTGTAGTGTTAGTGACTAGAGATCCATATGGTTATCCATTATGGGTTTCCAATGCTATAAAGGTCATTAAAGAAAATGATCATGTTACAAAAATTGAAGTACATTGGTATGTGATAAATACACACCCATTCAATGGTGTGCACAATCCATATATGGTAGTTAACAAACAAATGAGCAGAAAGAGAAAAAGAAAGAATCGAAATATAAATCATCAACTCATTGAGCTCTTAAAATTAGCTGATGTTAACATAATTGTTTGACTTCAATTTGAAAAAGAGAGGAGCTATTCACTCTAGGACCACAAAAATTACCACAAGGTTGCCACTAAAAGAAATAGTGGCAATATAGGATTTTGTTAAAATTAATCATATATCTAGAAATATTTTGGTATCTGCAATGTTGGGCATACATGTAGATTGAAATGGTGCATTGGTTTATGATAAAGAAGAATATGGGTCATATTTTTCTTCATCCATTCATTTGAAGATGATGTACCAATGGTGTGTCAAAATTGATTAGCTAAATTTGAATAATTGTATAAAAAGTTTATGTATTTTTTATCAATATGATGTTGGCATGGTAACTTGAAAAGAGTGTTTTAACTTGCATATGTTCTTACATGAAGTTATGGGTCATTTCTTTGTTTGTTGGATTATATGTTTTAATTATGAAAATGTAACCAATTTATTAGCTCATTTGTTTTGGATATAAACAATCCAACACTAACATTGAGAAAAAAGAAAAAAAAATCATTTATTGTAATTAATATTGAGCTTTTGACTATAAGTAAAAAGCGTCTCAAATTAACATTGCATTTCTAAATTATGTGGTGATATTTTCACATCATTATGTATTATATTGTGCTAAGAGTGATAAACAAACCCTAGAGTGAACATTTTAAGGTTCATTTTATGATTTTTTTGATCCAGGTTGATGTTGGTGGCCATCTGCTTATTCCACTTGGAAACCCACCAATGTTTCTTTCAGTTTTCTAGTTTCCTTAATTGTAGCAAAATTTACTATTTTCGGAAATTTTTTGGGTCCTGAACTTCCAGAGACTTTCTAAGGCTATAAAAGATGTTTTTTTTTGGGAAAACCTGTTATGTGGTTGTAGGCCTCGAATGGATATTTCTAATGATGTATCATTTGCATCAAACAAATATCATATGCCAAAGTTACGACCCCGAGAAATTGATTTACCAATTTACCCCAACGGGGCCCATAGTTTGGAATTTCATCTCCTAGGGTTATATTTTTGGATGTTTAGGGTTTTCCATTATTTATCAATAATAAATGGGCCTTTGAGCCTCATTGAAACACATTTCAGAAGCCTGTAGCCCCTGCATCTCTTCTCAGATATAAGCTACCAACGCCCTAGCTTGTTTATTTCCATTATGTCTGTAAGCATATTTTAGTTATGTGATAATAATGAAATGAAGGCTTATTTATGTTGCATCTCAGAATTTATGTGTATTTATGTATTTTATGTCATTCCTGGATAAGTATGGATCAGTGGTATCAGAGTGGTCTTCTCTTTCTCGATCGCTCTTTGTATGTCCCCAACGAGGTCAGGGTATAAGGAGTTAGGGCCCGATCTGGTTGAACCTTTACAAGATCAGCCTCGCAAACCCCGATGACCGCCCATGGGAGATGAAAAGAAAGACGATGGATTAGGATACCCTATCAAAATATTTATTTAGAAGACCCTTGAGAAATAAAGGAATGCAATGTTGGATAACTTTGCCCAGATTCTTCAACGTCTACCCACCAGTGGTGCATCTGCATCTAGCAACCACTCTGGAGGCACAACTCCTTTTGAGGTACAAGTAAACTTTGAAATTCCCATATTTGAGGGCCAAATAGATGCATACATCATAGATATATGGTTGAATCTATTAGAAGGGTATTTCTCGGTTCATGACTTTTCCAACCGGGAAAATATTACTTTTGCACTCCTCAAAGTCGCCCCCAATGTAAAGGGCTAGTGGGAAACCTACTATGAGAAAAAGGATGGGAAGGAAACCTCTCTTTTTTCATCCATGCCCACTTGAAATTCTTTCTGAGACTCCATCAAGGAACAATATTATCCTGTGGGGAGCTATGTAATATCCCTAAAAGGGAACAAGCAATAGTATTAAATATCACTGCTCTGAAATAATGCAATTCAACCAAATGAAAGCAGGAGGCTCAATATTGATATATACATCAGAAAATCAAATTTACGATGAGGCCCATAAAATTTATAACATGAATTAGAAGACTTAAGCAGGAATAAACCCTCAAAAGGAGGTGCTACAATCATATATATTCACTGCAAAAAGCTTGACATCGTTATTTTATAGAGCATACAACAACTGAAGATTACAATTTAGATCTATAGCATATAAGTGCATGAAACATCAGATCTATAACAGATCCATACACTATAGAGGCTCCTCTTTCAATTCCCTTAGGAGTTTTGAGCAAAACACCATGTACATGAAGTAGATCTAAGATCTAAGTTACATATATGCAGAAATATGTAGAGATTCAGAAATGTATAGTAGTATGTAGATCATATATGATTTAAACATGTATTAGATCTTCTCCAATAGATCTCAAAATATGATGGGCAGATCCCCAACACATGAAGCCCAACTCTCCAAACGGTGTGCTAAAACACCCTGCAACAGTACCTACAAGAAAAATGAAAATCTAGAAGGGAAACTGCGATGTAGGCTTTAGTACATCTTTGGCCTGATGCTAAGATCTAAAAATTTAGCTTCAAAGGTCCAATACACTCTTGCCAATGGGATAGAAGGCTTTCCCACTGAAAAGAGGCACTAGAATGGCCTAGATCTGAGTAGATCTAGCCTCCACTTGCTGCAGCTCATAAGGAAAACCCAACCCTCAATATGATCAACGTTGTAGGTGTTAGATGAAGCTTGGACAAATGCCTAATAGTGAATAAGACAAGCAAGACTCTTCCAAGAGGCCTCTCAAGGAAAGATGTGGGATTCCCAACCAGGAACACCCAGTGCCAAACAACACTATTCTCTGCTAAACAACCAAGAGAATGATATATGTCTAAATAGACAATATATTTAGAAATATAATACCATCAACAACCTTCTCATGCTGTCCTCCTCTTCCTTTTATAAGATAGAAATTTTGCAAAACCCTAAACCATCTCAATGATTTAGCTTCTTTCACATGTGCCACCTCCAATTAAGACTGCATTGTGCATCAATGAGGATCATCTCTTCTAGACAGCATTGTTGATCTGGTCAAGGTTGACTCAGTCAAATGTCTCAATCCCTTTCACACATAAGGGTGTTTTATTAAGATAGCCTAGATTTATGTTTGTTCACATGTGGCATTGATTTATTCTTTGTTTTAGGAATTTTTATTGTCCTCCTTTACACATTTATTTATGCAACAAGAAAATGAAACAAAATTGTATATTCCCATTAGCTTGGGCCAATGGGAATATTATCGTCCTCCCCTCCAAAATGTTGCTTGTCCTAAAGCAACTGATAGGGTGAGTGCTGCAACTCTCCTCCTCCTCCATTGGTGACACCATCATGAATTAAGCTTCCTTGATAAGCTAAGTGTTCACCAATCCAACCCTCCATGAATTGTTCCTCCAAAGTCATCATGAGATGTACAAAGTCCATCCCACAAGGAGTCAAGAATTCAAATGAAACAAACATGGGTGAACTAATACTCTCCCTGAAACATGTAGCATATGATACATAGAGGGTCTCCATCCCATGTGGTACATACATGCCTCCCATCCTCCCTCCATACATTCCCATAAAAAGTACAAGTATATCATCAATGTATGGGAGCAAAACTACATACATACAAACAGAATTTTGAGCATGTGGAGGTCGGTCATAGTCCCGCATATGGTACCAGTGCAGGGCATATCCTACCTACATCATATCAAGGTGTGGTAATTGCTTTCCCCACCACTTACTTTCTGCACATGTCATCTCACTATGGTTGAAAGTGTGAGATATGTTTGGTGCTTTTGGGAAGCACCCATCATGAAATAAAATCTCCCTTTGCACATCAAGGGAGTGGCCAAGTCCAGGAATTTTTGTGGCCCAATGTTTGCCATGATATTTACATTATATATTACTCCTTCTAGGAGCCATGTCCTACATACAAATGGTGAAATAACATGTACAATTAGGAAATAAAACATACTTAACATGATCATATTCTTCACCAACAATGTCTCTGATACACAAGGAGTTGTGCATGGATCTTTCTCCTCTTTCAAAAGAAGGAAGAAATGGCTGAGATAACTCTTGAATAGAGTCATATGGTTGCCTCAACTCCAAATAGTTCATTGATTCTTGAAAATGCTAATGTAGCTCTTCTTTCAAGCCTTCCCAATCAAATCTCCTCTTGATGATGTTGTAGATCCTCATGGAATACATATGGCTGAAACAGAACTCTTTGTATGCTCCTTTTAATAACTTCTTCTTGAGCTTAGAAGCTCTAGAAAAGAATATCCTACCATGATGATAGATGACTCCTCCTTTGACTAAGTAGCCCTTCTCATGGAGCTGGTCATCAAGTATCATACATGTGTGAAGATATTTGGAGTAATCCACCAGCAGTTGGGATTTTCAGTATAGATCTACACTGCTCAACAATGACAGCGATGATGATGCATCAATAGAATGGACTATCATGTTTTTGCTTTCCTCCTTGACATCTCCTATGTGTTGGAAGGTTTTTCCTTCCATTTTTCTCCTCTCATAGCGTAGATCTAGAAATGAGAGTGGGTGATGAGGATAAGGGAAGAAGATCTCCCTCTTTCTTGAGCTTACCCAAGTCTCCCAGTGTTGTAGATTTTTCTTCAAGTGCTCCAATCCTTCCTGGATCTAAGTTTGGAGAAACAAGTTGTGAGGTCTTCCCCACCAAAACTGAATCAGGTGGCCTCCCAGGTGGTTTTCCACTAAATAAGAGTGTCCCATGTAGAAATCTCATGAACATAATAGATGAGATTGTAATGTCCTTGCTTCCACTGTGCAAATCCATCTTTGTTTTTTGTGTGGAAGTGTCATGTGAGGGGTAAGTATGCATGCCTTGGATAATTTGAGGTTCACCACTCTTCTTGTCCACCCATTCCATTTGCAAAGCCTTCCAATCAGTGGTGACTTTCCCCAATGTAATCAACCATTGGACACCCAAAATTATATTGCTGTCTGGTATGCCAACCACAAAGAAGTGATCCACCAAAGTGTAGGATCCCATGATGACTGAAAGTGATGGGACATAATTCATGCATTCCATTGTTCTATCTCCTAGGACCAGAATAGAGAATCCCTCAAAAGTATTAGTGGGTATTTCCCTCCTTTGCACAAGATGGGCATCAATGAAGTTGTGGGTGGCCCCACCGTCAATCAATATAGAAACCCTCTGATTCATGATTGAACCTTGAAATCATAAGGTCAAGTACTTAGGTACTCCTCTCAAAGATGCAAGAGTTCCTCCAATAGGAGAAAAGGACCCATTTCCATCTCCGGATGGTGTTGGATCTCCTTCTTGGTTCATCATATTCATCTTCTTCAAGATCTGAGAAGACATATATGTAATGTGCTTTACCAGTAGCACATCTATGTCTAGGAACCAATGGTTCTTGACAAGTGAAGAATAGCTTCTTCTCCTTATATATCTCTGGATTTCAATATCAAGAGGCTTCTTAAATGAGCTCTCCTTTGAGGGAGAAACTTTTTCTTCCTTCCCTTTGGAAGAGAAAGAGGGCTTGTTCTAAAAACTTTCCTTTTATTTTGGCAAGGCATCTTGAAGGTCTCTTGCCCTCTCAATAGCATCATGTAGGGTAGTGGACTTGGTGGATTTCACCAACCCATGATGAGGTTTATCTAGACCATCGATGAACATATACACCCTTCTTGTTACAGACAAGTCAAGAACCATAACAGATAATCTCAAAAATTTAGAAATATAAGACTTTGTATTACCTCATTGCTTCAACTTTGCAAGGCTCATGAAAGGTGCTTTTGGATATCTTTTGTCAAATCTCTCCACCAATATTCTAGTGAACTCTGAATAAGCAGTCACATTGGCATGACCCAATGTTGACAAGCCATGGAACCACCAATCATGTGCTTCACCTTCAAAGTGTAGTGCTCCAATATTGATAGCTTCCATTTCTAGGACCTTGTTCAATTGAAAATAGATGTCAAGCTTTTATACCCATGCTTTGGCAGAACACTTGGATGACCCATCAAAATTGGGCAAGAAAAATCTACCCATAGAGTGATGTCGATCATGATTTTGAGTGAATCCACCCTCTTTATGCTGATATCTTGGTCTTCTTTTGTCCTCCAGGTGGCAGAACTCTTGAAAACTCAGCTGATATTTGAATCTCTGATTTTGAGACTCATATTCTTCAAATCAGTCTTCAAGGGATGCTTGCTATTTTAACCCTTCATTTCCCACAGCCAAAAAGGTAGGCATAGTGGAGCATTGGGAAACTTGTGGCTGATTCACTGGTTGATCATTCCAGTGGTGAGACATGCCAGAGCTTTCTCCAAGATGATATATCCTAGGAGATTCTTTGATTCTGTCTATTCTCATCTCTTTGATCTCTATAGAGAGATCTTGCATGGCTCTCAAAAGGGTTTTTGCAAACTCCTTTCATTCTTCATCACTTCCAAATTCAGGGGCTTTACCCTTGTCTTTATCATTATTGGTGTAATCAAACTTCTTCTGTCTTATTTTAAGATACCTCTTCTCTTTGTAAGTGAGAGGTTATTCTTATTCTGAAGACATATTGGCTATTTTAAGAAAAAACACAGGCTGTGCCAAGATGATTTCTCTGATACCACCGTAATATCCCCAAAAGGGAACAAGCAGCAGTATTAAACAACACTTCTTTGAAATAAAGCAGTTCAGCCAAATGAAAGCAAGAGGCCAATATGGAGGCGCAATATTGATATATACATCAACAAATCAGATTTAAAATGAGTCCCATAAAATGTATAACAAGAATTAGAAGAATTAAGCAGGAAGAAACCCTCAAATGGAGGTGTTGCAATCATATATATTCAATGCAAAAAGATTGACAACATTATTTTATCGAGCATACAGCAGTTGAAGATTAAAATTTAGATCTAGAGAATATAATTGCATGAAACATCAGATCTATAACAAATCCATACACTATAGAGGCTCCTCTTTCAATTTCCCTAGGATTTTTGAGCAAAACACCATGTACATGAAGTAGATCTAAGATCTAAGTTATAGATCTGCAGAAATATGCAGTGATTCAAAAATGTACAGTAGTATGTAAATCAGATATGATATAAACATGTATTAGATCTTCTCCAATAGATCTCAAAATATTATGGGCAGATCCCCAACACATGAAGCTCAGCTCTCCAAATGGTGTGCTAAAACACACCACAACAGTACCTACAAGAAAAATGCAGATCTGGAAGGGAAACTACGTTGTAGGATTTAGTACATGTTTGGCTTAATGCCAAGATCTAAAAATGTAGGCCCAAAGGTCCAATACACTCTTGCCAATGGGATAGAAGGCTTTCCTACTGAAAAGAGGCACTAGAATGGCCTAGATATGAGTAGATCTAGCCTCCACTTGTTGCAGCTCACAAGGACAACCCAACCCTCAATAGGATCAGCGTTGTAGGTGTAAGATGAAGCTTGGCCAAATGCATGATAGTGGATAAGACAAGCAAGACTCTTCCAAGAGGCCTCTCAAGAAAAGAGGTGGTATTCTCGACCAGGAACACCCAGTGCTAAACAACACTATTCTCTGCTAAACAACCAAGAGAATGATATATGTGTAAACAGAAAATATATTCAGAAATATAATATCCTCAACAATCTTCTCATGCTCCCCTCCTCTTCCTTTTATAAGATAGAAATCTTGCCAAACCCTAAACCATCTCAATGATTTATCTTCTTTCACATGTGCCATCTCCAACTAAGACTGCAATGTGCATCAATGAGGATCATCTCTTCTAGACAATGTTGTTGATCAATTCAAGGTTGACTCAGTAAAATGTCTCAATCCCTTTCACACATAAGGGTGTTTTATTAAGATAGCCCAGATTTATCATTGTTCACATGTGGCATTGGTTTATTCTTTGTTTTAGGATTTTTTATTTTCCTCCTTTACACATTTATTCATGCAACAGGGAAATGAAACAAAATTGTATATTCCCATTAGCTTGGGCTAACTGGGAATATTACAAGCTATGAGGACAAGTACATACAATGGACTACACTACAACAACAAAGGGATCAATATGTGCATGAGATGACGAATCTGTTCCATACCATGCATAAAAAATTGGGTATCAAAGATTCAGAGAAACATTTGGTGTTGAAGTATTGTAGTTGTCTGCACAGATACATTCAAGAAGAAATGGAGTTCTTCGATTGAGAAAAATTTCAAACAGAAGAAGCGAGACTTTGGATCTGAAAATAATAAGCAAGGGAAAGGTGCCCCCAAACCGTAGAACAAAGGACAAAACCAAGGTGGGGCAGCCTAGGATAACCTACCAAAGCCACAATCAAAGAAAAACACCACAAATCCAAAGAACGACATGGGAAAGTGGTGTGAGTTCTGTTATCATTCTATAATTTTAAGATTGGAAAGAATAATTATATAGGACAACATCAAAACTGCATTGGAGTCTAGAATCTAGCCCTCCTAGACTCAGAGAGGGATCTCTCTTTAAGATTTAGCTTTGTTTTATGAATTTGATATTAGGCCAGTTATAATGCTTGTAGAGATTGATTGTTTGATTGGTTGTTTCATTGGATTGGTAGATCTGTTTAAACTAATTCCATTGGGCTATGGAGTGATAAAAGGTTGGGTTGTTGCATCAAATTTTCAAGAGCATCCACAAGACAAGCTAACTACACTTAATGGATCTTAAAACAAAATGAATTATGAGATGAAAGAAATAGTGAATTCAGTAATGGTTAAAAAGAAATTAAGAATTTCTTAAACAAAATTCAGAAGAAAAACATTTAAATTGCAAAGACAGCCAGAAATAAGGTGCTCTAAAAACAAATATTAAACTTCAAATTTATTTTTTACAATCAGATTTAAATGATGCACTGAGAGAAAAACAATGGAAATATTTAACACAAAAAAGGAATAACATCACTGCTCAAGTATCCTGCAAATGGTCTTTTATTATTGATGCTCTAGCTTCAAGAAAATAAAATCCTCCAATAGAAAAGTTCAACAATCCAGGATCCAACCCTTAATACTTCGAATGTATGAAGTATTTCACTGAATTCTACAATGATTGTTGTATCTACTAGGCAATATGTTATTAATTACGAAAAAAAAATAAAAAATTGACTAGTGTGACCACGAAGTGGACACGATGAAATTAATTTGACATCTGGTCTTATTTTTCAGAAGGTTGTTGTTGCATGATTAGATCTGGTGTTGTGTTGACCTATCTGATATGCTGACATTTACCCTTATTTGTATTCACATAGATTTTCCCACTGTTGCTCATCTAGAATATTTATCCTAGTCACCTTTCAATATATTTCATCTATCTCCGTGTATCTAGAGAAACATTAGGGGAATTTTGAGGTCTAAAATGGGACTCCTAAGGAAATTATAAAATAATAGTGGAAATAATAAAATAATATTAGATTACATCATCAAATTTTAGAGGGAAAAAATAAAAAACTACTTTTTCAACTTATCTTCCTATGGGTTTACTCAAAGTTTGAGCGGGAACACTCATTGGATGCAGAATTTGATTCCTCATAAAAGCAGTACCCATGTTGCATAATTTTGATTGGCCCTGCTACATAATAGATGAGAAATACATGAAAAACATGATTTCAATCATGTTTTTTCATGTATTTCTCATTTTTCATGTACAATATTCCATTGAATGTATGCGACATTAGTGCTCCTTGGATGAGGAATTAAATTTTGCATCCAACGAGTACTCCTGCTCGAAATTTGAGTAAAACCTTAGGGAGATAAGTTGAAAATAAAATTTGAAAAGTAGTTTTATTAGTTTATTATTTTTTAATTTTTTTAATTTTTTATTCCAAAAACGGTGAATCATCCCCCATGGTTGACATCATCATATTGAATCCTATTAGTTCCTATAAATTTTATTTTGGTTGTACATTTCTCTTAGGAGGACCATTTTAGACCTCAAAAGTTCTCTAATGGTGGGCTTCAACACAAAAATGTGTTTAATTTCATGTTGGATAAATATGTCATTGCTCATGGCCTCAAGGAAAGCTCTTCCTGTCATTGCTCCTCTATGACCTGCAAACTTGGTTGTGTCCTTGGCAATGTCTTTCAACTTCTTTCCATATTCTTCCCTGATAATAAGATTATCATTTATCACGAATAGTGAAGGTAACCCTTTGTTGGTCAGTGGCTCGATTCTGTTAAAGAATCTTTTGACGTCAATCTCTAAATTATGGCACTTTTCCTCCAACTATGTGACCAAGATTTTCTTGGTGAGCACCTTCTTGACCTCTATAATTGTTTTTGTTCTATCTTTAACTCCAATTTCATCCAATTCATACCTGCTCTTTGAATTCAGAAATCTAATGATGTTATTTTTTGTTTCAAGCATGTCCCCAAGATCCTTGGTGACAATAGCTATTGTATCATTGACCTTTTCAATTAATTCTTTCTCTTCAAATATGATTTGAATGGAAGGCCATATTTCATTCATAGATTCAATTATACTTGACCAAATGATCTCCTTTGCCTAGCCAATGGTGTGACCAATGGAAGCTTCCTTCTAAGCCTTTTGCAATCTTTCAATCTGTTTTTGGGCTCTTTGCAATTTTATCTCATGCACATTGTCAGATCTTTCCTTTTGATATTTCAAGATATTAATTTGTGCTTCCAACCTTTTTATCTCTTCTTTTTGGAAGGACATATTCTCCATGGCCTAAGCCAGTTGTTCTGTACCACTTAATGTACCTATAGTTCTTGATGTAGTTGAAGGGATGACTGCAAGAGGAACAACCTCCAAGGGAATGATGGCCATCTGTGCTGCTTTTTCCTTTCCCTTTACCAATTTCTCCATTTCAGTCTCCATCTACTTTAGTTGTGCTGACTGTTCCATTATCAACTTCATAATCTCTGATTTTTGTGTTTCATTCTCCTCTATGTCCTTGGTTAGAGGGTCTCTAGTAGATGACATTTTGAGTTTCTTTCTTAAGGCTGCTATGTCTATGTTTTTCTTCTTCATGATCTCTTACATTTCCTCTATATTTTCTAGATCATACCCAATCTTCACAACTAAATCCTCCAAGGATTTAATTATGGTATCCTTTGCAAGAGAATAAATTTTCTCCATCTTGAGGTGGGACTGAATATTGGTTAGTGATACCTGCAATTTAGACAGACTCATAGCAGTGCTAGTTAATGTGGATGAGATAATCTCTCCAGTATTCTTGTGCATTTCCATTTGATCTATTGGGTGAATTTCCTTCACATTAAACTCAAAAGATGTTTTCTTGAAATCGTCAGGTGTCTTTGGTTGTGAAATCAGGGCTTCTAAGAAAGCCATGCACATATTTCCCTTCTCTGAATCAAACGCCGATAGAAGCCTACTTTGTGAACTAGTGGTTTTCTTCCAAAATTGATTATAGGTGTTGTTATTCAATATTTTATTTTTCCTCTTGATCTCCCTCAAGGTGTCATATATTTTTTTCCTCCTTTTCCCTTGTAACAACAGTAGATGTAGGTGCTTGAAGGCTTTGTTGTTGAATTGGAATTGTAGTTGAAGTTGTAGGAGAAGATATAGGTTGGCCACTTGCTAGAGAGGAACCATGAGTGTCTCTAATATTTATCACTGTCTACTGCCCTGATTCCTTGCCTTGATCAATGTCCATGTGAACTCTTTCTCTCTTCCTATATTTAATCTTAAACTCCCTGTTAGATGTATCACTCACAGAAGGTGACTGATCACCTCTTGGTCTTTTCATTGTTGTCTCTTTCTCTTGTTATTTTCCTTTATCTTGTTTATCCTCTATATTTTGGTTCTCTTGTGGAACAGGTGTCTTTATATGTGAAGATGAAATTACCTACTCTTCAACCTCCTGCAAGTTGTTTTTTGTCCACTCTGCCCAATTCATAAATTGTTCAATCGCGTGCTTGTGTGTGTGAATGTATGGATTTGATTTGTTTTCTACCATATTCTTAGAGATACTGCCCAATGGGTCATAATACCAAGTGAAACTATGTGTAAACTTCATCTCTTTTAGCCTCTTGTCAGCCTCCTCTCCTGCTGCTCTACTATTGCAAATGAAAGGACCAATATGGGATTTGATCCTAAACTGAGATTTCTTCTTTACTAATAAAAAATTTACTGCATTTGCATTAATCATCTATCTTATGTATTCCAGGGAAAATATCCTCATGGGGAGGAAATTTGGTAGCTTGTAAGGGGACAACTCACACCCATATATTCTTAGCTCTATATAATTCCAGTACAAGTACCAGTCTCCAATTTTGGCTTCGTATGACAGTTGCATGATCTTTTTAATTTTTTCGTTGATCCTTGGTTCCATTGTGTTGTTGAGGATGCTCATAGCTATGTGCACAAATAATTCAATGAATCATTTGTAAGTGAATTATTTCTAATATTTCAACAAAATTTTTGTCTAGAAGATGACAGACTGAGGGATAGAATCTTCATTCAATTTTATCATTGCAAATTGAAACTTGTTTGCCTGAAAATATACAAAAATATAAACAATGACTGAAGTGTATTTAAACACTTCCTATGTGTGAAACTTTAAAAACTGATCATGAATGGCATCTTCCAGGAATTGACTGAAATTTAACATGATGGAAGGTTTAGAGTCTGATGAAAGTATTGACAGGAAGCCTACAATTGTTTCATATAACCACTGGTTTGAATAGTATCCTGGAAGGTAAGAAAGGATAGTGACTATGTGCTTAGTCCTATCAGAGAATGCATAAGATGAGTATGGAGGATTCTTCTTGGGCAGGGAAGTGTCTCCAACCATGAATAATTCAAGGGTTTTGGCTCTACTGGAAAAATATAATTTATGATAAAATTCCTTGAGGGTTTCATGGGAAATGGGTGAGGTTACTTCAATGACAGGAGCCTGCATCATGTGCATGATAGAATTGGCACTAATGGTCAACAAAACCTCCCATGTGGGGCCAACAACAGCCCTCTGATTTGGATCATAACACGCATGACACTTTCTTGTAAATTTAGGGCAAGTGTGAGTTTTTGGAAAGATGTAGTATGGTAGGTTTGTGTCCCACAGTCCTATTTCATCAACCTCATCAATTACTTTATCTTCCAACCAACAGTATATGTCGAAGCGGTCAAATTCTGAGAGAATCTCGTGAATTTTAAAATCCATGCCAGCAAGGGCAATATGATCAAGGTCCACAGGAGAGTGAACCATTGAATTAAATGGCTCTTGATTTTTCTTCTTTGGAGGCATGAATGTATCTAGAAATGAAACTAACTATCTTTTCTGTATTTGCAAGTGTACATATTAGAAAGGGATAAAAAAAAAGAGTAATAAATAGAAGGGATTTCTGCTTGATCAGAAGGGGAATTAGAAGAAAAGGGGATTAAAGAAGATGGATTTCTATTGTTTTGCAGACAATTGGAATTTTCTGCACTTTCTTTAGATCTGTAAAACTTCGAATTCGATCACCTGTTACAAGAAAAATATTGAGAGAACATTGTAACCTTTGAAACAGGTGGGGAAAGGTAAATTTATATGATGGTGGAATTTCCATTGACATGGTGCACAGCCGTTGGGTAACGATTTAAGCAATTAATGTTCAACGAGTCTTTAGGTAGGAGTGAGAGTGATTAGGCGGATGTGACGGTAATGGTATTATGGAGCAATGGGAATGGCATAGGGTTAATAGTCAACAACGCGGTTTAATCATGGTGGAAATTTCTTTTCAAAGGGGGTCTAGGAAGATAAGCGGAATAGCAAGGGTGGGGGGGTGTGAAATGATGGGCGCTTGACACATAGCAGATGGGTTGGTTTTGGAAACCACTCATTTCGGACCCCCCCCCCCCCTCCTTCCCTCGACCTTAAATTTCAGAGGATCAGGGGGGCCGAAAATAAATATGGGATGTCGGATGTCATAGTGGGGTAGAGATGAAGTGGAAGGTGGCATAAGTTTAATGATGACGTGATGGGCGAGCGGATGGTGGGGTCGGGTGGACTAAATGAAATTTTGGGCGAAGTATAAAGTATGGGGACTTTAGGATATGACATATAATATGTCAAATAAACTTTAAAATGATTCAATCCCTCAAACTTAGGATGAATCCCCTTTCTTTTTTATTTTTCTCCATACATGAAAATACATGAAATCTTTGGAATGATGCTTTAGAGTAAATTTAATGTCTCTCCACATTTATTTTTTCTTTCAATATACCTACCCTTTCACTAATCTAACATTTTTTCATCATTCTTTTGCAGGGAGAATTTAGGCTTGCAGACCCATATCTCTTTTTTATGCTATTCTAACCTACTCTTTCCCTTATTTCTCCTATTGATTCAGTTTGAATTGTTGGATCAATTTATTTCTACCTAGTTACTGATTTCCAAAGATTGAACTGTTTGGAAAATCCTTATTTTCTAACTTAGCCAACAAAAATTTAAAATTGTTCAATCATGCTTAGACTGTATGATTGAACAAAATAATCTAATCAGCAGTGGGGTTTTGATTTGAAGCACTTTCAATATTATTCTTTTATGGCTTTTCTTTCTTTTTCTTTTCTATTCCTTTTCTTTTCTTTTTTCATATTTTTTTTCAATACACCCTCTTTTATTTTTTTCTTTTTCATATTTTTTTTTCAATATACCCTCTTTTCTTTTTTTCTTTTTCATATTTTTTTTGGAAATCATGTACAATATGAAATTGCAACTATAAAATACTCAATCACCTTGAGATCCTATTATTTATAGGACTATAATAGTGGCTCCAACTGGGGATGTCACTTCTCCAAGTGAAGTGTCAAGAACATAAGATCAGTAACCTTGAGTACTCCATTTTCTTCAAACTCTTCATCTGATTTGTTTTTTTTTTTTTTTAATGACATCTCATCAAACCAGGCTTGGGCCTTCTCCATGGTATTCAACCTTTGTTAATGAGTTATCCAAATCACAAACTGTAAAATTATCGTATTTACAATGATGAAAGATCAAACTGTATTCTTAAGAGAATTAATGCTTCAACATGCTAACATTGACAGGACCTCCAGGCATCTCTGTTCCATCTAGCTCTTTAAGGAAATATGCATTGTTTCCTTTGAAAGAATCAATAATGTATGGTCCTTGCCAAAGGTTGTCAAATTTTCCATGTTTACCTTTGTCTTCTCTTTGGGAATCCCATTTCAAAACTTTGTCACCTAGATTAAAATCATCAGCCTTTGTTCTTCTATAAAAAATCTTATTGATATTTTCTTAAACAACTTGGGTCCTATTATAGACTTCTTCTAGGGACTGTTGTAATTGAATAGTTTGATTGATCCTTCTTTGTACATCATTTGGTTCAACTTGTATTTCCTAAATGATCTTCATGACTGGAACTCCTAAAGAGGAAGGAAAAAATGCATCAATTCCATAGACCAATTGGTATGGAGACATGCCAATTGATTTTTTGGTAGTAAGTCTATCATCCCAAAGTGCATTAACCAACTTGTTATGCCATGATTTCTTGTTGTCTTCCAAGATATTTTTGATGATAGTCACCAAAATTTTGTTTGAAGATTTAGCCAATCCATTACCGTGAGGGTAAAAGGCTATTGAATGTTCTAAAGAGATGTGATACTTATGAAAAAATCAACCATTTTCTTGGATTTGAAGGCTACATCGTTATCTATGATGAGTTTACTAGGACAACAAAATTTGGAAAGGATGTTGGTTTCAAGGAATTTTGTAATAACGAAATCAGTTGCAGCTTTGGAAGGGGTGGACTCTATCCATTTGGTAAAATAGTTTGTGGCAATAAGGATCCATTTGTGTTGGGTAGAGGATGGGGGATGAATTTCTCTAATGAAATATAAACCCCATTGTTGGAAAGGGCTTTCAATAGAATTGGATTTAAGGGAAAGGGCAACAATTTTCTCTTTCCTTCACAAATTTGGCATTTGTGGCAGGCGGTTACCATCTTGTGGATGTCAGGGAAAAGGGTAGTCTGGTAGAAACCATCCCTAAGGATCTTATTGGTAGTGGTTTTCCAATAAATATGGCCACCACTATCACCTTCATGGGATTCCTGCATAACTTTATCTGCATCATCTTTTACCAAACATTTGAGTAAAACACCTCTAGCATCTTTCTAGTATAAGACACTTTCTAGAATGTAGAATTTGACAGCTTTCAAATTCATAAATATAACTTTAGTTTTGGACAAATCAGGGCGAGCATTTAAATTGAACAAAATATATAAGATATCTACATACCAAGGAGAATTTAGGAATGCTTCATCAATTAGTTGAGTCACCAGTTCCACTTGATCATCTAATGAATAGACCATGTTGATATCTAGTGCATGAAAATTTGATTCAACCATCAATTTGGCTAATCCCTGTCCTTTGATTAATTTGGTAGATCTGATTTTCAAATCATATTCTAGAATAACAACAATTCATTTTCCTCTCTTCCCATTAGGACCATTCTACGTTAAAATTTCTTTGACTACTTCATTAGGCACATAAGCAATAATATGTGAATGTAAAATGTAAACTTTGAAATATCTTAGTGCTTTAACCAGAGCACAAGCATGTTTTTCCATGATTTTGTACTTTAAAGATTCATCTCTCAAGGCTTTTCTAGAGAATTCTATTGGATGTTCATGTCCTTCATTGTTTTTCTGCAATAATACAGAAGCAATAGCATGTTTAGGTGCAGAAGAAAAAATTATGAAGTCTTTGGTAAAATCCGGGCTGATTAGAACTGGAGCTTTTGTTAATGCTTATTTGACTAGATCAAAATATTGCTTAGCTTCAATGTTCCACTTAATTTCTGAATATTTTTTAAGCATGTTGATTATATTTCTTAGAATTTCTGCAAGATTGGGTATGAATCTCCCTAAAAAATTGATTTTACCAATGAAGGATTGAAGTTATTTGATGTTCCTAGGATGACTAATTTTGAGTATACCTTCAATCTTGCTAGGGTCAATTATAATTCCATATTTAGAAATAATGTGTCCAAGAATCTTTCCTTCTTCAAGACCAAACATTGTTTTCTTGGGATTTAGGGAAATTCCAAATATTCTACATTTCTCAAAAACTCTTCTTAGATGTGCCAAGTGTTCATCAATTTTTTAATGTATAGTAATGTCATCAATATATATCATAATGAAATGGCCAGTTTCATCTTCAAAAGCAATGTACATGGCTCTCTGAAGAGTGGCACCAGCATTCATTAATCCAAAGGGCATTTTCACATACATGAAAGTCTCTCAAGGAGTGGTAAAGGTTGTTTTGTCTTGATCATCAGGATGCCCTAAAACTTGATTATATCCTGAAAATCCATCTAACAAAGAGATCCTACTGGAGCCTACTACCATCTGCAATATGTGATCCATTTTTGGTAAGGGGTATTTGTCCTTAAGGGATACTTTGTTCAGATTCCTAAAGTCAATGCAAAGTCTGATTTCACCTATTTTATTTCTTGTAGGCACAATGTTGGATACCCATTTAGAATATATAAGTGGAAATATGATTTTGAACTCATACATTTTCTTGATTTCTTTCTCAACCAAGGGCATTAAGACATGATTTATCCTATGCAATTTTTGTTTAAAAGGTTTTTTATCCTCCTTGATTGGAATTTTGTATTGTATAATGCTAGTATCATAAGCTTTTAGGTCCTCATAGCTCTAATAAAATACATGTATGAATTCCTTAAACAAATCTATATACCTTTTCTTTTGGACAATAGGTAGTGTCTTTAACATTTTTATCATTTTGGGGCTTTCTTCACTACCTATGTTACACTCTTCAATGTTTGTTCCTATTGATTATATTTTTTGTTTTTGGCCATGTCATTAAAGTCAAATAGTTCTTCTAAAGGGACAAGCCCTTTAGGCAGGATATTATCCTTTAAATGAAGTTCAAATTCCTCTTTTTCTGGGTCGTAATGCATTTCTGTTTTATGTACAGTTTTATTTGCTAAAATATTTACATTAGAAACAATGGACTGTTTATCTACACTAATTGGTACATCAGTGTGACTGTCTTCTTCACAATCTAAATCTATGTTGCTATCTTCAAATTCATCCTTTGATTGTAAGAAACTCTCAATTTGTTTGTCATTACCGAATACTTGATAGTATATCATCTTATCAGGAACAGATGAACGATGTTTAACATCTATTGCGTATTGTTTTTTTGGGTGAGGAAATTGACATGTGCTTGCTAAAAAGGCTAAGCCATTCGCTAGGATGTTCTGATTTCTTGGAATAAAATCCAGATCATATTTTTTGAATGTTCTTAGGAAATTAAGCACAACATTTTTGTATGCTCTCAATCTAGGATGTTTTGCAGAATATTATCCTTTAATTTATTTTATCATTAGTTCAGAATCACCATGGTTAGAAATCCTCTTATCTCCAAATATTTTCAGCAATCGTAATCCTAAGAGTAAGGCTTCATATTCCTCTTTATTGTTTGTGAACAGAAAATTGAGTTTGTAGGAGTGACCTTCTGCATGATTTTTCCTAGCATTATATACCCAAACACCTGCTCTTGAGGCTGCTTTGCCGCATGAGCCATTAAAAATCATATTCCAAAGAGGTTCATTTTTAGGGTTTTTTTGTACAATTTGTATTTGGTTGTCATGTTTTTCATTAATATAATTTTTTGCATGGGTAGCGTGTGTGTCAATGTCTCCATCATTATGAAGAATGAAGGATTCAAGTTCAGTATGGACAGAGTACAAAGGATAGTTGTGTGTTTTTTCTTGACTACTCACCATGTACTTCATTAAAGTTTCCCTATAGAGTATTTTTTGTTTACCAAACACTGGTATTGTGGCATAAGTCATATCCATTTGAAGGGTCCCTTGTGACTTCGTTCCCCATGAGCATGAAAAAATCATGCCATACTTAGGAGGGATGGCATCCACTACTATATCCATCACTAGACTCCCTAGACATCTAACTTTGCTAGAATCAAATGAGTACAAATATTCATAGGGTCTAGTAATTTCAAGGCTAAGTTTCTCCATAACAGCCTTTGGCATAAGATTTTGTGATGCACCTGAATCTAATATGGCATTATGGAGAATTTTTCCATGAACATTAAGCCTAACATAAAATGGGGGAACACCTCCTTCTTGAGGTTTACCATCAACTTCTGGCCCAAACAAAAGTTCAGGTTGATCATCATTTAAATTAACAACATCATTAATTTCTCCTATTTTTAGTACCTTTAGGACTTGAGTCCTATACACATTGTTGTTTATCAATTCATTGAGAGGAAAAGAAATTTTCAGTTTAGCAAGTTTGTTATCTATACTTAATAGTGTTTGACTTTTAAGAAACCTTGAAAAATCAATCCTTTCAGCCACTAATTTTGTGGTAAGTTCAGTTTTTTGAATTGTACTAGGGATATCATTTTGGGAAATTTTGGCAGGGGTATCAACTATTCTCCTAGTAACATTTTCCGTGTTCTTCTTTTCTGAACTATTTACACTTTTCTTTGAATTTTTGTTGTTTTGTCGAGATCAGGTTCAAAGACCTTTTTGGCAGTGTTTTCAGAATTCTTTTTATTGGAGTTATCAGAGTTATTCTAAGGTTATACTGTCTGTGAACTTCCATGATAGCATTCTCAAATCCTGATTTATAATCATTAGATTATTCAGATTCTAATTCTGTTTGAGTTAATAAAAATAATCCTTGTTCTTCTTGAGTGAGAAAAACAAAGTCATCTTCATTAATTCCCATGAAGTTTATCTGGTTTTATTCTACTTATTTAACTAATCCCTCATCTTCATCAACATAATTCTCTCATAATGGAGGCCTAATTTGTTGATCAAGACCTCTTTTCTCTCTCTATCTTATCTGAGGAGGCTTTCTTCCAGGTTTTTTATTTATATTTTGAGGAGCTAGTTAATTTTCTATAGGAATAGTCCTCTCATTTAGATTAATCCTGTTAGCCACCTATAAAATTTGTCATATCAAATGGTGGCTAAATCAATTTTTTGAAGCCTCCAAGAAACAATTTTATTGCCAAATTGTTAGTTCTTGAAGTCTTATGAAGATGACTTATTCTTGAGTTAATCTTCACTGCTTTTTCCCTCTAAATTTTGAAAATCTGCTATTTTCCCTGAAGAAAAGACTGCTGCAAAAACTCCATTTTTTCCTCATTTTACCCCTCCTTTCACTCATTATTAACCTTCATTTTTATCCCCTTTTTTCCATGAAATTCCTCTATTTTCCATTATTTCCCTTCTTCCCTTCATAAATCCCCTTTTATAAGGTTTAAAACTCCTTTTAAAACCTTACCGAACCCTCAAAATCCTTTGAAAATCTTGAAAATTCATAAAAAACCCATTTTTCATTATATGCCTAAGCCCCTTTGGGCTAAGCCCTAAACCACTTCCCCACCATATAACCTCCACTCATGACCAAGAGTTAAAGTCCCGAGCGCTTATCACAATCGGAGTTGTGCGATGGGCATGTTTCTTTGTTTAAAGGAAAAGTCTCGATTCCGATTGGCCCCTCTTCTTTATATCCCCCGATCCCTTCATCTTTTCATATACCCAAAGGCCCCGCAATCGGGCTCTAAACATAATATAAAACCCCTCCCTGATACAAAATATCCTTTGTATTTCGTAAAAAATCTGATTTTCTTATGTTTCAAAGGGTTCCGCTGGTTCACGGTCTAAACCATTCCTGACCGTTGATCTTAAACCAATCAACGATCAAAAAAATCTCACATCAAAGATTTCATTGAGTGAATTTGAATATTTTATTTCCCCCTCCCGATTGGCAATCTCCCAATGGATTCTTAGTCATTGATCTCCCCCGCCAGGCGCAGATTCGACGGCCCACATTGCTCTTTTTCATAAGCCCTTCCCTCCACCTTTGGACCTCTGATTTGTTCCTCGCCATTGAGCTGGCCCTCAGATCAACAATCCACATATAATCGCATTGGTGCCCTTTCATCTCTCCTCCTCCGATCGCAAATATTCCGATTGTATGTGGGCCATCCATACACTAAGATCTGATGGTCCAGATCAATCCTCACAACCTTTGTTAAATTCATGAACCCCGATGTATAAAGTTTTAAAATAAATCTCCACCGTTGATCTCTGCAGATCAACGGCCCGCATTAACCCTTTCTCCGCCTGGCCCCTGCCTCTTATTTTATTTTATTAACCCCGAGATTAAATCTTCGTCGTTGATCTGTTTCATCCAACGGTCCATAATAAACTTGATAGGCCCAACTCCTTTGGGTCCTACCATTCTCCAGATTAAATCTCCACAATACATCCCTGATCTAACGGTCCAGATCAAAACTGCTTAGACTCTGCCCCACCTGTTATCTCCCGAGCATCTATTCTCCATCGCACTCTCTCCACAACCGTCTGATCTAAGACCCTAGATCTGACGGCCGGCACGCAGTTTCACGTAAATTTATGCCCGAAAGTTAATTCTCCAAAGTTACATGATATGGGCAGTTTTAAAAGGCCACGTGTTGACCAGTAATGCATATCACGTTCCAAAAGTTAAAACTGCCCTTCCTCCATTTTGCAGCACGAAACCAGTGGTTTTTATAGCCGAAACCACTTTACCCCATTTATATTGCATCCCATCGTGTTTGATCTTCGTCGTTGATCTCTGCAGATCAACGGCTCGTATTCAATCTCGTTTTCAATTCATCGCCCTTCGCCATCCTCCAAGGGATTCAATATTCATTCTCAGTCGTTGATCTCTGTGGCCGATCTAATCCGACAGCCCAGAATTCTTCAAAAACCCCAATTTTCACTTTAGCCCTTTGTTAACTCTGCCAAAGGTTTTCACTCATTTTTCTTCGCATTTTCCTTTTTCCGCTATAATGTGGCCCCTTCTACATAATATTTTTCTGATTGATCTCAACGATTGATCTCTGCGGATCAACGAATCTGACTTAATCTCTCCACCCTTTTTTCAACCGCCTCTCCTTTCGACCCCCGCAAAGCAATCCTTGCCATTGGATGCTTTCATCCAACGGTTGCTATCTAACGCCAGCCTCCAAAGCAGTTAAACCCAAATACGCAGGATTTTCTTAACTTTTTCTTGTTTGTGCATGTTTTAATGGTTGTTTCCATTATGTTAAAAGAAAATCAAAGGTTAGGGATGACGATCCCCCACGCCTTTGTTCATAAAAGAAATCATTCTACGGGGTTCAACACCATGTTTCATCCATGCCTCATGAGCACTGATGTCGTTTAAAAAAAAAAAAAAAAAAAAAACCTCTGTAACGCTTGCACATCAACAAGACACAGCAAAGCTTAAATAAACAGAGAGCATCAGTGTTAAAGATCTAGTCATAGTAGAGATGAAGAATTGAAGACTGTTTACACAGTTTTGAGGGATTATGGCTTAAACCGACTATCTAAAGCCTAATCCACTCAATTAAACGCAGTTTGAAGAACAGAAGATAGAATTAGGCCTAATTAAGCCTAACACGCAGAATTAAAGCAAATTAACAGTGTTTAAAGAAAATCAATAATATCTATCAGTCCAAGAAAGCCTCCACTGCCACATCAGAGGCTAATTGTATCCTCTCAGCTACCAAAAGCCACCTACAACCTCAAAGCATTCAAAAGAGGCCATAGTTATTGCCATAACAGAAGATATTTACATCAATACAGCTGAACAGTTATTTCAAGCCAAAGGAACTTATTGTAAATTGTCGGCAAAGTTATTACAAGGATAACGAAGAGCCTTAAAGTCAACAAAATCTTCCCATCAAGCTTAATAATTAATGTAAAACAATTAATATAGAGGAATATCTAAAATATTTTCCATTGAGCCCCTCAAAGGCCGAGAAACATTAAACTGTATTAATTGAACTTAGAAGATCTTTTATCCCATCCCACCTCCTCATTCCTTCTATAAATACTTTTGCAGAAGATGAGATAATGATTGTCACTACATATCTGTTGCATGTAAATAGTTTACTAAAGCTGTTGTAAGCTCTGTTTGTAATTGAAGATACCTAAGTTTGAGATGAGAAGTTTGAAGCTATAGAGGCCCACTGGACTTGAAGATTGTAACTGGTTTGAAGTATCAAATACAAGCTGATTTATGGGATCCTAGTCTATGTCAACAATGATGTTTTTCTTATTGTAAATTGTTATTTTATTTCTGTTTCCATTCTGTCCATTTTCTCTGATAAAGAACAACAATTATAGAGTTAGGATTTACTGTCAAAGGTACCCTGCTCTTACTGATAAGCTTTATCTATATGTTTTCTTCCAAAATTGTGTATTTAAGAATGATTCAATACAGTCCAAGCAGTTAGGAATGTTGGCATTCCCTCGTCCTACTATCTAAGCTAAACATTGTTCTTGAATGTTATTTTCAGTGTTTGCTATGTAAATATTAACTAGGGAACTTTATGGTGAGCCCTATCCTCTAGTTTTATCTCCAAAAGTTGTCTGAAATTTTCCCTAAGAATATGTTGAAATCAAGATAGGTTCAAAGTCCTTACCTGATCTTAGACTATTCTTTGTTATCTTATGTGTTGTCTTGATAAGTTTGCTAAGTAAAGCATTGCTAGGGAAGTTATGGTGAGCCCTGTCCTCTAGTTTCTTCTCCAACAGTTGCTTTGAAAAGTTTCCCTTAGAATATGCTGAAAGCAGGATAGGTTCAAAGTCCTTACTTGATCTTAAGCTATTCTTTTCTGTGTTTTAAATGTTTTCTATTGAAAGTGCATCAAAAGCTAGCTAGTTTCGAAGTACTTACCAGATCTTATATTACTTTTATGTCTTTCTTAAGTGTATGCCAAAAGCAGGATAGTTTCAAAGTACTTACTTGATCTTAGGCTGCTCTTTGTTCTTCATTTGTTTAAATTCCCCTTCTTATTGTTTCATTTCATTCCATAAAATCAACTTTAAAGAGATCCTTAGACATAGATGACTTTCCCCATGGACCACTCTTGAACCTTGTTGTTTCAATTAAATCCTACTATGACTCCACAGCCCAATGGATTGAAGTTGTTTCTTGCCTATCTTCTCAGCTGAATCAATTTTCAATTTCATTCACCTTCACCCTTCATTTAGAATTCCTTCACCTTCACATATCTTTGCCGAACCAAAACAAACAAAAACCTCGTTCTTCATAACTAGCCTAATACCATACCTCAAAAGCCTTAAAGATAAATCAATCTTTACACTTATAGAGAGATCCCTCTCTAGATTCAGGAGGGCTAGATCCTAGAATCCCAAAGTGGTTCAAGTGTTGTCTCTGCAGTTTGTATTTGCCAATATTGCAAATTACAAATTCCTAACAAATCCTATCCATCATTCTCTCCATATTTCTAACCAAGGAGTCAATTTTAGCATCAGATGTGGAAGTTGAAGGTTCTTCTCTTATAGTAACTCTTCTCTCAGTTCTCATTCTAGCTCTTTTTTCTAACAGGTTGGCTTCTACGCTCACTGCATCCCTCTGCATTTCTTCTAATGTGGCTGAGTTTCTTTCTCTTGTTTGATAAGACATTTCTGGCTCAAAACCATCTGGGAATTTGACTAAGGCTAAACCTTGTGGTGGTTTTATATGAGAAGGTATTGCATTATATAAACTGTTGAATCTGGTGCAATAATCCTGAACACTTTCAGCTGGGGCCTTCCTAATGTTTTCATATTCAGATAAAATATGAAGAGGGTTCTTTTTTACTTCCCACCTATTGAGGAATGTTTGATGAAATGTAGGGATTTCATTGATGTTGTTTACAGGTAAAGATTTGAACCATTTTATAAATTCTCCACTAAGACTCAGAGCAAACATTCTTAAATTAACACTTTCTTCATCTACCTCTTTAAAGTCAAAATACTCATTCATTTTGTCGACATGTTGTTGGGCAGTTACAAGACCAATTCCATCAAATAGTGTAATTTTTTACTGGTAATCCTATGGAATAGCTGCCAATGGTGCCGACAACACCAATGGAGCATATCTAGTTTCGATGATTGGTGGAGGTGGTGGAGGTAGATTGACAACGAATGGAGGAGGAAGTTGAGTAGAGGAAGGTGGACAATGGATGAAATATGATGGATGATGGGAGGAGGTGTGTGTGGGGGGGTTTGAGTACTTTTATGAGGAAGGATAAAATAAGTGGTGGAGAGTATAGAAGAAATAGGACTAACTGACTTAGGATGGGAAAACTGAGAGGTAACAAAAGAAGTTGTTATAGTCAATGCAATTAATTCTAAAAATTGTTGAAGGTAAGCATCATCAACGGTTGAATTGAACTCTGTTACCAAATATTGAAGAGTGTCCAAATCTTGGAGAAGCTAAAGATCAGATTGAGTTTGTGAATAAGCTTCTTTAACTGGACTTTTTTGTAGAATAGATAGATCAAATATTGTTTGCTCTATCCTATTCTCATATTTAGTACTCAATAAAACTTGTTCAAAGTGTAAATAAAACTGGATGTCTTGTAAGGTGACAAATTTTTCAGGGAGGGAATTTGTTCTATGAAGAAATCTGTTACTTGTTTGACTCTTGGGAGTTTTTCTTTAAAAAAAATTTAGGATTGTCCACTAAAGTAGGAGGATTTGGATCAGGATGGGATCTAGTAGAGATTCTTTTAGGACCCAGAATTCAGATCTGAAGCACATGCAGAATGATTATTTACAAAAACTAAAAGAAAACCAATCTTAGAAAACACTTCAATCATACAATGATTTTTTAACCAAGGTTTCTAAATTCGATTGAAATGACAAGTTTTTCAGTATTCCCTAGTATGGTCGCTGGTATGTTTTCGTTCTATAATTTTAAGATTGGCTAGAATAATTATATAGGACAACATCAAAACCACTTTGGAGTCTAGAATCTAGCCTTCCTAGACTCAGAGAGGGATCTCCCTTTAATATTTAGCTTTATTTTATGAATTTGATATTAGGCTAGTTATAATTATTGTAGAGATTGATTGTTTGATTTGTTGTTTGATTGGATTGTTCGATCTGTTTAAACTAATTCCATTGGGATATGGAGTCATAAAATTTTGGGTTGTTGCATCAAATTTTAAAGAGTGTACACAAGGCAATCTAACTAAACTTATTGGACCTTAAAACAAAATTAATTTTGAGATGAAAGAAACAGTGAATTCAGTAATGGTTAAAAATAAATTAAGAATTTATTAACCAGATTTCAGAAGAAAAACATTTAAATTGCAAACACAGCCAGAAATAAGGTGCTCTAACAAAAAATCATAATCTTCAAATTTATGTTTTACAATCATATTTAAACGATGCACTGATAAAAAAAATGGAAATATTTAACACAGAAAAAGAATAACATCACCAGATAAACATAGCTCAAGAATCATGCAAATGGTCTTTTATTATTGATGCTCCAGCTTCAAGAAAATAAAATGTTCCAATAGAAAATTCAACAATCTAGGGTCCACCCCTAATGCTTCTAATGTATGAAGTATTTAACTAAGTTCTACAACGATTTTCGTATCTACTAGGCAATCTATTATTAATTAAAAATTAAACAAAATTTGACTAGTGTGACCACGAAGTGGACACGACGAAATTAATTTGACATATGGCCATATTTTTTAGAAGGTCATTGCTGCATGATCAGATCAGGCATTGTGCCGGATAATTTCGTTGATCTGATGTTGTGCTGACCTATTTGATATGATGACATTTACCCTTATTGGTATTCACAGAGATTCTCCCACTGTTTCTCATATGGAACACTTATCATAGTCAAATTTCAATATATTTCATCTGTCTCCGTGTATCTACCGAAAGTGGGATTCAACACAAAAATGTGTTTAATTTCATGTTGGATAAATATGTTGTTGCTCATGGCCTCAAGGAAATTTCTTCCTGTAATAGCTCCTCTAAGACCTGCAAACTTGATTGTGTCCTTAGTAATGTTTTTCAGCTTCTTTCCATAGTCTTCCTTGGTAATAATCTTATCATTTATCACGAACATTGAAGGTAACCCTCTCTTGGTCAGTGGCTCGATTCTGTTAAAGAATTTGCTAACAACAATCTCTAAATGGTGGCACTTTTCCTCCAACTGCGTGACCAATATTTTCTTGGTGAGGACCTTCTTCACCTCTATAATTTTTGTTGTTATGTCTTCAACTCCAAGTTCATCCAATTCATAACTTCTCTTTGAATTCGGAAATCTAATGATGTTATTTGTTGTTTCAAGCATGTCTCCAAGCTCCTTGGTGAAAATAGCTATTGTATCATTGAAATTTTCAATTAATTCTTTCTGTTCAAATATGATTTGAATGGAAGGCCATATTTCATTCATAAATTCAATTATACTTGAATAGATGATCTCCTTTGCATGGCCAATGGTGGGACCAATGGAAGCTTCCTTCTCAGCCTTTTGGAATCTTTCAATCTGTTTTTGGGCTCTTTGCAATTGCATCTCATGTGAATTATCAAATCTTGCCTTTTGATCCTTCAAGATATTAGTTTTTGCTTCCAGCCTTTTTATCTCTTCTGTTTGGAAGGGCATATTATCTATGGCCTGAGCCAGATGTTCTGTACCACTTGATGTACCTGTAGTTGCTGATGGAGTTGAAGGGATGACTGCAAGAGGAACAACCTCCAAGGGAATGATGGCCATATGTGATGCTTTTTCTTTTTCCTTTACCAATTTCTCCATTTTTGTCTCCATCTACTTTTTTTGTGCTGACTATTCCATTATCAGCTTCATCATCTCGGATTTTTATGTTTCATTCTCCTCTATGTCCCTGGTTAGAGGGTCTTCAGTAGTTGACATTTTGAGATGCATTCTTAAGGCTACTATGTTTGTGCTTTTCTTCTTCGAGATCTCTTCTACTGCCTCTATATTTATTGGATCATACCCAATCTTCACGACTAAATCCTCCAAGGATTTAATTCTGGTATCCTTTGCAAGAGAATAAATCTTCTCCATCTTGAGATGGGACTAAATATTGGTCAGTGATACCTGTAATTTAGATAGACTCATAGAAGTGCTAGACAATGTGGATGAGATCATCTCTCCAGTCTGTTTGTGCATTTCCATCTGATCTATTGGGTGGATGTCCTTGACATTAAACTAAAAAGATGTTTTCTTGAAATCGGTAGGTGTTTTTGGCTGTGAAATCTGGGCTTCTAAGAAAGACATGCACAACTTTCCCTTCTCTGAATGAAAATATTATAGAAGCCTACTTTGTGAACTGGTGGTTTGATTCAAAAATTGATTATAGCTGTTTTTCTTCAATATTTTATTTTTCCTCTTTATCTCCCTGAAGGTGTCATATATTGCTTCCTCCTTTTCCCCTGTAACAACATTAGATGTAGGTGTTTGAAGGCTTTGCTACTGAATTGGAATTGTAGTTGAGGTTGTAGGTGAAGATATAGGTTGGCCAATTGTTGGAGTGGAACCATGAGTTTCTATGATATTTATCACTCTTTGTTGCTCAAATTCCTTGCCTTGATCAATGTCCATGTGAATTCTTTCTCTCTTCCTATATTTCATCTTAAACTCCCTGCTAGATGAATTAGTCACCGAAGGTGACTGATCATCTCTTGGTATTTTTCATGTTCTCTCTTTCTCTTGTTCTTTTCCTTTATCTTGTTTATCCTCTGTATTCTTCTTTTCTTGTGGAACATGGATCTATATACTTGAAGATGAAATTACCTGCTCTTCAGCCTCCTGCAAGGTGTTTGTTGTCCACTTTGTCTGGTTCATAAATTATTCAATCTTGGGCCTATGGGTGTGAATGTATGGAGTTGATTTGTTTTCTACCCTCTTCTTAGATATAATTACCAATGGTTCATAATACCAAGTGAAACTGTGTGTAAACTTCATCTCTTTCAGCCTCTTGTCAGCCTCCTCTCTTGTTGCTCTACTATGGAAAATGAAAGGACCAATTTCAGATTTGATCCTGAACTGAGATTTCTTCTTCACTGATACAAAATGTACTTCATGTGCATTAATCATCTATCTAATGTATTCCAAGGAAAATATCCTCATGGGGAGGAACTTTGGCAGCTTTTAAGGGGGCAACTCACACCCATATATTCTTAGCTCTGTATAATTCTGGTACAAGTACCAATCTCCAATTTTGGCTTCGTCTGATAGCTGCATGATATTTTTAATTTCTTCGCTGATCCTTGGTTCCACTGTGCTACTGAGGATGCTAATAGCTAGATGCACAAACAATTCAATGAATTGTTTGTAATTGAATTATTTCTGATCTTCCATCAACATTGTTGTATAGAAGATGATAGATTGAGGGTGTGAATCTTCATTCAATTTTCTCATTGTAAATTGAAACACGTTTTTCTGGATATATACAAACATATAAACAATGACTGAAGTGTATTTAAACACTTCATCTGTTTCAAACTTGAAAAATTGATCATGAATGGAATCTACCACAAATTGACTAAAATTGAACGCAATGGAAGGTTTAGAGTTTGATGAAATTATTGACAGGAAACCTACAATTGCTTCATCTAGCCACTAGTCTGAATAGTATCCTAGCAGGTAATAAAGGATAGTGACTACGTGCTTAG
>JAXQQM020071341.1:0-84074 GCA_034641835.2 Pinus albicaulis
CGTTCTTTCTTACTTTGGGCATAAATGATAGATTAATTCACAATTGCATGCTAGATTATGGTGCATCTACAAATGTTATGACCAAGAAGGCTATGGAGCAATTGAACTTAAGAATTTCTAGACCATACCATTACATTTGTTCAATGGACTCTAGAAAGGTTGAAGTCCTTGGTGTGGTTAAATATTTACAGGTTTCCTTAGCCGATTATCCATAAAAAATCATTACCATGGATATAACAATCATTTATGTGCCAGATGTGTGTGGAATGCTTCTCTCCATTGTAGCTGATTTAGGTGGCTACATTAAGATGGATTTATCTTCTGCCATTATTCCTGCAACAACAAGTGGAATGGTCAAATTATACAGAGAGGTAGAAAGAAGATACCATGTGGAAGTTCCAGAGAAGTTGGAAAATGGTGAACATGTTGTGCCACAGGAGAATCTGCCTCATTTTGAATTAGATTTCATCCAACCAGTATGTCAATTTTTATACCTCGCATCCCCTTCGCCAAGCAGAAAAAGAGGGAGATTTCAGTATGATACAGATATACAACGCAATGATGAGCAATTACACCAGCCTAAAAGAATGAAGTTTCAACAAGGGACATCTGAAAAGCAACAAAGTGTTCTACTGGTCAGCGGACAGATGCCTGAAATTGTTCCTCATCGATGACATTTGATGCCATAGGGCATCATTTTGTATAGTATTTCTAACACAACTCCCTTTTTGTTTCATTTTGATAGGTAGTTTTATTTCACGTATTTATATTATGACTTTTTCATTTGTTAGAGTAGATTTTTCTATTCAAGCAATATTTTCAATATATGCATGATGATTTTGATGTTTAATGGATATCTATTTGATGGAATTTTGTTTTCTTGGGTGAAATATTCTGGGGTTGTAACGTTACTTCATGGAAAAAACATGTCCCCATATGGAGCCAGATGTTGCACTCAATTTGTCAAAGTTCCAGGGAAGCGGAAGAGCCAAATTTTCTCAACTAGATCGGGTCATATATTAACATTCTACATGTCATTTGTAAATCCATTATGCAAGATGTAATGTAAATGATTCTAGTAATATTGTTTAATTATGTAACAACCTAGGTAAGCCTATGATTTTGACGAATAATTTAATCCTAGGAGGTTTTTTAACCTCACTGATTATCTATGTTTCTAAACATCGCTAATCAAAAGAGTTTTTCCCTCCAGCTTAAACCAAAAATATCGGGTGAAATTTATTGTCGAAGTCTTAGATGAGTCCTAGTGTTTTAGTCGAGTCAGATGTAAAAGTGATTTGGGAATAATTTAAGCTAGTTGGATTAATTATTTTATTATAAATCACTTGGTCTACTAGATCATATTTTGTCGCAGATGGGTTATATGTTTTGAGGGTTTATACCAAATGTGTATTCCCCCTTTGAGGGTTGTAAATGTAAAATATTATGTATTAGAGGGTGGAAAAATATTAAATCCCCTCCTGTGTACATTAATTAATTTTTCTGGTTCCTCACCTTCCGTGACATTTGCTGCTAAGATGTCAGCTGTCAAGAAGATGACCAAGACATGGGGCTCAGGATAGGAGGAAAATGGATGAGGAAACTCTTTGCATAATTGAATATAAAATTGCTGAGATAGAATCTGCCTCGATGGATGGGCCGACCACAATAGCTACCAGGACACATCTCACTTAGCTTGCTACTGAAAGAAATCAGATACTCAAGGAACTAGAGGAAACCTGGCGCCTTCGGAGCAAAGCTATATGGATAAATGACGGTGATGAAAACTCCAAATTATTCCATTAGTTTGAAAATGGACACAAAGATATTAATACCATATGGTCACTGGAGGACGAAAATGGAAATTAGGCCCATAATTTCCTTCAGTTGGCTCACATGTGGGTGGAACAATTTCACAACCTCTACAAGGATCCTACCAACACTAATTTTGTTGAAATCATAATAGTGGATAGATTATTTCCTGGATTTGTGGAACTAGATGATGAAGAACGATTGACATGACCTGTAACCATTCAAGAACTCCAGGACGCCTTGAAATGGTTCCAGAAAGATAAGAGTCATGGGCCTGATGTCTGGCCCATTGAATTCTACTTGGCCTTCTTTGAGATCATGGGACATGAAATCCTCAATCTGGTTGAAGAGTGTCCCACTACAGGGAAATTATATCATGCCTTTAAATCCACCTTTATTGCCCTCATACCCAAATTTGATGATCCCAAGCTTTTCTCTGATTATAGACCTATCTCCCTCTGCAAATGCATTTGCAAGATCATAGCAAAAATCATTGAAAACCGCATCAAGCCCATCCTCTCTGAACACATATCTCTTGAACAATTTTCAATTCTCCATCACCGCCAGATTCATGAAGCTATCGACACTGCCTAGGAAGTGATCCACTCCATCAAACACAAGAAGCTAAAAAACATAATTATTAAACTGGACCTCGCTAAAGCCTTCGATCAATCCAATTGGCTCTACATTCGCATGATTCTCACCCAACTGGGCTTCCCCTACAGCTTCATCAAATGGATCATGTGTTGCATCACCAATGTATCTTTCAGTGTCCTCATCAATGGATCTACATATCCCTTCTTCCACTCTGAACGAGGACTTCGACAGGGATGCCCACTATCCCCACTCCTCTTCCTACTCATAATGGAAGCTTTGAGCCGGCTAATCATAGATGAAAAGAATCAGGGCCGATTTCAGGGCATAAAAATTGCAGATGGATGCACACTCTCCCATCTTCTTTTTGTTGATGACGTTCTCATTCTACTCAATTGATCCATTGGTGACACTTTATATTTCTTAGCTCTTGCCAACTTCAGCATTGAAACCGGCATGGTCTGTAATGCACTAAAACCGACCATCTCTGTATTTGGATGCACTCCACACGAGAGGAGACTTGCTTTGAATCAATTTCCTTTCACTCCTCTGGATCCTCTTGATGGCCTCAGGTATCTTAGGTTTAGACTAAAACCCTCAGATTACCGCATTGTATATTGGACATGGCTTATTTCCAAATTGGAAAAGAGAGTTTTTATATGGCACAACAAATGGCTATCTCGGATAGGCCGCCTCGCCTTAATAAAATCAGTCCTGGAAGCTACTCTAGTTTATTGGATGTCACTTGCTTGGATACCTCGAGCCATCATTGACAGAATAAAATGTTTATACAATAGGTTTTTATGGAATGGAAACCGGGAAGGTCATACATTTGCATGGATTAAATGGGACTGCATTTCCCTCCCCAAAAAATGGGGAGGATGGGGCATCAAGAACCTGGACATTTTTGCTAAAACACCCGCAAAAAAAATGGGATGGACGATTATGACCTCCAAGAATCTCTGGACGCAGGTGGTCTACATGAAATACATCCAGCTCTTAAATATCATCGATTGGATCAGACAACCCTTTTGAAGCCACCGGAACATTTCATCTATATGGAAGGTTGTCCTTGCCTCATTCTGCACATTCAAAATGGTCTGAATTTGAGAATCAGATATGGAAATCTGACGCGCATTGGTATTGATCCCTGATCAGGATGTGGAAATGCGCACAACCTTCCCCGTGATATCATTAACCATCTATCTGATCAAGGCATCCACTTCATTGCACAAATTGCTGACCATTTGTCCTTGACTCTCTATCTGCAAGGCTGGAAAACTGCCAATCAACTTGGGCTCCCTAGGACAATGCACAAAACTTGGAAGTGATACACAACCGCTCTATCTGAAGGCCATATTCGTATATGTACAGGGGATGATGAATTAAGCCGAGTCCCCTCTAAATATGGGCTTTAATCTCCCGAAGAAGGCTACTTAATCATATATTCAGATCACTTCCCACAGATGCAAACTTGGTGGTGGAAGTGCATCTGGAAACTCAAGGCACAACTGTGCACTAGACTCTTCATGTGGTGCATACTTAATTACATTGCACCCGCAACGGAAAGCCTGCACAAAAGAACCATCCATGGACCCTCTTGGTGTTCACTCTTCCGGATAGACTCTGAATCTATAGATCATCTCTTCATTAGCTGCCACTCCTCTCGCGCATTATGGACTTCTATTCTATCTGATTTGGGCATCAATTCGCAGTGGCATGGAAAAAATATAGTGGAGGCTTGGAAAAAATGGTGGAAAACAACTTCTCCACATAAGGCTAGGAATATTCCCCTCCTCATTTCTTGGGGAATTTGGCTAGCCAGGAATGGCTCCATATTCTAGGATCGCCCTCCCAATTGGCACTCGATTACATAATGCATTTTATCCTCCTACAACAACATCCCTGATGAAGACCCCTCGCACCCCCCTAGAACCATCACACCTGAAGTCATTAACTTCGACTCCTTCTGGGCATACTTCGACGGTTTGGCCCAACCCATGGGTTGTGGTAGTGGTGCCCTTCTTCATATCACCCCATGACACTTTTACAAAATCAAGATGGGTCTCGGAACAGGCACGAAAAACTTCACTGAGCTCATCACACTTTGTCATCTCCTTCAGTTTGCATTAGAGCATGATGTCCACCACTTACAAAATTTTGGAGACTCTAAAATCATCATCAATTGGTTCAATAAATCTACTTCATATCACATGCATACACTTTGGATTGTCTTAGAAGATCTCTGGCATCTGAAAGCTCAATTCTTATCCATCTCCTGTTCTCATATTTATAGGGAACACAACATCATTTCCGACGAAATATCCAAGGCGACAGTGGTCCAACATAGGGGGCTCTGGAATATAGAAGAACAGAAGGATTTACAACCCTACAACTTTTATCATCATCCCTTCATCGACCAACCAAACATTTGATGGATGAAAACTCAGTTTTTTGACAGATTTTGATCTTTATATGACCGAACTTAATTATTATATTTACTGTATTTATTTTGACAGCCATATGTGTACATACACACCCCTTAGGGGATTTTTGCAGAACTATATGATGTGACCATAGTCACAAAATGCATATGCAATGCATCTACAACATGTAATTTTCACATATTAATGAAAATTATGATTTTTCCTTGGGAAAAAAAAAGTTGTCTTGGGAAAATTAATTCTCCAAGTGGAAAAATTCATGGGTCTTAAAGGAATCAATTTTTAAATGTCCTCCACCAAGGGAATATTGTATATTTCAATAAAATTTGGACCCAAGGACCTTGGTGGTTAATTCAAAGTCAAAGTTTTGAGGAAATTAACTCAAAATAATTAATTTTGAACTAATAAAAATGGAATTAAATGATAAGCTCGAAAATTTCTCAAAATTAAAAAATTCATTAGGGGAATTTTGAGGTCTAAAATGAGCCTCCTAAGGAAATAATACAATAATAGCTAAACCAATAAAATAATATTTATGAATTTTCAATTCACTTTTTGCACCACAATCCATGTAACCATAGTTAAATTCAATTCAAGTGTTGTACCAAAATAAAATTAATAAAAAAATTGTATTGATGTGACTATAAATAAGAACGTGTTTTTCAAGAAAAAATCATTATCATTGAACAAGTAATGCATTTTTCCTTTGCACTTAAATAACTCAAAATAAAATATAAATATAAATTTATAGATTATTAATTATATTATATGCTATTAATTAAAATTTATATTATTTAATTTTATAATAAAATGTAATTAACATACTATATAAAAATAATATAATATAATAAATGTATAGGGATATGCATTGTTTCTTTCAAGAAATATGAAATGACAATAATATATTTTTATTCAAAAAGTGTGAAATGACATTTATTATGAGTACTTTACTTTGAATTTAAAAGTATTTAGAGAACTACCATGGTTAACCATGAGTTTTTATCCACCATTGAGAATGTCACAAGTAAGTACCTTTAACTCAAGCAATGCCACCTCAACCATTAGAGATGATGTCATCCCCTAAAATGTGACTGATTCTCATAAAGTGAATTTTGATTGTACATTTTCCTTAGGAGGTCCATTTTAGACCTCAAAATTCCCCTAATGCAAGGGCCACGATTAAAAGATCTTGAGATGTTTATCAACGACCAAGATTATTTTGACAAGGATCAAAGAAAATAACTGTTATTTTTCCACTTGGAGGATTTATCTATAAATTAGGGAGTCAATTGAGTCTCTAGCTATCTTGATCTCTGGCTAGGAAATTGCTGTTGAAGAATTTGCGTAAAGTTTTATCCCATTGGGAACTATTTTTTCTGCTATAATAAATACTTTGGGGTGCAACTCGAGGTGCACTTGTTCGTTGATTTGTGGTATGTAATGAATACGGGCTTCCTATGTTGTGCTTATATATTATTATTTTGAGATAATTCATAGTGATTGTAGCTGTTATCACCCAAAAATTCTCAAAATTTCAACTTGAAATGTGTCAAAATTTTCCTTTAAAATTAGTTAGGTTGCAAGGCATCATGAAATGATAAATTTTATGATGAACTTAGGTTTTAAGTTTTGTCTTAGGATGTTAGAAATAAGCCCAAGCCACATCAAAAGAATAGGCTTTTGAGTAGATACCTCGAAGTGACTTTAAATCCTAAATCTGGCCATCTGTCAAAATTTATCTGAGTCATCAGCAAATTTAGTACAAAATTAACAGAATTCGCTGCGGAAACACCTAGTAGTTCCGTAGAAAAATTGACACTTGTCAAATGAAACGTGCTACGAAAACTCTGTGAGTATATAATGATTTTCTCCATAATGATGAATGGTTAATAATTGAGAGTTTCAAGGACATGTTGCCAGAGTAAAGTCATCATTCAAAATTTACGCATGTTATGACATCAGCCACCATTTTTCTAATGCCATCTCATTCCGCTTTTCAAATTAGCCCTCATTCCTCTCACTCTGTTTTTTCCACTTTTGTAATTTAATACCAAAGCTTCTTTCTGTCATTTACATCTCCAACAAAAACCCTTTTTCTATATCAGTTTCCTTCTACCATAACAACTCGCTGTCATCAAGGGTTTTCTTCTAAATAGGTGTAAAGATACAAAGAAGGCCACTGCTGCATAACATAAGAAATGGCTACACTAAAGAAAGTTTATAAAGGAGGTCTGTCGTTTAGGTATGAACCTACAAGTCCAGATTTAGTTTTGGAAGATCCATATTTTGTTGAGCTATTTACAAAGGCAGGGTGCATTCAGTTCTATCAGAAGTTGCAAGGTCATCACCAACAGGTATCACGAGACTTCATAATAAATTTCAAAGGCACATATACAAAGGTCGATTGTCTTCATATCCCAATTTCGCCTAATAGCATTTATAAAGCAATAGGGATCTGGAGAACTAGAGAAGAATGGTTTAAAGCTACCAAGTTTAATTTGAAAATTTGTGATGATTACTTAAAACCTGAACATGTAGGGATTAAAATGACTGAAGGGATTCCCAGAACGTGTCTTAGATATGCATACTCCAAATTATTGACATTCATACATAAATAATTTACATGTGAAGGCCGTTACCAAACAATTTACATGTATCATTTCAAATTATTGCTTCATTTCATAGGGAAGAAGTTGATAGATATTCCATTTTATATTTTTAGAAGTCTCAGAAAAATGGTAGACAAGGTGCAAGGGAGACCTGAAAGGAATGAAACCTCCATTTTTCACCATAGACTGATGAAATTTCTAGTTCTGGAGGAATTAAATAAATTAAACAGAGACTGGGCATCGTTCTTGTTCATGAATGGTTACGAGTTAGATGTTTTATCTCCAAGAAAAGCCTCTAAGCTCAAAGCTTCTTCTTCTAGGCAAGAGATGAATGCCACTGCAGAGTTAGAAGGCAATCAACAAGAAGGTTTAAAATTTATAGATAAAGACATAGTAGAGGAATTTAATTTCATCCAGGAGACATCATCACCTCTAGCAAATAGCAAGAAAACTAACAAGCATGTCACAAAAAGTAATACCAAACCTGTAGCAAAAAGGTCTAAAAGAAATACTAAGGAAAGTGTTGGAGTTAAAGGCAAACTTGAAGACATTCTGAAAGCAGTAGACATTGCAGAAACCCCTATAGTGAAAGCAGTTGATGTTAAAATATCCAAGGTAAAAGGAAAGGGACTTGTAGCCAAGAAATTGGAATTTTCATCAGAAGATTCAGGTTTTCTTTTCAAACCTCGAAAGCCTTTCACTAGATCAAAGATCTCTGAAACTATCATTATTGGTGATAAGCAACAGAAGGAAGATAAAGGAAAGGAGATAGTGGCACAAGAAGTTATAGTAATATCTCCTATTGAGAAAAAGGTTACTAAAGATAAGAAAGATAAATATAAAAGAAAGTTTCAAAATAAATCTGAAGCAGATTCTCTTAAAAAAACAGAGCAAGGACAAGGAAGAAGTAGTCAAACAGAGAAAGGGAAAAGATAAAGTCATAGAGAAAACTAAAAAGGAGATTCTTGAAGAACAGTTGAGAGCTATTAAGGATGATTTGTCTAAAACAAAGAGAGAGCTGGAAAGATACAAGCAAGATATACAAATGATAGATGAGGTGGAGAAGAAAGTGAATGATTAGGTTACTCATTTTGAGAATTCTGTTGGAAAAGCCAAAAATTTGCTGAAGAGAACATAGCCTTTACGCATCATGATGTCACATACAAGGAAGAAGAACTTATGGTTACAAGAAGAGAGGAGAAGTATTCAAAGACAAGTCAAAGAGTTGAAAGAAGATATGGAGTTGATGAAGACAGAATCAGAGAAAAAAGACTTGGAAAGAGGAAACATGGACAAAATGATTGAAACTGCTGGTAAATAAGGAAGTAACAAATGGATTATGGACCTTTTTTATCTTATATTATCACAAGTTACATGAAAGTATGTTCATGGAATTTTCCAGAGCTCAGATCTAAAGTTTTGTCAAATCTTTAAAATATTAGGTAATTCCGCAGCATAAGCCAGACTTAAAGCTCATTTTCTGTTGCGGAATTTCTGAAGAATCCTTTTTGGTTTTGAGGTACCTAAAATGATAAGGAGGAAGAATTTTGAAGGCTGTGTTTGATTTTTTTTGACTACTTAACATCCTCAAATGAATAAAATAAAGCAGGAGAGTATCACATGTCATATTTTTGTTTGTGCTACTAAACTAGCTATAAAAGTAGTTCAAAACAGAGTTTTGAGAGAAAGGTTAGTTTTGATGGTTAATTTCGGGAAGAAGGAGAAAGGTAATATATACTTAAAGTTGTTCTCCATCAGAATGAAAAAGAGTATCAAGTAATTGACAAAGAGTATCAGATTAGTGATTTTCCAAGTGAAGATATTCAGTTAAGGGTATAGTTTGAAGACACCAGTCCACATGTGCAAGGTCATCAAACTGACTTCTCCTTAATAATAGGCAGAGTTACTTCACAAAGGCAGTCAGGATATTAACTTTTTGTTGATGGCCAGTATGGCTCAAAGAAATGATTCCTTTCGAGGAATATTTACATCACTTTAGTTTAAATGTAATAATTAGGTTTTTGAGTCATAGTAGGACTCTAACTCCTGATTCGAAAAGGTGTCAGTCCTAGTTTTAAAGATCTATTTAGTGGTTAGATTTGCTATCAGTAATAAAGTTTAAATGGTCTAGCCACTTGGCAGAATTGATGTAAAGGCAAGATGCCTATAATTAGTAAATACTTCGATGTATTCAGGGTTGGAAAATGTGATATGAAAGGACTACTTTTGTAAATGCTTTGAAGGGACTGATATATACAGAAGCAATTGAACTTTTCTGGACCTGAGATTCTTAGTAGACTTCAATGAGTTTTATCTCTTATATTTAATATGTTTTACTTCCATAGTCTTAATGCTTATTACTCAGAATTCATGGAGGAACATGCTCTGACTTCCTTTAAGTATTGAACTATGGTGAAATGAGTTTTTGAGTCCTATCTTTGAAAGGTTTTCTTCAATGTTTAAACACTTATTACTCAGAATTCATGGTTATTCATGCTCTGACTTCCTTTGAACCTCAAGTTATTGGGATTTTCCTTAATATGTCACTCTCTCATTGAAGTATGTACAAGCCTAAATTTCTATAAGAAGAGCTATTGTTATCTTTATCCCTGTCACTGACTCCATAGCCCAATGGTAGCAAGCATCCATCTTTTCAACCAGTAAACATAAAAAACCAAGATACATAGAGTTAGCCATCTATCTATATCATTATTCCATATCATTAATACTTGAGAGAGCCCTCTCAGGCTGAGGAGGCTAAGCCTCAGTCAAAATATTGGTTTGAAATAGTTACACTGAAGTTGTCTGATCAGCAGCCTATCAAGTCCAATTTTGGTGATAACAGTAGCTACTTCAATCCCTAGTCTCCAAGTTCACAAATTATGGACAAGGATCATTTTTCTTGGATCCTAAGTATTTTTATGGTGGCTTAAATCTTCGCTAAGGCTATAGTGTGCATGGGTTTTTTGAAGCATTTTTAGCCATTTATCAAAGGAAAAATATCTTAAAAAATATTTCTCAAATTTTTTTAAACCCTTGTATAATTTGTAAAATAATTTTGTAAATTTAAATTGCAAATTATTTTTAGAATTGGGGTTTTGGGGATTTTAGAATTTTGCATATATTTTGGGTTTTGGGTGTTTTATTTTTATTTTTATTTTTAGGTTGGATCAAAGGATAAAGTGGAATAAGATCTAGATCTAGGCAATTGAGTGTAAGATCTAGTCTCTTAGAAAATTTCAAGGCTACTTGTTGTCGCTCAAATCGTATAGGCATTATGAAAACAAGTAAGGTCGGGGGCTGTCACCCTGATCCTCAACCTTTCTTTTATAGCTGTCTCCCAACAATAAGCTATGGGGGGTAGACCCTATCTAAATGAAATGATGAAGGACAAGTTGGAAACCAACTAGGCAGAGAGACACAACTGAGTGGCTTAACACTTGTTTAGATTTAACAATATTTTAAGGATTAGATTGAATTTATATATTTGAAACCAATGCCTTATCGAGTCAACGCTCTTGCTATATAAATTTGAGACCAAGTACCAGATGGAAAACTGCTGCTTTAATGCGTTACTATCCTATATGAAATGAAATTCCTATGACTTATGTGAAATGTAGAGATCTTGGTTAATTTTAATTAAATTCCTAATCTTAGTTTGACATTCCCTTAACTATTTTGAAGTTGAGCTCCAAAGTAGATTGTGGGAAGGAATCCAACAGGAAGCAAGCAAGGGCTTGATTAACAATACCTTCTTTTGTGCTCCTATCACCCGATGCCTCCGGCATTGCCAGGACTGTGGTTTTGATGACTTCAGGGTCACCGTGTTAACTACCAAAGAGTTTCCCGAGCCCCTCAAGCTAAATGAGAAATTTATCTTAGCGATCTATCAACCAAGCTTATGCTTGGAGGTAATTTTTTATATGCAAAAAACTAGCTTAGGATGATATGCAAGTTGAAATTAGAGAATGGTTCTTAAGATGAGATCACTAATGTTTAAGTACTTCAATTATGGTAAAGCTTGAGTTATATCAACAAGCACTTATTAAATATATTCAAGAAACAATCTCACTGTGAGAACAAATGCCAAAAGTGCTAACAATAGATTATCACAAAATCCAATGAAGATGAAACTTAATATCTTAGGAGAAATCACCAATATGAGAGATATCAACCAATAACCCAAAGTATTTAGATAGATATAATATTCTTCCAGTGGTGCATTAAATAAGAACCATGAACACTAAGATACTGCTTGCTTAGATATCCAACCAATGAGACCATTTCGAATCAACAATTTGAATTTACTAACTTCAAGCCTTCAGCTTTAGATACAAAACGTTGATTTATTGTTAGCAATGATCCATAATGTGTTTTCTTTAGATTGCAATTAAGAACACTAGAGGGTTAGAAACTACTCAACTAAAAATTGTATGCCAATGGTAATTATCCTAAGTTACCAGGATTTAGATACAAATACGGATATAGATTCGGATCCGCTAGTTTTTTGAAAATCCAGGATCCGGATATGGCAAGGATACGTCAAGTACAAAAATTTAAAATATAATAATATTTTTAAAATTAAAAAAAAACACTTTAGAGATCAAAAATTGAATCCATCAAACACTTTTAGAACTGAATCCATTAGATATATTATAAATATAAATATTGAAAGACTAAAATGATTCATCCTCCCTCATAAAAAGTAACAAAAAGAATAATAATATCATAAATCATAAATGATAATAGTAAATACATTTACATATCCTCAAATTGATCTACATTATCTTATGCATATTGCAACTCTACATCATGAATATATGACGGGGGTCCTGGAATGTAGGAAGTTGCATCGGTAGACTGGACTGGTGACAAAAAAATATCCTCAAGTATGTTGAGGTGAGTCATGGCATTCAATGTTAGGTTCAAGTTAGAGATCTTAGGCTCCACATCCCACATCCTGCTCAGACCTTTTTTATACTCTGGTTCAACATGTGATAGAAGACAGAGGTTGGAATGAACATACACAAGATCCTCCTTTTCCGCTCCCAGCCTGTTTCGCTTCACTAAATGGATGAAGACATATGTACTCCAATTCCTCTCCGCTGATGAGGAAATAGCAACCTATGATAAAAGAATAGTGGTCAGTGTAGAGAGATGAATGCTATCCCCACTATGGAAGCCCCACCAAGTAATAGGATCAGGATGCCTTCGATCATCCATAGCTATTGGATTTGAAAAGCTACTAGTAGATTGTAAAAATCCTCCGAATTCTTGGCTTACTTCTATTACAACTCCCATATATATATAAATTTTCCTCAAAGTTTCCTTGTATCCTTGTACCACTTCAGAATCCTTGTTTGGCACTATTCCACCAGGTAAAGACAAAATTTTGGAATGATAATATTTAGGGTGAAATGCATAGGCCAAAATGTGTAATGGTGTGGTCATTTGGTCCACCTTTCTATAACTATGTCGTTCACTAAATAATAAAATGTTTCATAAGGGTCATTTTATCCTCTCCAACATACTATAAATTTTTTCGTAAAATTTCCCCAAGCAAGGTATATTTATGTCAAATGCCCTGATTAAGGTCAAGATTGGTTCAGTAAAACACATAAGGTATTGGACCTTGTCCCACCATGCATCATCAAGAATGATGGACCTGATTTTTTGCCCTCTATTAGAAGTGTAAGTCTTTCATGATTCCAAAATAGGGTCAATGACCATTAACTGTAATGCTGGTCTCACCTCCACAAGCCTCTTTATGACAAGAGTGTGGGAAGTAGAACGAGTTTCAACAACCTACAATTTTAAAAAATTCAAATCTCAAATGAGAAATCACATATAAATTTGTAATCAAAATTAGGAATTTCCAATACAAATAATAGTAAACACTGATTAAAAAAATAGTACTCCAACTTCGCAAAACCCCGATATATGGCCCGAGACATTGAATATTTGGTTATGAACATTTGGATTTCTTTTGCTGCTACATAAATTTCATTAATCCATTCAATCACCAATCTTGGCAAGCATAAGGTTCAATTAATGCACTACACATGGAGTCCAAAATATATGATCATATTGACCCTCCACAATAAACCTTGCATCTTTACAAACCTGTGTGTTGTCTGTAATGACTTGGACAACATTATGTGGCCCCACACTTTCTATTGCCTTAATAAGAATTGTGGATATGAAAGATGCATCTTTCTCTATTTCACTGCAATCAACAACCTTCAAAAACATTGCCCCTTGGGTGCATACTGCAACAAAATTAATTAATGGATAGTTTCTTTGGTCTCTCCATCCATCAGAAATGATAGACACCCTTGTTTCTGCCCATGTATCCTGGATTGTTTGTAGCTGTCTCTCCATGGATTGTCTCTTTGATGTCAACAAATTAGTGCAAACCTTTTCATATCCAAGGCTTTTGTACCCTTTTGGTGTTTCATTAACTACCTTAAACATTGTTGGGCCGTGAATATGACCACTTTTTAACACTTATTTCATCCATTTCTACTCTTCTTTATCACGTTTCATTTATTATAGTCCATCATATAAACCATCTTGAATGATTGTAGGAGAAGTGATTGAGCATTATTTTCCTTACTTAATAAACGATGATTGTTATACAATTTAGTCAATGTGATGGTTTGAGTTAATATATTTTTTGCAACATCACTCACCATTTTAGCCTCTAAGATATTTTCCAGATCAAAGGCGATGCTATCTCCAAATCATCATCAAATATTCCAACTCGTAATTCGAATAAGAAATGACAAGGCGCGGAGATTTGGGCAAATGAAGAAGAATCGAAACTCGAACATGGGTTTTGTCCAATGGGCCCAATTAACTTAATTAGAGAATGGTCGCCCCAAATTCATCCTATATTGAGAGAAACTCGTGAAATTTTCGAAAGACGAAGCCTTCAGATTTGTGACCCCTACTGAGCTCCAAATCTCAGCTGCAAAGCCAAATTCGCCTTGCTCTTGTTGAAAGATGGAAGGAAATATATTTTCTAGTTGATCAAGTTGTTGGGAATAATCCAATATTGTTATGAGAGATCATATTTTCTATTTAATTTCTCCTCTTTCTGATTATAAAAGGAGAGCATGTATTATGTATTGGAGAACAATGGATGATTATCGAATTCCTCTTGTAACACTGTAATTCCTTGACTCTCGTGATCAAAGAGAAACTGATGTAAAAGCTATTCATGTTTGATTAATACAAAGAGGCATTCTCGTTCCATTTCTCAAGCTCTGCAGTAGCCCAGCGGTGTTTCACCGGTGGTTGAGGGCCCGACCCTGGTGGATCGATCCGTTGTTTGTATTTCTATTCTTTTATTTATGTTGTGTGATAATTGCATTTAGATTTATTACGATTACAGAGTTATTTGATTGCTGTTGGATTGAATTCAGATTTGATGTATAAGTTAATGAATTGCACTGTTATTCTATCTTAGCAAGGATCGTATTTACTATCTTATTCATCTTGCTATATTTTATAAAGCGTTGTTGTTCCATTGATTTATGATTCATTCCAATGAATTGTTTCATAGTCTTGGCTGTCGACAGGATTGGAGTATTGAGATTAGTTGCCTGATTGCGTTATAATTAGAATTGTTGTTCCATTTCTGTTTATTGTTTATTTCTGATTCATAGCTTCAGATTAGCAAATAGATGAGTTAAAATTGGTATGCATAGGAATTACAAGTTGTTGTTCCTTTCCAGATTTTGTTCCTTTCAGTTATTTTCATCAGCACGAAGATTGAGTTTGTTTTCATTTCGATTGATTTAAGATCACCAACTGTAGAGGACACTGGTTATTGCTTCCAAGTTCCCAGATTGGTTATCTTGCATCGATTTCTAAGGGAAGGAATTATTGCTACTGTATCCCTGATCGATGTTTTGCAAATTGGTTTAATTAAGGTTTCAGAGCATTTCCATTTATGTTACTGTAATTATATTTCTTTACAAGCATCTATTTACTCTTGTATTTAACATTCTGTACTACATCTTCATAGCACTACTCTTAGACTGAATTGCTGCCTTAGACAAAGTACACTCTTGAAATAAAAATTCGCTCCCGGATTGATAATTAATGTAGGCTAATTAGGTGTTCGAAAGATACCTTTTTATACCTCGACATTTTGGCGTCGTTGCCGGGGAGAGTGTATGCTATTTAGGAGTGATGCACATTTGACCTTTTTTCTGCTTGGGAAGAATTGGGTTTTAAAGACGAAAGGTAAGAACCTGCGCACCGAGCAAGGAACATACTTGCTCATTGCCCACTTCACAGCAGAATTGGGTAAATTTTTTTCTTTAGGTAGGAATGAAGGCTTGTTGTTTTAAAGGACTAGAAAATCTAAACAAGACAAAATTCCTCCCAAACTTGAAAAACCTAAGGGACCGGTGACCCTTGGGAGAACGACCTTTATTGACAAAATTCTTAAGAAAACTAAATCTCAGCCATCAGTAGGACCTAGGAAAGTTATTTCTAGACAACCTACTAGTTCCCTTCGGGCCACAGAGTCACCATCTGTAACCTCTGCTGAGGTACATAGCCAAACAGAAGAGACTGAGCAAGATTCCCAAGAAATTGAGAATTCTTGCCCAATTTTTTTTACAAGAATGGAAGTTGGCTTCTCATACCCTACTATTTATCAACATGCACTTTTCAAATTTGGGTATGTACATACTAGAGGCCTTATTTTGGAAATGGCTCCACTAGAAATACTCTTATACATAAGCATGTTCGATTTTCAAAGAAGAGTAGATTAGTGGAGAAAATAAAATAAATAAAGAAATAAACACATTTTTTATTATTATTTTATTTTTGTAAAAATAGTTTTTTTGTTGCAACACGCTGTGGAAATCAACATCGGTGATAAATATTTTAATCTATTTTTGTATGTAGATGAATTATATTGAAAATAAAAATTCTACAAACACTTATATTTATTTTTATCATCAATATAGAAATATTGCTTGAATATCATTTTTTGGCTTGCGGGCTTGATGAAATTCCTGAAAACAAAGTTGGGACAGTCATGTTTTGGGGGACCAAAAGTGAATATTTTAAAAACATTTTTCTATCCTAAGTATCCCTTGATGTCTACTTTCTAACCCAATTTTAATAACTCAATTTGGATTTGAAACGAGAAAGTTAGAACCAAAACATTGACAAGGTGTCTAGTAGGCAGCTCAACAACAGAGTTGGGACAGTCAGTTTTTGGAAGCCTAAATAACTATATTTTTAAAACCTATCTCTATGGTAGATTCCTCTATGAATCTAGTTTAAAACTCAATTTGAATCACTCAATTTTGATATCATATGAGGAATTTATGACCAAAATACTGACTACCTATCATAAATCATCACTCTTGAAACTTTGTTTTCTTGGTTGTTCCCTAGCATATTTGACCCATCAATTCTTCTTGTCTTCAAAACCTGTTTCTATTGGAGATCAATAAATTAATATACTTTAATCTCCAATTTGAATCGGTTCAATCCGCTATTAAATGGAAAATTTATGTTTGAAATATCAACTGTTGGTCTAAGCTGGAAAATCGAAAATGACTATATTATGCAGGTTGTTCTAAGAAAATTTGACATATCACAGCATTGAATTTTTAAAACATTTTTCTATTGGAGATAAAACTTTGAATTAGCTCTCATTTGGCTTTGGAATCACTCAAATCCGACGAAAAACAAAGAAGTTATGATTGAAACACTGCAGATTAGCATGATTGGCCACTGCTGTCCTGCTGGTAATAAATTAATTTTACTTTATCCATGGATTTGTTCTACAGAGTAACTACTTGTTAGTTTTTTGCATTATTTTTGGATTAGGGGAGCCTGATCACCTCTCTTTCTCCATGATTTAATTTTTTATTGCAGGTAGACACTCGTTTTTTGTAGGTCTTAGGAGAACGAAGAAGGTCAATTTATGGACGAGCGATTCTTGAAAATTTAGTAAAACAAGGGCATTTCATCCAGCTCATTACCTAACAGATTTATAACAAGAAGAAATGAAGAATTGGTTCTCATTTCAAGATTCATGTTACTACTGCCAAAACATTTTTCAAAAAGATCATTTTTTTTCCCATTAATAGATTGATATTCCTTTAGGAAATAAAATCATAGTTGTTGCAACTTAATAAAGTGTTGTTTCTTTTCTGATTTCTTTAATGTTTTTGTGTTTTAGGTGTTGATCCCTTCAAATTGAAATTTCCGCTCCAGTGGTAATTGAACAATAAATAACCCACCATGCAAGTTTCAATCGCAGAAGGAAATTCTTCGGTAGCACCAATTCTGTAAAAAAAAAAAAAATTACTTTTTCTTGAACCCTGTACATAAAGTTTGTTTTCTTTTACTTTGCTTGTTTTTTTGTATAGAATTTTATTTCTTGAACTATTCTTACTTTGCTTGTGAATTCTTGTTGTTCCTTCTTTCGAAAGGAACAGCAGTTTTGCTGTGAATGTTTTTGTTGTTCCTTTCCAAAAGAACATCACTTTTGTTGTTCCTTTCGAGAGGAACAGCAGTATTGTTGTGAGCGTTTTTGTTGTTCATTTCCAAAGGAACATCCTTTCGAAAGGAACAGCAGCATTTTCGCAGATTGTTTTTACTATTTATTTCCAAAAGAACAACACTTTTTGAGTGCATTTTTCTTGTTTGTGAACAACTTTTTGAGGATTTTTTTTAATTTTTCATAACTTTTTGAAAGACAAACATACAATTTATAGAAGGATACACAATCATACAAATTAAAGCTTACTATAATCAGCAAATCAAAAGAAATCGTCATTTTTAATAAAGTTTTTTAGTAATGATAAGAAAAAGGAAAAATGGACATAATCAATAACATGATTTTGTTGTCTTACTACCATTAAATTCATATGATCGATTATATTTGTCATGTTGGTTTTTCCCATATTTTATAACTTTCTTTGATTTTTACTTATGGAGTAGGATCAAGGGCATATTCTTTTCTATTGAGCTGTTCAGACTTCTTCCACCATCCCTACTGTTAAGGAGTGTTGAGCCATCATTTATGAATAAATAAGAAAGTGCTATATGAAAAGAAAAATATTTTATAATTTTATAATTTGGCAGATGGAGGATAGGGGGTCTCATCAAGAGCCAGCCTACCATGTTCATAAGGAAGCAAGTGAAGTGGCATTCCCATCATGGCCACCAAACCAGGGATATGGTCCAATGGACAATTGAAAAAATTAAGAAGTCCTTGGAACATGAGGTCTCATCACGAGCCGGCCTACCCACTTTTCACTTCTTCCTAGTGAATGGCATTGTCATTTATCTGGTCACCAAGCCAGCACAATGGCCTCCGTTATGACAATTAACAAGCACTTCCTCATCATACATAAAGGACAATGGTTCCAAGGGTGAGAGAGCAACTCTGTCAAGGTTATGGACACCTGTGGGCAACAGAGCTCTGCTGATGGTATTGGAGTCACATTTATACACATCAATAGTAATATTAAACCCTTTTTCCTATATCTCTATTTAAATATCAGATGAAAGTATGAATCCTTAACCTTTGATTTTGAACCTATTATACATGAAAATCATCATAAATCGATCACATTAGTTTAAGTGGGTAATAAACGCATTTGTACTTATGTTTATCTTAAGTTGTCCCTTCTCCTTATCCTTAAATCATTACAAAACGCTTCTATATCTGTTTACGATTTATCACATGCATGGATTTCAGTAAATGCTATAATTTCATTGATTGTATCATAAGTATGTATGTCTTTCCATGTTGTACAATTGTTGTGCAATACGCTGCTCTTCTATTTTACTGATTTTCCACAATATTGATACTGCATTTCTACAAAATTTTTGTTGATTGAACTTTTTGCATGCATCTTATCTGTTTCCATTCAAAACTAAAACTGTGGATTCAAGAAAATTACATACAGAATTGTGATTTGTTTACAGGAGAACAACAAGTATGGGGGGAAATTCTATTCGCAGCACAACCACACTATTGCAATTAACAGCGAAGGCTCGTGAACGCGCACAATTCTTCAGACATGATGTGCTTGCATGGCTTCCACCTTTTGCATCACTTTCAGTATCTGCTCAGCCTACATCAGCTTCAACACGGGCCAGTTCCTACATGTCATTCCATTTTTTTTGGAGGTAACACTTGAGGTAAAATAGCATAATTTTCTGATTTATTATGAATTTAGGAGAATTTCATGAAAATCCATTGAGCATTATGTATCATCATTCATTCCACATCTTTACCACTTCCCATTTTTTTTAGACACGTCTCATCTTTCAGTTTGGGGGAGTGTTGATTTCCTTCATTTCTTTCTTATGACCATGTCAGTAATATTCTTTATCATCCATTGATATTCTTATTCATTCTCAACACCTCCCTTATTCCATGTTGTTTTACACCAAGCATCGATTTCAACAAATTGTAGCCACCACCTCTCTTTGTTTTCTAGCATTGCATGAGGACATGCTAATTCTGTATTTTGGGGGTGGGGGGAATTACTACACATGATGGATGTTTTTTACTCTTTTTCTCGTTTAAGGCATACAATTTCATTTGTATATAGTGCAGAAACTATTTTGTATATATATTTAAAATTATGAACTGAATTCTTGTGATTTCTGGATAACAAAGAGGTATCATTAAAATACACAAACCCAGATAATTTCACACTAAATTAGTTCATAAAATTTTGAAAATTATGCACTATCACCTACAACCATTTTGTTTATATCTCATGATCCGTGCATCAAAACGATCTGATTTTTGAGAAAATGGTTAATGAAGTTTGTTGTTACTTATGTCATATTTTTCTGCAACTTCATATACATATAGTTGAATGTCAACTATAAAAATTGTTATGCCTTCATCAAGATTGATAAAATTGAATATTCATTATTTGAGGAAAAATTCATTTTTTCCATCCATTTCATGAGTTTGGATGAACAATTTTCTTTGCTTGGTTAACACATGGGTTTTGTCTTTGGGTTGCATGAGAACATGCAATATATTCAGTTCTGGGTTGCATGAGGACATGCAATATATTCAGTTTGGGGGTATGTTGGGTCGTGAATACGACCACTTTTTAACACTTATTTCATCCATTTTTACTCTTCTTTATCATATCATTTATTATAATTTATCATATAAATCCATCTTATAATGATTTATGCTCTTATGGATGAATATTATTTCTTCTCCTTTATTTTTAATAAATTGATGATTATTATGCATAATTTTATCAATGATGGTTTATTAATATATTTTGTAACATCACTCACCATTTTAGCCTCCAAGATATTTTCCAGATTGAAGATTTGATCTCCAAATCATCATGAAATATTCCAACTCAGAAATTCGCTGGAATAAGAAGTGACAGTTTTGCGGTTAAGATTTTGGGCAAATGAAGAAGAATCTGGAAAATCCGAAACATGGGTTTTGTCCAGAACGGACCAAATTAACTTTTGAAAAAAATGGTTTGCACAAATTTGGCCTGTATTGAGAGAAACAAAGGGTTCTTTGAGCATAATTTTCTCATATTTGTTGTTGCGACCGTCCTCCAAATCTCAGCTGCAAAGCCAAATTCGCCTTTCTCTTGTTGAAAGATTGTTGGAAATGTATTTTCTGGTTGATCAAGTTGTTGGGAACAATCCAATATTGTTATGAGAGATCATATTTGCTATTTAATTTCTCCTCTTTCTGATTATAAAAGGAGAGCATGTATTATGTATTAGGAACAATGGATTATTATTGAATTCCCTTTGTAACACTGTAATTCCTTGACTCTTGTAAGCAAAGAGCAACTGATGTAAATGCTATTCATGCTTGATTAATACAAAGAGGTGTTCTCGTTCCATTTCTCAAGCTCTGCAGTAGCCCAACGGCGTTTCACCAGCGGTTGAGGGCTCGACCCCGGTGGATCGATTCGCTGTTTGTATTTCTATTCTTTTATTTCTGTTGTGTGATAATTTCATTTAGATTTATTATGATTACAGAGTTATTTGATTGCTGTTGGATTGAATTCAGATTTGATGTATACTTTAATAAATTGCACTGCTATTCTATCTTAGCAAGGATCGTATTTACTATCTTATTCATCTTGCTATATTTTATAAAGCATTGTTTTTCCATTGATTTATGATTCATTCCAATCAACTGTTTCATAGTCTTGGCTGTCGACAGGATTGGAGTATTGAGATTAGTTGCCTGATTGCGTTAGAATTAGAATTGATGTTCATATTTCTGTTCCATTTCTGTTTATTGTTTATTTCTGATTCATAGCTTTAAATTAGCAAATAGATGAGTTACAATTGGTATGCATAGGAATTACAAGTTGTTGTTCCTTTCCAGATTTTGTTCCTTTCAGTTATTTTCATCAGCACGAAGATTGAGTTTGCTTTCATTTCGATTGCTTTAAGATCACCAACTGTAGAGGACACTAGTTATTGCTTCCAAGTTCCCAGATTGGTTATCTTGCATCAATTTCTAAGGGAAGGATTTATTGCTACTGTATCCCTGATCGATGTTTTGCAGATTGGTTTAATTAAGGTTTCAGAGAATTTATATTTATGTTACTATAATTAGATTTCTTTACAAGCATCTGTTTATTTAACATTCTCGTACTACATCTTCATATCATTACCTAGACTAATTAAATGCCAAACAGAGTACACTTGAAACAAAAAGTCGCTTCTGATTGATAATTTAATGATAAATAGGTGTTAAAACGATACCTTTATGCCTCAACACCAAGTAGATAAAGAGAATAGATACATTATTGGACATAATGGGGAAAATGATGTACATACTTGATAAAAGATTGGATAGGCTCGAGGCTGATATAGATATTGATTATCCAGAACAACCCATGCTTTCTCCTAATCAAACACAAACTCAACCACCATAGGACATATACAACAAGAAAAATATCTATGATGAGCAAGATTACAGAGAAAACAATGAAGAGGGTTGTCAATAAAGTCCTGACAGCCTACCTTTATCTTGTATTATGCTATTGAGAGATCTTTACGACCAAAATGCAAATGCAAAAAGTGAGCAGTGCTTTGAGGAAATGATAAACCTCCCAGGAAACACAGAACTCGAATTAGAAGAGAAATCAACACATATAGGGAATCTCCCTCTATGTGATGACTCATTTTGGATTTTAAAAGGAGATTGGCATCCTGACAATATAATAGAAACAAAAAATGAGCCTCAAATTGACTATCACAGAGATCGAGAAGAGTTGTTTGAGAGCGAGAAAGATCAGGAAAAATAAGAAAGTCCTCAAGGTCTTCCTGCAAACACAAGTAAAGATTCACTAGGATAGGTTCAAGAAGATATCTAGCCTCAAATTCAGTCAACACAAGAGAAAGAGGACTGTTGTACTTCTATCTAGAGCAAAATAAAAATTCCTCCTCTTTTGACAGAAGAAGAAATTGATCAAATATTAAACAAACAGCTAGCCTCTAAACCTTCATTGGAACAAAACACTTTTTCTCATCTACCTACTGAACCTTGTTGTCTTGAACCAAAAAATAAACTTGTAGAAAATCTTAAAGAAAAACAAACTGATAACCCAATATGTTTGATTGGTGAGATTGTTTATACTAATGATTTTCCAAATTTTTATCAGTCTGATGATGATGATGAGCTTCAAGTAGAAACTAATCATGTAGGGAAACTAGCAGTTGATTGGTGTCATGAACTTCACTATCATCAGCTTGAAAGCAGAAATCAACCAATCCAATCCATCAGAAATAGCTTTCACATAATTGGGAGTTAGCAATCTATTAATTGTGATGATGAGGTTGAGAAGAAAGAGGATTTTTTTGAGCAGGATGAAGATAAGGAGCCTTCTCCTAAAAGGGTTAAGGTAATAAAAGATACCCCTACTCAAGAATATGATGATCTCTTCATAGAGTACAGTCCATTGAATCAGAGCATACCAAGACTACAAGAGGACAATGCTGCAATATATGATGAGTCTTCTAGTTCAGATGATAATGAAGATGAGGAAGAAGTTCTTTCTCAAAAGAATCTTAAGCTTGATCTAGTGGAGGAAAAAGTAAGCCTGGTTGAAACCTATCTTCAAAATATTCATAACCAGGCATTGTTTCAAGATCCCTATGCTCATTTCCTGAAGATATTTGAAGAAGGGATAAAGGTTGTTAGAAGAAGTATATTACCAAAAGCAAGAAAAAAATTTAGCACTGCTGATAAGAAACAAGAGAAATGGGAGTGGCAAGGATTAGAGAGATAATTTTTTTTTTTTTTTTCTTTGAAAGAAAAATTGAAAAAATACAAAAACAATAGAAAAAGAGAAAAGAGGGCAGAAATAAAACAGGAAAGGTATATCCCCATACCAAAAGGAAAGGAAAATATGAAAGTGTGCAAGCTCAAATGCCACTACTTTAAGGAGCACTACTATCTAATCATACAGCCTAATCATGATTGGGAAGATTTCAATTTACTGCTGATAGGATAGTGAAGAAGATCTGTCAAAATGTTTAATCTTGGTTGATCAGTAGAACAGATTAGGATAGAAGAAAGAAAGGTTCAAACATGCTGAAAATATGAACCTAGAATCATAAGAAAATATGGCTCTAATTCTCTCAAAACTTGAGCCAAAGAAGAAGAAGAGAACTGGTTTTAAAATGCTCAAAACTTGAACCAGGAAAAGAGAAGAAAATAGCTCTAACAGGATCAAAACTAGAGCTGAAATGAAGAAAGAAAGGTGACTCTAAAAAGCTCAAAATCTGAGTCACAATAAGAAGGAAGAACGTTTTGAATTTCAGATCTTCAGCCTTCAAAATTTTTGTTTTTGAATTTCTACAAGTTTCAGTTCATGTGCAGCTTGTCTTTATGCCATGGACCCACAGCAAATTAGACAGTCTAATCTTGGTTTGGCGGTGTTTCAATTTCTGTTTTAGAATATAGAGAATGAAAATCAGTCAGACTGTCTAATCCTGACAGATAATAGTTAGGTAGAGAAACTTATGAGTTCAAAGACTTAATCTGAACTCATGGAGAAATAAGGGTAGCATTAGATAGATTTATTTTTCTATTTGTAAAATAAAATGTTGGAAAATTTTTTGCTAGTCCAAGTGCACTCAAAGAAGAAAACAATGCTAGGACAAATAGTTTGGGGTAGGTAGAAGTGTTGTTCAAACGGATTTCCTGCTGCAGGACAGTGAAAAGTTGTCAAATGAAGAATTCTTCCCAGTGGAATGGCACTGGTCTACTAGATACAGAGATTAGCTGAGGTTCTGGACACCTAAAGAACCAGCTATCCTCCCAAAGTGGAGCCACTATTAGCCACCTATAAATTCTGTTATACCAAGTGGTGGCTAGACTTTGTCTTCAAACCTTCAAGAGATAGTTTCCTTTGAAACCTATCATCTTTTGAATTCTTATGATGATCTTTTCCCTTTGAGTTAATCTTCACTAATATTTCACTATAAGTGCTAAAGAACCTATTGATTACCAAGAGAAATACTACTTGAGAAACTCCATTTTCCCTCACTACACTTCTCCATTTCATTCTCCATTTTATCCATAAACACCTTCATTTAACCTCTAAATCACCTTAACCCTCTTCTAAACCTTATATCTCCCGTTTATTGGGTTTAAATCCATCCATTTTTACCTACAGAAACCTCATTTGGCCTTAAAAATCACTATTTTTGGGCCTAAAGCAGTCTTCCGCAATATAAAGGTTTTTAAGCCCCCAAGGGCTTATATCTTGCAGCCCTCCACCTCATATGTCCTAAATCCCCGCAATTGGGCACTTTAAAACATAAACTCCTATGTTAAAACCTTACCCTCTGTTTATTTTTCCATTCCCCGACAACATGGTTTCGACTAAGTATGGACCGTTGATCTACATAGATCAACAACCATTAGACCATCCTTCCCTCCGCCCATTCACTTACAACGCTTTCGTTCTTTCAAATAACCCACCCAATCCCTGAATCTCAACCGTCCATCAAAGAGATCTGACGATAGGGACTTAACCCGACAGCCTATTACACCTGTCCACTACGCGACAAAAGCGTTACGTCACCATGGACCCCGCATACACTTTTACCCCGTAGCTCTTCATCTATCATGCTCAACCCACACCGTTGGATCTGGAGCCTCCAATCCAACGGTCGACGATCAATATTGCGCAAATTTTGGCCTCTCCCCGTAGTGTGCTACTTCTGCACGATAAAAGTGGTTTTAGAAATCCACGTGTCAAGCGCTAACACATATCACATTCCAAAAGTTAATACCGCCTACCCCCCCAAATGCTACGCGAAAACTACTTCCGGTTTTCTGAAACCACCCTTTATCGTTTCTCACGCCATATTCAAATTTAAACCTGGTACAGCCTCCGCCATGGTTTCTCCGTCTCTCCGCTGCACATCACCATCTCCTCACTTGCTCTACGCACGAGCCTGCAACGAGCGATTTTAAACCAAATCTTCACAGGATTTAAATTAACTTTTGTTTGTTTTATGCAGATTTAATGGGTTACAAGGTTAAAACCCTCCCATGGGCAATTACAGTGTTATGGGCCGAGGATGATGATCCTCATAGCCTTGAATAAAAATTAAGGAGATCAGGGGTTTAAATTTTGCGGTTTGGAAGGGTTGATGAGTCATGATCATCGGCTTTTCAAACAATTTCTCCGACAAAACCCTCTGCGCACCTGCAAAGAACAGCAAAACACAGTGAGAAAAATTAAATAAAGAATATCAGTGTCAAAGGTGAAGATCAGAGCATAAGTGAAGAATTAAATATTTTAACAGGTTTAAAGGAATTAAGGAAAAAACTCGGGGAATCGAAGCCTAATCCACAAAATAAGCGAGTTCAAACATCGGCGAAGTGAAAGCATAAACAGAGATAAATCAAGTTGAAGTACAAAGGAACAAAATAGTTATTGGTGCAGACGTTGACTGACACAAACATAGCCCATCTCCATGCACACAAGCCTACAAAGCAGTTATTACACCAAAGAGACTGCTACAACTGTCAGAAGTAGTTATTTAGAAGTATGGGAGTCCTCGTAGCCCATTCTTTCACTTAACTCACACCAAGAAAATAACAGTACCACTCCAGATGGTTTTTTCCTCCCAAGGACACCCTGTGGGTGATTTCTGTCATATCAAAATGGTCTCAGCAAGCTACAAAGTTATTGATCCTGTCTAGAATTTAATGAAATGTTTAAGACATAGAATGGGGCATTAGAATGCCCTCTCCTATCTCTAAACTATCATTAAAACCTTCTTTACCTACTTCTCCTCATTTTTCCTATAAAGACTCTTCGAAGTCTCATTGTAAATGGTTGGCATTTGGTGATTTCAAAAGTAATACATAGATTGCGGCTTTGAAGAAGCATTGGTGTTTTGAAGGAGTGTGTAGGTCTCTGTTTTCTCTGTTGAATGAAGGAGGCTGGACCATTGGATCCCTAAGCCTGGTCTTTGGTGAAGTAATCTCTTATTGTTAATGTTATTCCCCGTTTATCACTTTGTTCCATTATGCCTTGACTTACAGTAGGATAAAAAGTTTAGGTAGAGAAATGTATCTTAGAAGCACCTATGACCTGTTTATCCTTCACTGTTTATATGTTTTCTGCTACTGAACATGACAAGGTAGTGTAATAGCTCTCTTGAATATTCAGTTTGTTTTATTTCTGAAATGGTTAATTTAGTTGTGCTAAAGACTGTTTAGGCGTTCCCTCTTTCTTTGCCATTGAATATTGTATCTGAAATATCCCTTTAATTATTAATGCTTGCATTTTGACAGAGAGGTTTGCTTCAATCATACCCTCTATTTCTTACTGTAATTATTGTGTTAAAGGTCCCTATAATTTTAGTCCTAGATGTCTAAAGCGTTCCCTCTTCTTTGAATGAAATTGTATGTTTTGTTGATTAAGCTCTTAGCAGTGAACTTATAGGAAGAAATAGGGCGTTCCCCGAATCCTATAATTCATTTAGGAGGTCTTGTCTACATTTCCCTTCTTCTTTGAGTGTTTATGTTGATTAAGTCCATAATAGTGAACTTATAGGAGGAAATAGGGCATTCCACGAATCCTGTAATTCATTTAGGAGGTCTAGTCTGCATTTCCCTTCTTCTTTGAGTGTTTATGTTGATTAAGTCCATAACAGTGAGCTTACTGGAGGAAATAGGGCGTTCCCCGAATCCTTTAAGTCACTGTGAAAGGGTTTAGTTTGCTTTTCACTCTTAGTCATTAAGGCTCATCCCATTTCACCAATATTATTCAACAAATCCTTGACCGAGTTAGATTTTCCCTCTGGTTTCCCTTCCTTCCCAATTAGAACTATTTGGACTTTCACATGACTCCATTGCCCAATGGCTTGTAGATTCCCATGCTCTATCTATACTGCATGAAACATTTTTTTTCCAACCAAACAAAACAAACAACCCTACACCTTATAACTAGCCTAAAATCAACTTCTAAACCATTAAAGACACATCCTTATAAACATAGTGAGAGATCCCTCTTTGAGACTAGGAGGGCTAGATCCTAGAGCTCTAAAGCTTGGTTTGCATGTTGCTTGGTCACTTGGCATGCTAATCTGCCAAATCACAGGACCCCAACAACCTTCAAGAGGTTCCTATTATTATGACTCTTGTTTATCCTTATGCTTCCCACTCGCTTCCCCGAACTGATGCATCCTCATTTTTCGGAGTATCCTTCGTCTTTGTCTCCAGTGCAGTGATTCACTTCGAGGTCCACTATTGTATCTGCTCTAGGAGATCACATTTTTTCACAAAATATGGTAGGGGCTACCATGTATTCCTTGTTTCCTTGTGAGCATATATGTAAATTTTGTAGAATTCAACCTTAAACTTTGCAACAAAGCTATACTGCTCGTATAGGGTCGGTGAAAGGAAATGGTTTTGGTTCACCAACATGTGCAAGTCTATATTTTATAAAACTAATAAACATTTTTTTATCTTGTGCTCACACTGAATCATTGGTATACCACAATGAGACATTTTTCACTACTTCACAAACTTCCAAGGCTAGCAGAGGGAATTTCGAACCTTTCGACTCTCTCGATGCTAGCATTGCAATTTTCAGAATTAACCATACGTAGAGAAATGAAGTACCTTTCTCTTGAGCCTTGTACTAGTCATCCATAAGATCTTGGAATAGATATGTAGCCCAGTTGTAATGAGCCCCATTAACACACTGTGTAGTTAATGAAACCATCGATGGAGGGACTTCATTGGCCTAACACTTCCTCACGAATTTTCTAGCTAGTATATGTGTTGCAAAGCAAACTACCTAGTCATTGATAAAGTTCATGTCATAACCTCACTTCCCTTTCGTAAGTCCAAAATTATCCTTCATGTTGTCTATTATGGGTTTGTCCAAATCTTTCTTGAAAAACTCATATGTGGGCCTCAACCCTTGATAAGGAAATCTTGTGATTATGCATATGGTCAATAGCGATCATTTTCCCCATCCATAGGCATCCATCATGCACCAACATGACTAGTTGTCTCACATAATGCTATGCTTCCTGGACTTCTTCCAAAGTGCAACACATTCAACATATTCAACAAGCTCAATTGTGCCAATCCAACTGCCGAATTCTATAGTTCTAACCTTTTCACACCACTCTCAGGGTAGTGCACTTGTTTAAAGTATCTATCTAGCGTGAACTACATATATTTCTCTTTGTCATTAAAACAATTGTCTGCGATGTTAGTCATCTATAATTTTGATCCTATCCAAATATGACTAAGTTGAAAAACTTAGATTTCTAGAAACAAAATTTGCAGAAACATTGTGAGCTCTAGAAATATCATAGCCTTGATTATCCTAAGTCTATCAGTTTCTCATAAAAAACTTCACTCAACGCTTCAAAATAACCCTGGTGGTTCAAAAGAAAAATTTTCCAAACCCCTCATTTCATTCATTTTATCCTTCACCACAAGTGTCTTTCTTCCCCTTTAAAAAGACCATTTTTCATTTCACCTTATCCTCCTTTTCCTAAAAAACCCCCCTTAAACCTTGTAAATCTCTTTTACAAATTTTAAAACCCTTTTTTTTCCTCTATTGAAACCTCAAAAAAGGCTAAAAAACCCACTTTTTCGGCCTTTTTTCTGACCTTTTCATAAAAAGGCCTTAAGCGCTTTTCAACTTGGGCCCTAACCCCTTTCTACCATAAAAATATGCCTTGTGAATAAATGCTAAGCCCTTCGGCCATCACACATCGACATTTCTCGTTTTCACTCCCCAAACATCTTTTTCCCCCTACCGATGTGATTTCTCGATTTAAAATCTCCACCGTCGATCTTATTTCCGATCCGATGGTCTTCATCGCGTCGCGACATCGCATCGTGCCATCGAAATTTTTGTTTCCCCAGTTCTAATTCCCTTTTATATTTTCTCACCGATGGCCAATCTCCCAAGCAGATCTCAGCCATTGATCTTGTTTCAGATCTGACAGCTCGCGCTATCTCGCAGCTTCAAACTCCGCCCGATAAATATTTCGCCCCCCCCCGATTATGTTTCCCCCCGATATAATCCTGGCTGTTGATCCTTTTGATGTAACGGCGGTTGCGCCTTCCTCTGATCCATTCTCATTTTCTCCCGCACTGAAATCCTGACTGTTGATCTGGCCCCTCCAGATCTAACGGCCATCGCTCCATCGCTTCTCTGCCTTTCCCTCCGCGCCATTCATTCTTTTAGCGCGTCTACGATATAATTTGGATCGTTGATATTTCAGGTCCAACGACAAGCGCACTCTCACATTTCTGTTGACCCTCTCAATCATTTGTGATTTGTACGAAGTTGCGATGAAATTTCCACCGTCAATCTCTCCCAGATCGGACAACGTAGGTTCATTGCGAGGGCACCCATCCAGGATGGTCCGTACTCCCCAGTCCCCCTGCAGTCCATCTCCACCATTGATCATTTCCCGATCCAATGGCCCACATTCTCCCCTTCATGATGGAGGCACCCGTTGGCGAGATCCTTCCGTACCCCCAGACCCCCCTGTAGTTAATCTCAACCATCCGTTTCTTCAATCCAACGACTCCCAACGATCTTACCATTTTCACTCCACCGAAGAAAATTTCACTCTGCGCATTGAAATTTTCGCTCCATGACAAAATAGGTGACGTCACCCCAGCCCCACCATATATTTCCACCACACAAATTTCAACCCTTGCGCTCATCCACGACCGTAGATCTTTGGCCCAAAGATCTAACAACCCCAAATCTGTTTTGCGCTCAAATCTATAAAATAAATAATCATGCATTTTCAACGTGAAATAAGTGGTTTTTGTCTGGACACGCGTCATCCAGAGAACCGTATCCCGTCCATTTCACACAAAACCATTTACTGCCCATCCCCTGCACGAAAATCACCTCCGGTTTTTTGCAAAACCGCCTATCCATATTTTCATGCCACAAGCCAATTTGAACCCTTTTTTTTATGGTCTCGACCATGTAATACCCTTCTGCATGCTCCCTTGCCTCTACACTACCCTTTCGCCCTCCGCCGAGCCCTCTGAAGCAGTTTTATCCTAAAAACACAGGCTTTATTAATGTTTTGTTTAAATTGTTTAGGTTTAATGGTGGCCCGAAGATCGCCAGCCTCCCCATAGCCAATCTAAGTGGCTTTTTTTCTATTGGATGACGATCCAAGGATCAAATGCATAAAGAATGGGATTCAAATCTCCCATTGATGCATTATGACCACCGATGCAGTCACAAAAACCCCTGCACACAGCAAATAGAAGCATAAGATCAGTGAAGAAGACTGAAGAATAGAAGATAAAAGCAAAAATAGAGATTAAATGATAAACACAGTTAAAAGACAGATGAGTAGAAGTTTAAAGTAATCCCGAAAAAAGATTAAAAAAAAATCATAAAGGATTATAAAGGCAAAAGGAAGAATCAGGCCTAAACATAGTTTAAATGAATAAATTAAGGAAATTTAGGCTAAATAGCCTCGAATACATCAATAGAGGAAGTTATTCATCTGAAAAATATAACTGCCACCTGTGGCCTACTTTCTGTCCCAAAGGGAAAATTAGCAGTTATTACATAAAAGAAGATATTTTAAGTTGTCAAGATAGTTAATGTAAAGATAAAGATATGCCTCAAAGTCAAACTTTTCACCTATCTTTCCTTAAGAGGTTAAGACAGAGTTATTTAACAGAGAAGTAGTTACACACATGTTCCTACCTTATGCGTTGCATGGTTTTAAAGGTCAGGAATGCATTAACTTTGTAATTAATAACAATTGGACCCTAGATCAGTTCCACCTCCTCATTTGCAACATAAATACTACATTCAAACTCATTGTATGTTGGGAATTTGATGACTCTTTTGAAGTAATTCATAGCTTTGCTGAAGTTGAAAGAAATTTGATGTTTTGGAACCCATGGATCTTTTGACCTATTTGTTGATGAAGAAAGCTCTATCATTGTATCCCTGAGCTTGGCTGTTGGTCAAGTATTCTAATTTGTTAATTTTTTTCCTGTTTTCCATTCTATTTCATCATTTATTACTACAGTAGAGTATAAAATTTAGGCTAAGAAATGTCTCGTAGAAGCACCTTAGACCTGTTTACTCTTCACTGTTTTATGTTTTCCTCTGCTGAGGCATTCTAGAGAATTATTAATTTCTCTCTTGAACCCTTATGCTTGTTTACTTAAAAAATAATTCAAATAGTTGGTCTCAAGAAGGATTTATGGTTTTCCCTGCTTACTTTCTGCTACTTAAAAATTATTTCCGAAGTCTCCCTTCAAAGTACCATTGTCCAAAGTCTGCCGAAGAGGTCTTTTTTTATCATTCCATTTGCACTTGCTCAAATAATTGTTTTGAAGGTATTTATAGCTATAATCAAAGATTCCTAGGAGTTCCATCCTCTATGAATGTAGTTATTTGTGAATCTTGAATTTTTTCTTATCCTTGAAAGTGAAATATTTAGATGAAATAGAGCATTCCTCGACTCCTAGATTTCATTTTGAAAGTTTGTCTTGAAATTGTCATTTGCTGAAGTGTCATTTGTAGAATTCATGATTAGCCCTGTCTATGGAATACCTGGTCATGTTTAATGATGTTTTAACTCCCTTTGTTGAGAATTACATATAATTAAGGATTCTTAATTGCCCTTAGTTCTACTTTTGATTCTAAACCCTTAATGTTCATTTCATTTCACCTGAAAAACATTGAAGATCTAATAGCCAAGTTAGATTTTCCCTTTGATACCCCTAATTCATCTACAAACTTGTTACAAACTTCTACTTGACTCCATTTCCCAATGAATTAGAGATTTACCTTTCCTATCTATGATGCCTAGATCATCATGTCCCATCAAACAATCAAACAAAATCATTCTTAATAACTAGCCTAAAATAAACCTTTTACAAGAAAACAAGTCATATATTTGCAAACAATTGAGAGATTTCTCTCTGAGACTAGGAGGGCTAGATCTTAGAGCTCTAAAGACTGGTTTATATGTTGCCTTGTCATTTAGTATGCCAATCTGCTAAATCACAGGATCCCAACATTCTGGCGATCACAGTGCAACATTTTTGAGTAAAAAGTCCCTAAGAAAGACACTCAGTATCCTTTAAAGTGAACGATAGCCTTCTTCAAGCACTACCAGCATAATGGTAATCGTGATAGGATCTGTCTGAATCAGTGGCAATCTAAGTAACCCTTAGGATTCTAAGAGACCCTTATCAAACCTTGAAGAAATTAGCTAGTAAGCCATAGAGTAGACTTTGTTTGTTTCACCACCTTAGCTGAGTGTTGACTCAGGTATAGGACACTCTCACAACCATAGAACTACAAAAAAATCAGAAAACCCAAAACATTTCAGACTAATTTTTCAAATAAATCATTGGTGGTGTACCATAAAACATTTTACCTTTAGAAAAGCTAAAAAATTTCCACCTGGCAACTCCACTAGCCCCAGTAGGCCTATTACCTCACTAGTACACCAGATTTATTTAGGACTGTGTTAACTAGCCCTGAGAAAGTTTAGAAACCTAGTTCCCTATTATACAAATCACTTTGAGAGGAAAACTTTTGAAAAAACAATCGTAAGAACTTCAAACCTCTCTAAATTTTGGAAGCTGAAATCTGGCTTCACATAGGATCAACACTAGATCCCATCCAGATCCTAATACTCCTACCATATTTGATAATCCAGAAAGGATTTTGTGGCAAAATTCTATATCTAGAAAACCAACTACTGATAATACCATCCCAAGAACAAGATCTCTCCCTGAAAACCTTACAGTATTAAAAGATCCTCACTTTGACTTACCTTACATAAAAAACCTATTTAGAAATAAGTCTCAAAGTGATTTAAGTCATGCTGACTTTGAAACTATAGATTTGCAACAGAGCTTTATCATAGAAGCTTCACCTTCTACTCCACCTGATTCTCATCTTCTTCATCATTTCATCTCCTTCCATAACAAATATTCTCATCATCAGTTTGTTGGCCCAAGTGTTTCTTCTACTCCTAGCCACACATCCACTGTTCAAAACACTCCATTTCAGCCAACTTTCCCTCTTGTAAATCCACCCCTTGTAAATCCCCCATTATTTCCTATCATGGAAGCATGGTATGCTCCACTAGTGTTACCACAACCTCTGGTTCCCCTACCCAATGATTACCAATCCAAAATTTCCCATTTCACTAGAAATGAACCTACTACTGCCCTACAACATGTAGATAAAATGAATGATGATTTTGATTATATGGAAATAGAAGAATAGACCATTAAGATGAGAATTTTTGCTCAAAGTTTAGGAGGAGAAGCCAAGAAATGGTTTAAGGGCTTAACTCCTCACAGCATAAATGATATCCCTTATTTATATAAAACATTCATAAACAAATGGGAAATTAGGAAGAACTGACTCCAAATCCTTTCAGAATATACCAATCTCAAAAGAAACAATGGGGAAGGTGTCCAAGATTATTGCACTAGACTCAATAGTGTTTATAATGCACTTCCCCCAGACATGAAACCTCCATTAGGCTTAGCCTTAGCTAAATTTCCAGAGGGCTTTGATCCTGAAATGGCCTACCAGCTAAGAGAAAGAGATCCCTCAACTTTAGAAGACATGCAGAGGGGAGCCTTAAGTGTAGAAGCAAATCCGATTGAGAAAAGAGCTAGGTTGAGAGAAAAGAAAAGAGTTAAATATAGGGATGAAACAATGGCATCAACCTCATCATCAGATACTAAAATTGATAACTTAGTGAAGGTAATGGAGAGAATGATTGAAAAGATAAATCTAAATGATAGAGTGCCTCCTAGAGAAAACCAAAACAACCCCCAAAACAGAAATAGAAATACAAATTTCAAAAGAGACCCTAATCAAGATAGGCAAAGAGATAATGACCAACAGATTAGGCCTCCCTTTCAACCAAACTATATTGATCAAGAATAAGAAATTGAAGTTGAAAGGTTGGAAAAAATCATGTAAACTTGATAGGATCTGATAGTGAGACATATGTTTTTCTCACTAAAGAAGAACAAGGATTCTTCTCTTCAAAACAAATTGAAAACAACCATGAAGATTCTAAATATTACATATTGGGGTTTGAAAATGCAATCATTGAGGTACACAAACAATATGATCTTATAAGTAAAGGGAGCCCATAGATTTTAATGACAAAAAAACTAGTACTGTTGTTAAGAAAACTTCAGAAAATCATCCTAAAAATATAACTAGTAACACGAACAATGTGCCCAAGAAAATTAATATAAATAAAGACAAAAAAAGTCAACAAAGTGTTGAAAAAAGCTGCCCGAGTATGTATGCTAGTGGCCCTAACAAATCTGTCCCAAATAGCAGTCCAAATAAAGTTCAGCAAATTAGAATTGATGAAAGAGTTGTAAATGACAAAACAGATGTAAATATGTCAAGAACAATAGTTCCTTTTAGCCTTGAAGGGGAAATTACGAAGATTAAAATCACCATAACCTTAGCTGAACTAGTAACTCACGATGTATATAAAAACCAAGTTTTGAAAGATTTGAATATAGGCAGTGACATTGATACTTTAAAATTGACAGATGATAAACCAGAGTTATTGTTTGGTCCTGAAGTTGAAGGAAAATACCAAGAAGGGTTTGTCCCTCCCTTCTATGTTAGCTTGAATATACATGAAAAAATCTTGCATAATGCCATGCTAGACTTAGGTGCTTTACACAATCTTATGCCCAAAGTAGTAATGGAAAGCCTAGGCTTATAAATTACTAAACCATACAAAGACCTATACTCCTTGGATTCAAGTAGGGTCAAATGCTTAGGCCTAATAAAATATTTGTGTGTCAACTTGGCAAAAATTCCTACTAGGAGTCTAGTAATGGAGATAGTAGTAGCTGACATTCCCCCTAAGTATGGCATGCTTCTATCTAGATCATCGGGATCCAAACTACAAGGGAGCCTTCAAATGGACATGTCTTATGCCAGCATCCCTGTATTCAACCAAACTAGAAGACTATACAGGTAATCCCACATGAAATACATGGTGAGAAACATAGATAGACCAAAAAATTCTCCTATCTACTCCATCCATTAAAATTTGGATTCCTTTATCTTATATAATGAAGATGAAATCAGCTAACAAGAAAAGGAAAACAAAGGATAATTTAGTCTACCAGAACAGCCAAATCTGCCATCAACTCAAGAAAATAATATTTCAGACTTTAGCAGCCTTGAACAGTAGAAAGAAAAAGAAAATGAGATCAAAATACCTTGGAAAATAAACTTTGATGGCTCTTGTAAAAAATTAAGTTTAGGGGCGGGTGTATGGATACAGAACACAAACAAAGGATTTTCCTATAAATTGGATTTTCCATGCACAAATAACATTATTGAATATGAAGCCCTCCTTATTGGCCTACACTTACTCAAAGTTTAAGGAGCCAAAATAACATCAGTCCAAGGGGATTTTGAGCTAATTTTTAGATAGATTAAAGGGGAGTATTCAACCAAAAACCCAAAACTCAGAGAATATAGAAATGTTGCCCTTGATCTCCTGAAAACCTTTAAAAAATATGAACTCATTTTCATCCCAAGAGCTCAAAATCATCTAGAAAATGAGCTTGCATTTACTACTAGTAATTTCCAAATGCCACAGTCAAATGAGAAATTTGATATAAAGGTAAAAAATAGACTTGCAATACCTGAAAATGAAGATTATTGGCAAGTGTTTGAAGGAGACAAACACATAGATGATTTTCTGCAATCAAAGAATGACTTTGCCATACCAACACCTACTTCATGCCATGAAGAAAACTGTTTAAATGAAGAACAAATCCATGAAACAGAGCTGCCATTTTCTGCTAATATAAATCAATTCGAACATCTTTTTAAGGCAGAAACAGCTGAAAATACAGACCAAAAGGACCTGGAAGTTTTACAATGTAAAAATGATAAAATTTCAAGAGGTCTTACACCATTAGAGCACCTTTTTTATTTCAATTATGTAGCCAAAGAACGAAGAATGGAGCCTATAGAAACAAATGTAGAAGAACATAACATAGGCAGCCTAGCAGAACCCAAAATGATCAAGCTATCCAGCACTCTCCCAGCTCATATCAAGTTGCAATATATAGAAATTTTCAAAGAGTTTAGAGATGTGTTTGCATGGGGATATAAGGATCTAAAATCATATGACACCAGCATCATTCAACACAAAATTCCTCTCAAGAAAAATAAAAAACCTTTCAAACAAAAACTCAGAGGGATAAACCCTGTTTTATTGCCTTTATTCGAGAAAGAAATCAAGAAAATGTATGATGCTGGGATCATAGTTCCCCTCAGATATTCACAATGGGTTTCCAGCTTTGTATCTGTCAGGAAAAAGACTGGGGAAAGCAGACTCTGCATTGATTTCAAAAATATAAATAGAGCCTCCCTTAAAGATAACCATCCCTTGCCAAAAATGGATCATATCCTTCAAAGGGTGTTTGGGTCTAAAATAATTTCCCTGTTGGATGGGTTCTTAGGTTACAATCAAGTTTTAGTACTCCCAAGTGATCAACATAAAACTGCTTTCACTACACCTTGGGGTACATTCGTTAGCCACCTATAAAATTTGTCATATCAAATGGTGGCTAAATATTTTTGAAGCCTTCAAGAAACAAGTTTTATCACAAATTGTTAATTCTTGAAGTCTTATGAAGACATATTATTCTTTGATTAATTTTCATTGCTGTTTCCCTCTTGATTATGAAATTCTCCTGTTTTCCTGAATAAAAGACTGTTGTAAAAGACTCCATTTTTCCCTCATTTTACCCCTGCTTTCACTCAAGATTAACCTTCATTTGATCCCCTTTTTCCCCATGAAATTCCTCCATTTTCCCTTTTTTTCCCTTCTTCCCTTCATTAAAATCCCTTTTATAAGGTTTGAAAATCCTTCTTGGACCTTACCGAAACCCTCAAATTCCTTTGAAAACCATTGAAAATCCATAAAAATCCAATTTTTTTATTACAGGCTTTAGCCCCCTTCGGCTAAGCCCCTAAACCACTTCCCCACATATACCCTAGCGCTAGAACCAAGTGCTATGTCCAAAAGTGCTTATCGTATCGGGGCATTTGCGATGAGCGCAAGTCTTTTTGTTTTATAAAACCCCGATGCCAATTGGCCCTTTTGTAGATAAGCCTCGATCCCTTGTTTTATTCGCATAACCTTGAGCCCGCAATCAGGCGCTAAAACATTGAATAAAACCTTCCCGATCATATTTTCCCTTTGTAAATTCATAAAACCCACTTTTCCTATGTTTGTATTAAAACTCGCCGGTTCAATGTTTTTAATGAAAAAGACCGTTGATCTTTTCCCCGATCGACGGTCAATACAGTCTCGCATCGGGGTTTTTGATCAGGTGAATTTGAAAAGCCCACTCCTTTGTTCCAATTCCAATTGGCCCTCTTATGCATATAACCCTCGATCCCTTCATGATTTCATATATCCAAAGGCCCCGCAATCGGGCGCTTAACTCTCACAATAAATCTTTTTGCAATGAAATAATCCTTGTTTTTCATGAAAAATCCCATTTTTATGTTTATAAAGGGTCTCGCCATTCATTGGTTTTGGTCGAAGCCATTCTCGACCATCGATCATGTCAATCACTAGTTTGCGCAATCTCACATCGAAAGATATCATCGTTGCATTTGTAATTTCCCCCTCCCGGTCGGTAAACTCCCGATGAATTCTCCACCGTAGATCTCCCTCACTAGACCCTAATCCAACGGCCCTTATCGCTCCATCCCAAAGCCCTTTCCCCCGCCTTTGACCTCCTCCGATGCATTGCCCACCATCGATCTGATCCTCAGATCGACGGCCATTGCTCAATCGCATCGGCGCTCTGTTGCTCTTTTCCCCTGCTGATCACGAACCTCTGATTGCATCTAGGCTATTCATACCCTAAGATCTGATGGTCCAGATCGATCCTCCCCCTTTTGGTTAATTTCATAAATCCTGCTGTATAATGTTCTTCGGGAAATCTCTGTCGTTGATCTTTGCAGATCAACAACTCTTATTCAAACATTCTCTTCCTCATATTTTATTCTATTTAACCCCAGATTCAATCTCCACCGTTGATCCGTTTCATCTAACGACCCATTAATCCCGATAGGCACAAGACCCTATGTCCTACCCTTTCCCGCATCATATCTCCATCGTTGATTCCCCGATGATATTCCCCGATTGGACGGTCCATAATAAACCACCCTACTTGCTTCCGCCTATGCATCTTATCAATATTGTTCTCTTTTCACAACCGAAGGATCTAAGACCCTTGATCCGACGGTCGATGCGCATTTTCGTGCGCATTTGCCACCTACAAGGTTAATTCTCTAAGAGCTACATGGATATAAGTTATTTTGAAATGCCACGTTTCGGCTAAAATGCATATCACGGCTCAAAAAGAAAAAAAAACTGCCTACCCGCCTTTTGGCCGCGCGAAGCGCGATACCATCGGTTTCTCGGTCCGAAAACCGCTTTCCAATTTATATTGTGTTTCTCATCGCGTTTTATATCCATCGTTGATCTCTGCAGATCAACGACCAGCATTCAATTTGGCCATTAAATTATCGCCCTCCACCTTCCTCCAAGGGTCTTCATCGATCAACCTCAGCCGTTGATCTCTGAGGCCTTTTTCATCTAACAACCCAAGATCGTTCGGAAACCCCGACTTTCCTTCCTATGCATTTTACCTCCGCCAAAGTTTTTTAAGCCATTTCTTCGCATTTTCATCCATTTAGCTATAAAGTGACCCTTGCTTTATATTTTCCTAACCCATTGCGACCATTGATTAACACAAACATCAACGACCTATGACTTAATCTCGCCACCGTTTAAATCAACCGCCTTTTTGGCCCTCCGCGAATATCCACCGTTGGATGCTTTCATCCAACCCGTCATGATCCAAACCCAAGCCTCGAAGCAATTTTACCCAGTCACGTTGTAGCATTTTTATAACATTTTTAATTTTATGTTTTAATGATTTCCAATTATTTTAAAGGAAAATAAAAGCCGAGGATGACGATCCTCCAGGCTTTCATTCATCAAAGAGTATCCATCCACAGGGTTCAACACCATGTTTTATTGGTGCCTCATGAGCACTGATACAGTTATAAGAAACCTGTAACATCTACACATCAACAAGACATAGCAAAGTTAAAACAAATAAAGAGTATCAGTGTCGAAGACCCAACCACAGCATAGGTGAAGAATTGAACATTGATTATACAGTTTTGGGTGGATTACTACAGATCGACAATCAAAATCCTAATCCACTAAATTAAACATAGTTAAAGAAAAGAAGACGGAATTTAGGCTCGATTAAGTCGAAACACACAATCAAATCAAATTAATAGTATTTAAAGAAGGACAAAGAAATTCATCACCCGAGAAAGCCTCCATCACACATTAGAGGCTAATTTGAATCCTCTCGCCTACCAAAGGCCACCGTAGCCTCAAAGCATTCAAAGGCGGCATAGTTACTACCGTAACAAGAGCATATCCGCCCAGCCATAGCCGAACGCTTATTCCAAGACCAAAGAGACTTATTGCAAAAATATCGCAGTTATTACAATGATGACACAGAGCCTTAAAGTCAACAAATCTCCCACCGAGCTTAATACTTAGTGTAAAGAAACTAATACAGGAGAATATCCGTACACTTCTCCATTGAGCCTCAAAGATAACAGAAGCATTAACTATATTAATTGAACTTAGAATATCTTTCATCTCATTTGACCTCCTCATTTTTTCTATAAAATCTTCTTGAGGAGCTCATTATAAAGGGTTGGTTGCAGAACTCTGAAAGATACTTGTGCTCGAAAATTTCTATGTGTAAATAGTGTTCAGAGGCTCTTGAAGCTCTTTTTGTGATCAAATAAGTTAGGCTGAGAAGAGAAGATGATTGTTGAACTGAAACATTGGACTTGAAGAATGTAACTGGATTAACATCAATATACAACTTGATTCTTGGGATCCTGGTCTATATCACTGGTGAAGTGCTTCTTTCTGTGTTATTGTTTTCCTTTCGTGTATGCCATTTTGTCCATTTATTCTCTGATAAAGAACAACAAGCATAGAGTTAGGATTTACTATTTACAGTACCCTTCTCTGACTGATAAGCTTTATCTCAATGTTTTCCTCCAAATTGTGTATTTAAGAATGATTCAATACAGTTCAAGCAGTTATGAATGTTGGTGTTCCCCCGTCCTACTGTTTACTTTAAACATTGTTCTTGAATGTTATTTTCATTATATGCTAAGTAAAGATAGACTAGAAAAGTGATGGTGTGCCCTGTTTTCTAGCTTCTTTCTCCAAAGGTAATTCTAAAATTTTCCCTAAGAGTATGCTAAAAGCAGTCTAGATTTAAAAGTATCTTATATGATCTTAGGCTGCACTTTGTTTTTCTTATCTATTTTCATCCCTTCTGAAAGTAATTATGCGGATTACTAGATTGTTTGTCTGTTGAGTTTGCTTTAATATGAACTTGTCCAAATAAGTCTATGGTTAGCCCTGTCCTTTGGTCAATTTTAAACAGTTACTTAAAAGGATTTTCTTGTTTGGTCAAACTGATAAATCCTAGTTGAAATTATTGTCTGTTTCCACCCCTTCAACACTTTTATTGTTCCATTCCATCATTTAATCTCAAATATCTTGTGATATAGATGACTTTCCCCTTGGACCACTCTTGAAATTGTTGCACAATTAAACCCTTTTACGACTCCATATCCCAATGGACTAAAAACCAGCGTCATATCTATCCTATCAGCCAAAGCTTGTTCTGATTGCTTGCAACTTCACACCTTTGAAAATCTTTCATTTTAGGACTTTCCACTCAGCTAAAAATCATGCTCAACAATCCAAAACAAAACAAAACCCTTGCTCTTAATAACTAGCCTAATATCACACATAAAAGCCTTAAAGATAAATCAGTATTTGCACTTATAGAGACATCCCTCTCTAGATTCAGGAGGGCTAGATCCTAGAATTCCAAAGTGGTTCAAGTGTTCTCTCTACAGTTTGTATTTTCCAATCTTGCAAATTACGGGGAGCTAACACATTCATGTATGTAAAAATGCCATTTGGTTTAATGACTCAAGTAGGGCCACCTTCCAAAGGGCCATGGACATAGCCTTTCCTCAAGAAATAGGCTATTTTATAATCATCTACCTTAATTGACATTTCTATTTTATCTAAAAACTCGATGAAGAACACTTGATTCATTTAAGAAACGTTTTTGAGAAATGTAGGAAATATGGCTTATCTTTGAATCCCAAAAGGACACTCTTTGGTCTCCAGGAAGGAAAAATTCTTGGCCACATAATTCTTGAAGAGGGAATCAAAGTAGACCCTAAAAGGATTGATGGCATATTGAAGATCAGCTATCCTAGAAACCTCAAAGAATTAGAATCTTTCATTGGGAAGATAAATTTCTTAAGGAGGTTCATCCCCAACCTTGCTGAGCTATTGAGAAATATCACAAACATGCTAAAGAAAGAAATAGGTGTCAAATGGACAATACTGAACAATCATTTGAACTGGTAAAACAAGCTCTAACCCAAACACCGGTTCTTATCAGTCCTAATTTCACCAAATATTTCTATATCTTTTCTTTTGCATCAGAACATACAATAGCTGCACTATTACTGCAAAAGAATAACATGGGGCAAGAACAACCAATATCATTTTTTAGTAGGGCCTTAAGAGATGCTCCGCTCAAGTATAACATCATGGAGAAACAAGATTTAGCCTTAGTAAAAGCATTGAAAGACTTTAAAGTTTATATTTTGCATTCTCATATCATTACTTTTGTCCCACACATAGTTGTCAAGGATATTCTAAGTCAAGACCCTGATGGTAAAAGGGGAAAATAGATTGTTGTTATTTTGGAATATGACTTAGAAATCAGGCCCACCAAAATAATCAAAGGGCAGGGATTAGCAAAACTAATGGCTGAGTCAAACTTCCAAGCACTAGATATGAATATGGTTGATGTCTTAGAAGAAACAGAAGAATTCACAGCTCCATTTATTGAAGAAAATTTTGTGAACTCACCTTGGCATGCTGATATCATATATGTGCTACTTTATCTGAATACCCCTCCCTATTTATCTAAAACTATAGCTAGATTCTTGAAATAGAAGGCTTTAAATTATTGCATAGTAGATGGGGTTTTATATTGGAAGAATGCTGTTGGAATATTGGTTAAATGTTTGCTTGAGATTGATGCAGGAAAAATCATGCATGAACTGCATGAGGGAGAATGTGGAGGACATCTCTACTGGAAGACTACAGCAAATAAAATCCTCAGATCTGGTTACTATTGGCCCACCCTTTTCCCAAAAACTCAGAAAATTGTCATGTCTTGCCATAAGTGTCAAATTTTTGATGGCAAGAGAAAACTCCTTCCTTTACCTTTACATCCCATTAGTGTTGAGGCTCCTTTCAACAATGGGGCTTGGACTTCAATGGGGAAATCCACCCATCTTCTTCAGCCGAACATAAGTGGCTCCTCACTACCAATGATTATTTTACCAAGTGGATAGAAGCCATACCTTATAGGAATGCTACTGACTCTGTCATTATCAAGTTCCTTGAAACAAACATACTATCCAAATTTGGTTGTCCTAGAAAAATTATCACATAAAATGCTGCTGCTTTCAAGTATAAAATAATGGTTGACTTCTGCCATAAATACCATATCACCTTGGGTCATTCCACTGCCTACTATCCTCAAGGAAATGGATTAGCTGAATCCTCCAACAAAAGCCTTTTCAATATTATTAAAAAACTGTTGGAGTAGAATAAAAAATCATGGCATAGTAAGCTTATTCATGCTTTATGGGTTAATAAATTAACCACCAAAAAGTCAATAAATATGTCCCCCCTATCAGCTAGTTTATGGAATGGATGTAATCTTACCAACCTCTCTAGGAGTTCCAGTCATGAAACTCCTTCAAGAAGTACAATCTGAGGAAATTAATATACAGAGGAGGATAAATTAGACCATTCATTTACAACAGTCCAGAGAAGAAGTGTACAAGAGAACACAAACAGTCCAAGAAAGCATCAAGAAGTTATTTGACAAAAGGACTAAAGAAAATGATTTCCAAGTTGGGAATGTTGTTCTAAAATGGGATTCTAGAAGAGAAGAAAAGGGAAAACATGGAAATTTGAGAATTTTTGGAAAGGACCCTACATCATTTATTCTATAAGCGGTCATAATGCATTCTTTCTGCAAGAGTTGAATGGAGAAGATCTGTTTGGAGGTCCTGTTAATGGCAGGATGCTCAAGCACTATTTATGCCAAGATTCCTAGATTTCAAAGCTTTTATTTTTCACTATATATAACATTGCTTTTCAATTTGAAAAAGAAAACGCAAAAACAATAGAAAAGAGAAAAGAGGGCAGGTGAAAAGAAGAAAGGTACAACCCCATACCCAAAAAAGAGAAATTCTGAAAGTGTGCAAGCTTAAATGCCACTACTTTGAAGGAACACTGTTATTTACTCATACATCCTAATCATGACTAGATAAATTTCAATTTACTGCTAATAGGTTAGTGAAGAAGATTTTCCAAACTGTTCAATCTTGGCTTATCAGTAGAATAGATTAGGATAAAAATAAATGGCTCTAATCAGACCAAAATTTGAGCCAAAGATAGAGGAAAATGTTTCAAACATGCTAAAAATATAAACCAAGACATAAAAGAAAAAGGATGACTCAAAAACAGATCAAAATCTGAGTCATAAGAAGAAGGAAGGATGTTCATAATTTTTAGATCTTAAGCCTTCACAATTTTGTTTTAAATTTCTGTAAATTTCAGTCTATGTGCAACTTGTTTTTATGCCATAGTCTTAGATCAAATCAGATAGCTTAATCCTGGTTTGTATGTATTTAAATTTCTGTTTTAGAAAATAGAGAATAAGATCTGTCAGACAGCTTAATCCTGACAGATAGTAGCTTAGGTAGAGAAACAATGAGTTCAACTGTTTAAATTGAACTCATGGAAGAAATAAGAGTAGATTTAGATTAGTTTCCTTCTTTCAAATAAAAGAATAAAATGTCAAAGGAGTTTCCTAGTTCAAATGCACTCAAAAGAAGAAAAAATGCTAGGACAAGTAGGAATGGGTAGGTAGAGGTGCTATCTTAAACCGTTTTCATGTTGCAGGTCATTGAAGAAATACAAGAGAAAATCAGCAAGAGAACAAATAAATTATGCCCAATGGATAAGATTGCCAGGTTCCTTAAGAAAAGGAGATTGATAATCCGAGGTTTTGGACACTCAAAGGACAGTGGTCCTCCCCAAGTGGAGCCACTATTAGTCATCTATAATTTTGATCATATCCAAAGATGACTAAGTTGACAATCCCAGATTTCTAGAAACAATATTTGCAGAAACATTGTGATTTCTAGAAATCTCACAGCCTTCATAATCCTAAGTCTATCAGTTTCTCATAAAAACTTCACTCAAAGCTTCAAAATAACCCCGCTCGTTCAAAAGAAAATTGTTCCAAACCCCTCATTTTATTCAGCTTATCCTTCACCACAAGTGTTCTTTCTTCCCCTTTAAAAACCCCATTCTTCACCAAAGGAGCTCACCGTTAGTCATCTATACCTTTGATCCTATCCAAAGATGACTCAGCTTGAAAACCCGCATTTCTAGAAAAAAATTTGCAGAAACATTGTGAGTTCTAGAAATCTCACAGCCTTCATTATCCTAAGTCTATCAGTTTCTCATAAAAACTTCACTCAAATCTTTAAAATAACCCTGTTGGTTCAAAAGAAAATTGTTCGAAACCCCTCATTTCATTCATTTTATCCTTCACCACAAGTGTTCTTTCTTCCCCCTTAAAAATCCCATTTTTCCTTTTACCTTATCCTCCATTTCCTAAAAAAATCCCCCTTAAACCTTGTAAATATCTTTTACAAAGTTTAAAACCCCTTTTTTCCTCTATCGAAACCTCAAAAAATCTAAAAAACCCACTTTTTTGGCCTTTTTTCCGACTTTTTCATAAAAAGGCTTTAAGCACTTTTCTACCTTGGGCCCCAACCCATTTCTCTCGATACAAAAATAGGAAGTGTCTTTAGTTCGACGAATCCGGAGCTGATATTTAGTTCGACGAATCTGGAGCTGATGTGACAGCTCCTGATCCGCCCCTCCCGCAACCATTCTTTCTCTGGCAAGTGGAAAACGGATGACAGCAAACGGCGATGAGCGCCTCCTCCACCACGGCGATTGGAACGCCGCTCCTCCCCACAATGCGCCACACACAGTGGAAAAGACGTGAACCTAAACGCATTCAATGCTGCCATCCTCCCCAAATATTTCAAAATCGGTCTTCGCGCGTTTCAGTTTCTCATTCGCGCTCTACCTTCTGCTGTTCGTTTCCTGTTTTATTCACAGCGCGGCCTCTACCTTCTGGTGTTTCTTAGTGGGTGACCCTGTTTCGCACAGCGTTCCAATCCCCAACCTGTTCCTTTTCTTCACTTGCCGAGTAAGAAAACTCTTTATCTTACTCAGTTTTTAAAAGGAAAAATATCCTTCTGCTGTTCGTTTCGTTTTCTGTATTTTTTTCAAACATTTAATGTTCCGATCTAGATTGGAAATTGCCACCCGCTAACTGTGACACGGCAACCACTGCAGTCTTGATATGGAGATTTATTTGCTTCTACCTTTTTCGTAGTGGTCGACTAAAAAATGCAAAATCAAGCCATAAAGAAGAGTCGAGGGCGTACTACAGAACGCCGGGCCCAAGTTTGGGCGGAAGTCATGCTTATTTCCAAATATAGCCAAAAACAATGCTCAGAAAACTTCACTATAATCTGTGGTTGTGATTGATTATGATGGTTTATGATTAAGTTGTGAATCTAGTTTACTTTTAGTTTACATAAATTCTACGTTATGATGGGTAGACATTGTGATTTTTTAGTTATAATATGTAGACATTGTTATTTTTTTTAGTTCTTCATAAATTTGAGGTAAAGATAGATGGACACTGTTATTAAGGAGTACATTTTTAATATTATCTTTTTGATTTTGTTATACTATAGGACAATAATTTTTTAATATATTCATGATAATGGTTTTTGATATGGAAATTTTTTATTGATGTAATGCTTGATTTTAATTTTGTTTGTTATATATATATAATTAATTTTGTATTTAAGTTGAGCTTAGGTCAATTCCAATGTAATGGTAGAATGTTGTTAACTATGGTGGAGTTTGGAAACTCTTTGAGATAATTTGTTTTCCTTAAGAGTAACTTTCATTCTCAATCCCTCTTCATAAAATTTAAACCTAAAACATTTTTAATATTACTTATTTTTTTATACATTATAAAAGGTGTTCTAACATATTTAAAGGAAGAAATATATTCTTCAATTTATTAATAGAATAGAGAGATTTTCTACTCTTCTCTTTCTACATTGTTTTGTTTATTACTCCCTACATTACTTGGGATTATAGTTTCTCATTACTAATGCAATAATGAAAAGCTTTTTAATTTTTAATTTTATTTTCCATAAATTCAAATAAGAAAATTATATATTAATTTTATTTTTGACAAAGAAATATTATTAAATTTTAAAATTGTAAATTACATTATAATAATATATTTATTGGATTAAAAATTTAATTTCAAATATAAATATTAAATTTATTACTAATAAACATTAGTTAGAATAAATAAATTACAATGTTCTAAATAATTTTTAAAAATTATGCATAGTTATACATCCATTATATACTTATGTATTTACCCTAACCTTAATATACTTATGTATTTACATTAACCCTTAACTTTATTTATATACATTCTCACAATATTAGTTTTGTACCATGCTTCATAACTTTGTACACCATTTCACAACCTCTTCATTTATATCTTTACCTAACCTATCTATTAACTTTTAAAATGATGAAATCAAATGAAAAATAAAATTCTAAAAAAAACCTTAGCCCATTAAAAATTAAAATAACCAACACCCCTCAAATAAAATTATCATTCTAGTTTTTAGGCATTAAAAATTAAAATAACCTACAGAACTCAAATAAGATTATCATTCTCTTTCATGGTTAAATCAACCTAACACAAATCAAATTAAAATGATGGACTTTTGCCATAATTTATTAGTGTTATAGTTTCGATACATTTTCTATGTCCACAGGATTGAAAAACAAAAGGATTGATTTTTTCCATAATTTATTAGTGTTACAGTTTCGATACATTTTCCATGTCCACCAGATAGAAAAACAAAAGTATTGATTTTTGCCATAATTTATTAGTGTTACAGTTTCGATACATTTTCTACTAGGAGGAGTCTTTAGTTCGAATTAATAATTTATCATTTAACTAAATCAACTCATATATATCATGGCCAATATTCAAACCTACTATTGTTATTGATAATTAATAATCAATAATAATAAATATTCATGTTTAATTTTTTTTTTAAATATATAAAGCTAAATTTTAATACTTTTAATTACATTATATATATATTTTTTCTAAATATTAAAATTATATCTCGGCCATTAAAATATTCATACTTAAAAAGCTTATAAAAAATACAATTTTTTAATTTAAAAAAAATAAGGAACTTACAATTATTTTTTTCCAACAAAGGAGGGAGAAAGCATTAACCATGAAAATGTCCCATACATGCTTTTATTACAATGCTCTGAGAAACTAGAATGTCTTCTACATGCTGAGAAGAAATGACCAATAACCAACAAAAATGAATTACATATTGAGAAGAAATGACCAATAATCAACAAAAACGAATTAGGGACCGAAGGCTATATTGAAAGAGCTGTGATTAAATTAGGGACCTGATATCATGTTGGAAGAGCGAAACATGTTTCTAAAAGCATTGTAAAAGTTTCCCATGCAAACCGATTTGGATTTGTTAGCTATAAATGGTATAAATGGTCTCCTAGGCTTTTATATTTCTACTATTGTTGAATTTCTTATCGCTATGTTGCATGAGTTCTTTTGTACCCGCATACTTTGGGTATGGATTTTTTCTCCACAATCAAGCCTACTTAACTTGCTACCCCATTTGTAAAACCTTAGCAAGTATTGTGCCTCGTGAACCGTTCAAGTAGAGCTCCCTTTACTCTTTGTATTTAAGTATGAGGGGTTTCTGCAGTGCATTATATTAGATATCATTTTTTGGGATTCAACTGCGTTAAGTTATTCATCTATGATCATGATTTTTGAATAGTCCACTTAGGGGGTGAAGAAGTGGGATTGAAACTTTGAATAGTCCACTTAGGGGGTTATGTGATAGTACTGTAATACCTGGTAACAAGGACTTCTCGGGAGGTCACTCGTCCCAAAACTCCTCTGGCTCAAGACTATTTTAATTTTATTTTCAACTGATCTCTTTACAGGTTCACTAAAATTTCAAGTGTGAGCACTCTTTGGTCATTCACATCCAAAGAACACCCAAAATTCAAATCTGAGTGAATTTGTAAAGCGATAAGTCAAAAATACATTAAAAAAAATGTTTTGTTTCTTTTTTTTTAAAACTTCATAACTCTTATTTTATTATTTTTACTATCATTTTATTATCTTCCTTAGGAGGCCCATTTTAGACTTAAAAATTCCCTTAATGTTTAGCAAAAATCGTTGGGTGGAGGTAGGTCTCTTCTCCCACAAACAGAGCGGTCTCATGCGCCAAATTGGCTTGACTACGACCTTAAAACGATATATAAGTTAAATATTGTGATTTTTTTTTTCATCAGGTTTAAGTCACAATTAGAACAATGGGGTTTGTTTTTAATAGGTTAAATAATAGGAAAGTGTTAAAGTTACAAAAGTTAGGTGAGAAAGTTTGGATCATTTGGGAATGGTAATATTGAAGCTTATATTTATGAAGGTTTGTAAAAATGCAATGGAAGAGAGGCTTAAATAAGGAAGTAATCATAGTACAATGTGGTGTTCGAGACTTCATATTTCTCATTCTGAAAATATTTTGTAATGACAGGCATTCCGGATATTTGGTTTTAAATTTTGAATCAACATTGTAAGAGGAGGATGATTAATGGAAATGCTTGTAAATTAGACTGTATGAGTAAAATGTTATGTGTAAGCATTTATTGTTTTTGGCAACATATTTCCTTTGGAAATTTTAAAAAGGGTTGAACATCTATAATTTGTAAAAAATTGAACAACTATAATTTGGTAAGGGGTGAGATATTATTTTGTATTATTTGGAAACATCTTCATTAGAACTAATGATATGATATTTTTTGTTTGTTTGTTTTATTTAGGTATTGATGGCATTTTAGTTATTTATTTATTTTTTGTTTTATTTAAGCACATTAACTTATGAGGGAATATGTTATTATTAGACATCAAATTATGACAAAGAAAATATTAATATCACACATTCATCAACCTTACAAGTTATTTGAAAGAATTTTAATTAACAATAACCCATTGGTATATAAGGAGAATATGTCACTTAAGAAGAATTGAACTATAATGAGGAAATAAAGGGTATATAAGGGAAACAAGTCATTTAAGAGAATTGAACCATGATAAGGGAATCACATTACCTTGTTTAAATTATTGACTGGACAGATAGCTTTTGATGAACACATATATATCATAAAAATGTAAGTATCTCTAAATACCATATTTATAAAAATGTTATCAATATCTATACACTAAACAATGTAAATACTTTTAAATATTTACACTTGTATTAAAATTAACATCAAGTTTCTAATAACAAGTGTAATATGCATGGTCACTCTTAGTACTTGCTTTTACAAGAAGTAATTGCTTTTGCAAGAAGTATTTGATACCTAAAGTAAAAATAGTAAAGAGCTAAAATTACATAAATCCCATCTTACAACAATAGGACAATTGCATTTAGACCAAAGAATGTAATAGCTTTTGATGCATTTGGAAATAATTTTGCAACAAACATTTTGGTCTTGTGGTATAGACAAATGCTTTTAACAATGGATAAGGTGGGAGGTTTACCAACAATGAAAGTAAATATGATGCCAGAGAGAAACACACATTTTGAATAGTGAGAAGAAACACTTGGAAATGATAAATGCCCCTTTTTCAAGGAATTTTTCTCTAATTTTGTTCAATAGATGATGAAGCTTGGCAATGTTAGAGGGAATATTTGTTCCAAAAAGTGAAACACTTTGGACAATGCACGACATTCAATCATTCTCCTTTACATTGGCTTGATCCTCTTAACATTTGTTTTCATTTATTCAATATCTGCTTATAAGATGGAAATATTTTCTTTATTAAATCATTATTCAAATATGGCTATTCCAATAATTGAAACTATATGAAAGAACTAAGGTTGGATTTGAATCATTATACGTTTTAAGCTCTCATTTTTTGATGGGATAATAAATTGATTAATCTATATATATTTTTAAAATTTCAACTTTCGTTATATGAATTATTGATTTAATTTTATTGTACATATATTGAGGTAGAGTGAAACAATTTTATTTACGATTTCAATAATATTAATTGAAATATTAATTTTTGTTAATCTATTTAATTTTAAAGGATTGTGTTTTATTTATCAAATATGCTAACCAAAAGAAAAAAATTAATTGCTTACCAAGGGGCAAAGACTTTAATAAATTTTGATGGATAGTAACTACTAAAAAGTCATCACATTTATATTTTTTGCTCCTACTTAATAAAGTGCTGAAGAAAACATAAATAATGGTGGGAAGAAAACATAAATAATGGTGGGTAGTAACAACTGTGGTAAGTGTTATACAAATATTTGCTTAAAATATGATGGGTAGTAATTGATAGTAAATATGTTATTTACATGAATATGAACTATTTCAAAGGATTTTATTTTTTGATAGTTTCTTATGAAGCTTAACAATGAAAACTCCAAAAGTATCTAAAAATCGTGGCATAAATATTATAACTGCATCAAAAAATTATGGCAAAAAATATGAGACAGTTATCCACATGGCATTGTGTTGTGCAAAGGCTTATGACATTATTAGATTTTTTTTTAATATAATTTCTATATAACCAATTAGAAAAAACCAATTTACATTTAAAAAAACGAGTCGTCTTTAAGTTTGCAACGGATTTCAAATTAATCTTCTCCACCATCTAATGTTTCATTCTCCTCAAACACATTTGACCAAAGGATGGAGATAAAAATGTTGCAGTGAAATTTGAAATCACAAAACAATTTGAGGCATTTAAAGAAAGCACGCCAATTCTGCTACTGAATTAAAATGTGCCTATGTATTACAGTACTATCAAGCAAATTTACTGTTTTCCAACATAACATTTAAAAGTAAACCACAAATATCCATTAACTGCATCATTGAATTCCTGATGTTCTCTTTTCATTTATATAGAAAAAATGAAGTACATGTACACACTTGCAGCTTATCAGAAGCTGGAATAATTTTAAGCTCTTCTAACCCTAGCTAGGGAAACCAATATAACCATAACAACAAAGTGCTCCACACTAGGAATCACATGTGACTCAATCATCTTCAGATAGAGGGCGACCCATTGAAGAATTTGTTGTGCCTGTAACATGACAATGCATTTTTCATCAGAGAAGATAATAAGATGTCAAGTAATAAATGCATCAGAATACAAAGAAGATCAATTAAAAGTCTCATCCTAAGCACCTTGACTCATCTGATAAAAATAGTTATAAGGTGTCTTTGAACATCCTTCGTCTGAAATCACATTGATTGGACGTTCCAACCCTGCAAACATTCCAACACTACATTAACAACATGAACAACAACTAGTGCTAAATGTAAGGAGCGAAGTCAATGCAAAAAAAATGAAAATTCACCAATTTCCGTGATGTCAGTGGCCCAATCATGTTTTGGTCGAGGGGGGCCCAATGACGAACCAGCTATGTTTGTAAGATGACAACATAGTTTCCATCAGAGAAAAAAATAACATGTCAAATAATAGATGCATCAGAATACATAGCAGATCAATCAGCAATCTCGTCAAATGTACCTTGACTCATGTGATCAAAAGGTTGCTTGTGGGTCTGTGAACATCCTTCATCTGTAATCACATTATTCGGATGTCGCAGCCCTACAAACATTACAACACTACATTAAGCTAAAAGAAATAGCAAAGATCAAAGACATTGCAACAAAATTGAAAAATCGACAAAGCGATCTAAACATAGCAACAAATTTGGAAGATCACGAATTTGATTTAAACAAACTGATATCGTCTCCCTATAGAACTTACTTGGAACAGTAGAGGAAGCATTGTTGGAGGGAGGACGACCACGCTTGTTGAGGTGTGGAAATTCAAATGGTTCATCTTCGGATGCAGAGACATTCAAATCAATATTTAAGGTGACATTCCTTTTCCTTTTATTTATTTTTTTTGGACTAAGGAAACTCTTCTTCCTCTTCAAGGATGACTCATAAGCACCCAAACCACGGACGAAGTCATAATCCATAATATTAAGATTATTAGCATCATCCAAAATTTTTTTAGCCAGATCAATCAACTGTTTTGTCTTGTTCACAGTAGAAGGAGGACTATTCCGAATCAGGTCTAGATAGCCAAACAACTCCTCTCTCAACACACCAAGTTCTTCAACATTGGCATCTTCAATATTGGTTGGGATAGTATCTGCAGGAAGGTTTAACGCCTCTGTAATTATCTCAAAAGGGGCATTCAACTGATTGGGTGTGGTATGAAGATCCAATAAAGGGTCTAAATCCATCAAGGAGGAATGAAACCAATCTACCTTTATAGAATGCTTGCAAATGTTGCCCCGAATAGACCATGGACAATTGCAAGTGATAAAATTTTTGCTATGAAAAATGATAAGATATTCCTTATCGGCTTTGCTTTGACTCCTTACCCAATAAGCATGAGATATGCTCTCATGAGGCCTGCAATCACTGTCTGGAATTCTTCTAGCCTTTTCCATTGATGATTCAAGTTGCATCTCTTTCTTGTGGTTGTTATAATATCCTTCTTTTTTCAAAATTTCCTTGAATCGATAACTTGGCTCAACATTTTTTAGGAGAGTGTAGAATAGCCAATCCATTCTACGAGAACATTTCTTTTGCTTATCACATAGAAATGTTGACTTCAGGTAACCGTGGTATGATTCCACAGCATTATTTGTCTCCTGGTTTGCATGAGGAAAATCTCTGCAGCCTTTAACCCACATGCCTACATGGAAAGACTCAATTAGTAAATATAAGTTGTCCAACATAAATGACAAACATACAACACAGAAGGAATATTATGAAAACTTACGAATCTTGTCACCGACAATCCAAGTCTTGTAGAAATAGTCCAAAAACTTCTGATCAGTTGCATATTTGATGAAAAAAGCATTGATTGCATTATCCACTTCATCAGTACAACAATCTTTCATGATATGGCCAAGTTCATTGAACATTTCATTTGCTTTATCTGAGCTACTAACCAACCGATTAACATTCTTGAGCCATGCCCTCCTTACGTGCCAAATACACAAAATCACTTCACATTTCGTGATTCTCCTGTGACATTTAATTCATTTTGAGAAATTCTTCAAATGAATGCAATTTGAAATGTCAAATAAGAATATTGATGTTACCTCAAAGCAATGATTTCATCCATAGCATCATCAACCATGAAGGCGTTGACCCTCCAATCGGGACGAGTCCGAAAACACCTAAGCATGAGGCTCTCCAACCATACTTGTATATCTTGTGATGTATTACGTGACATCACCACCCAGGCAACTGGTACCCCACTTTGTTGCTCATCAAAGACCGCAAGCGTGTACAATTGATACTGTCATTTTAAATGAAATTAAGTTAATTTTAACATAAATGATTTTATTGAAGCAATCATTGGAAAAAAACTCACCCCATATTTGTTTGTACTAAATGTTGAGTCCATGGCTATCAAACTATTGTGGGATAACTTGACCATAGTTTCCAACATCCATTTTGTTTGTATTCCAGCTATAAAAGGGATGTCTACGCCATTGGGCTTCTGGTAGAAGAAGAAATCATCCTGGTTTCTTTGATACCAAAGATTCACACTCATTTCATCTTTGCTATGCAATTGATAACTTTCTTTCATCAGACGATTATAAATGTTTACAACGTCTTTTCTGCGTAAAAAGAAATCCCTATCTCTAGATGTAGCATCTATGTCAAGATATTTCTTTATATGTATTTTACAAACAGAGTCAATTGGCAGTTGAAGAAAATAACAGCTTTCTAAATAAGAAATCATGTCCTTCGAAAGTCTTGGCTTTCTCTGAGTAACATCATCACTTATAGTGTTGTCTTTACCATGACAAGGCCACCCTTGCCCATCTTCATGATCATAATGATTGTATGTTATTACTGCTATGTTGGGATCTTGAACCATAATATTTACAATAAAGTGGCATTGACATCCCCTCTTTTTAGCATATGACTTCATTCCTTTTCTTTTCCATTCTTCTCTCTTGTCAGCTAGACCATATGAGCAATGATAACTACAAAATAAATTACAGGAATGTCACCAAATTTGATAAATATAAAGCATATTTAATATCAACATCTAAACAATGTAGTTCTAAAATACTTACAACTCATACTGTAAGGATTTTGTGTTCGGGCGTTTGTTTTGTAGACGCAGGAAGGAACATGGAGCATCTGGATTCGATTCCTCTCCTTTTTTAAAATCATCAACTCTTTCTTTGGGAATTTTTGCAACACGGTCAATATTCATGTTTTCTTTGTAGATTTCAGCCCAAACTAAATCTTTACTAGAAAAAATGAGTTTGTCTTTTGGGTCTTGCACCTCAAGAGCCATGACTGACTTCCATTTGTTTTCCATGCTGGATGACTGTCTGCAAAAAAATGTGAAAACATATTAGGGAGCTCGAAATGATGAGAAGGTGATTTGTACATATACAACAAGAAATATAGTAATTGCATATCCATGAAATGATGTAGTGGAAAATGATTTCTAGTACTCCTGTAGGTGCTGGAAAATCATTTTTCAAGGTGCTAGAAAAGGCAAGTCTCTGAAAAACTGATTAGATGCAGCCTCCTTAAGGAGGGTCTGCCTTTCTAGCTGCTTGCTTTCGTAGTGAATGCACATTAGACCTTATAAAGTTTGAAAGAAAGTGGTTGAGTGATTATCTTAACCATCATAGGATGTGATGTCCAGTCTCACTGGTTCTTGTCCACCTTCATCACATTTTCTCCACGTGGCTGGGACCGATCCTTATGGAGGTCCACGTCAAGTGTGGATGTCTTACACCGCTCCTATGTGCTCCAAAGTGTCGATGTTTAACACAGCCTCAACAACTGCATTATTTGTGAATGTTGTATGTTATTTTTCATTTGATAGGAAGAGTTGCATACTCTGTTTCTGAGGACGGTGTTTGACTGTGTAGGATCTGAACTATATAGAAAGAAATATATCTAGATTTTCTTCATCACTGGAACTATATACAAAGAAATATTCAACATCTGGGTCGGAACCAGAAGTAAGTTCCCATTCTGCTGGTTCATATGACGATTTGAATAGATTTAGCTTAACACCGCCTCAGCAACTGCATTATTTGTGAATGTTATATTGTATTTTTCATTTGATAGGAAGAGCTGCATACTGTGTTTCTGAGGACGGTGTTTGTAGTTGTGATCGTGAGAGTTCGAGCGGAAAAGTTTGGGTTTGGAGATAAATGATGATATCTCCATACCAAGGATCGAGGGTACTGATAAGAAACAAAGATTCATCTGCGATCAGATATTTTGCCACAGTGTCAGTACTTGAGAAGTCACACATAAGTTCAGCGAAGACCAATGACTTCGAATCTCCTTTGGGTGAATCGGGTAAAGTTATAATAGGAGAATTCGTCTTGGAAGTTTTCGTCTTACTCTTGCTAGTGTTAACAGAACCAATTACACCATCAGCGACATGAGAGCCTAAAGGAGTTGTAGTTAACATGAAGGTCTTGGTAAATCGAGGATTTTGTCATACATAGTACGTGACTGTGTATATACAAGGTCAAGGTACTAAGCTTGAGAAATGACTTGCTCTTTTGTAACAACACCTCATTTGGCCACATCCTCAGTAATTTTGGGCAATAATGATTTGATAAACCATTCAGCCAAAATTTGATCCAGAATGAAGACTTTCACCAAACGTCTCCTATGTCTCCGTTCATGAATGTGATCGAATATGTATGTAGACGTAGACTGTTTTAATGAGGTCAAAAATCCGTGCCATTTTCGTATCTGACAGACAACTAAAAATGGGTTAAGAAAGCAGTATCTAGTGCATTAAAATTATTAAATGAGCCTCGTGGTAACTCAATGTATCATTTGGCAGCTAGACCAATGACAGTTCTCTGAAAAAGACGTAATCGAATTGAATCATCGATTAGTGAATTGGATGCATACCAGAGGTGATAATTCATAACATGAATAGATGGATCTTCTCTTGACTTACCTTCAAACTTTGGAATATTACTGGGCAACTTATTAGGAATCAGCGACCAATACGGAAGATAAAAAATGGGATCATTCGTAAGGCATGATAGATCAGGTAAATCTAAAGTTGCTATGAATGGTAACCAACGACTAGGGTCTTGATAACCTTGTGTGATCAAACCAGTTCCAGGAGGAGGATATCCAGGATATCCTGGAATTGGATTTGCATTGGGAATTGTGTAACCTCCTAGGTAACTAGGATTAACCGGACCAAACTGAGATTTTTGAGGTACTTGATAAGTATAACTAGGATAAGGCTGATACTGATATGTTGGATTTTGTGTAGCATGTCCAGATTAATACTGCCAAACTGTGGCACAGATACTTGAGGAATTTGAATTGATACAAGGGTAGTAGAAACAGGAGCTAAAGATACTCTAGAAATAGGTGTGGTAGGTTGAACAGAAGTTGCAGCAGAAGCAGCAGATTGAGGCAGAGTCTGAGGTGTACTAGGCCCAGGCTGCTGAACAGAACCGGGTGCAGAGACTTGAATGGTAGGTTGTACGGGTTGCTGGGTTGGACCAGAACCTATGGGCTGTCCAGGTTGATTAGGTAACTGCACATTGGGTTGCACATAGTCTGTTGAATTTGAGATGGATTTGAGATGGATCCGGGTGGTAATTGACTACCTTGAGGTTGCCCCCCAAGCAGTAACTGACTTCCTTGAGGTTGCCCCCTAGGCGGTAACTGACTTCCTTGAGGTTGAGGATTTGGAATATTTCCAGACATCATATAAATATGTTTTGTGTTCAACGTTGCAGTGTTTGTTCCATTCGTACCAGATGATAACATTTGTTCAATTGATTGAGGAGCTGCTCCTGAGAAGATACCAGAGAGTGACTGGTATCCCCGAGGAATAGACAAACCACCGGATAAAAATGTTTTTGGGGATTCAGAAAACATAGATGACTCACCCGACATAGCTAATGAACGTTGATAACCTCTCAGTGTAGGGTAAAAAGGATTACGGGGTGGTGAATAAGTAAGACCCGCGTTTTATAAAAAATCTGTTAATGATAAATACTAAGCGTCAGTTCTAAAAGGACTGTAGAATATTGATTAACTCTCCCTAAGATTCAAATTTTCTTGGGTTTCAAGAAGATTTACGTCTTTGTCTGGACCTAAAAGTTGTTCAATACATATGAGATCAAAAGGAAAGTTTTTGGTAATGCGATGTCTTACCCTAGGTGAATCAGGATCACTAGAAGTCGGAGTAACAAATCCTGAAGATGATTCCAACGCAGCAAGTTCAGTGTCTGGCTCAGAAATTTCAGGTTTTTCATCTAATTCACTGGTTGCAGAAGCAGTGTCAGTGATTTCGGAAATTGAAATTGGCTCTTGAATATATTCTGTTGTTTGAGGTTGATTTACTTCATGATAATTAGGATGAGTAATTATGGATGATTCTCCTGGTTCTGTTGATCTAATTCTACTGATAGTATGCGGTACCAGAGCTTTCAGTCCTTCAAGTTGGCTTGGTGTATACTTAGGGGGTTTCCCCTGAAGTCTACGCGATTGTCTTGGTAATTCAGCCACGATTAAAAATTATTAATCACACGCAATCAAAGAAAATTTCAATTAAAACTCCTAAAGTCACTAAGGAAACAATCAAGTAATCAAACACTTATAAAATCTAGGAGATCAAACCACACACAAACAGTAGATTCCCACACTAAAAACACTAGTTGGTGATGAAATCCAACATCGTAGTAATTTAATGTAGAAATGGCGGTTGGAACAGTTACCCCGACAACCTGCTTAATGAAACAGACCGGTGCAATTTTCTCCACTTAAACCATCTCAAGTGAAGATAACCCTCCGGAGAGTCCAAGTGAGTCTAGTCAACGTCTGCTCCAGGTACAGTGGGATCTTTCCTCCACCGTCACCTTAGGAAAAAATCTTAAAGTTTATGGCCACTATGGTCACCAACAGGAACAAATATACCTGGGGGAACAGTCTACGATCCGATATACGCGCAAGGGCAGAGTAACAAAGCTCAATCCCCTTGAAGGCTCCTTGACATAATCCAAGGTATATCGACAAGTGACCCCAGGCTCCTCGACAATGGTCAATCCGAGGTTTACCGTTGTTAATACGCGCACATCTTCTATCGTTCCCAATGAGTTGGAATTGATCACCTCACTGGTTCGGATAAGATCTCGTGCTTGACTCCTTTAAGAGAAGCTTCCCAGAGCATACAAGCTACTATTGGATTTTTCCTACCGCAAGATTAACTACTTGTTTGTTTTAATTGTCTTGGAGAGTTAATTACTCCCTACTCCAAGACACTAGCCTAAGCTATGTTGGTGAAAAGAGTCCTAGAAATATAAAAATTACTAGATTGATTTTAATTTAAGTGTTGCTTTTAATAGGTTGTTTCTTAGGACAATAGGTGCGAAAGTGAAACTTTGATGATATGTAATGACCCGACTCAAAACACTAAAAATGCATCTATTATGAGAAACAATTCATTTCCTTTCAATGAATTCTATCTAAAAGAAAGAGTTGAGAGATGCAATCTTTTAAAACAATTATTTCCTTCAAAACAAGAATATATGAAAAGAAATCTTATTTCACGAGAACGCAAAATGACCAATTGCTAAAAAAGAAATCTCTTTATTATTCAAGATCGAAACTACAATCAAACATTCTCCAAAAGAAAACTACAATTCTAGAAATCTAGAAATAACACTCAAAACTAAAAACACTAATTTCGAGATCTAAAAATTCTAAGAATTAAATATGAAATCAAAACTTTAAATATTTTGAGGACGTATCAAATCTTTACTATCCACTTAATAATTACTAATTAAATAAAAAAATTAAAAATCATATTCCAAAACCTAATATACCTATCCATATAAATATAAACTAATTAATAAATATTTAAAAATAAAAATAAAAAATAATATTTTTAGTTTAATTATTTAATATTAAAAAAACCATTCAAATTTAAAAAAATATAATATAATTTTATATTATATTAACCTTTAACCAATTAAAATTTAAATAATTTCTAATATTTAAATCTTTAAAATAATGAAATTTAAAAATATTAAATATAAAATTTGGCTGATTTTTCTCACTAAATCAAATTAGTTATTATTCTAAACACCTAGTTTGGACCTCCTTACATCTATTTAAGCTTAATCTTTAGATTTGATCTTTATATTTATCAATATAAATATAAACTAATTGATAAGTATTTAAAAAAAATTGAAAATGATATTTTTAGTTTAATTTTTGAATATTAAAAAAAAACCATTGAAATTAAAAAAAAAGAAATTAGAATATAATTTTATATTATATAAAACTTTAACAAATTAAAATTTAAATGATTTCTAATATTTAAATCTTTAACAAAATGAAAATTAAAAATATTAAATATAAAATTTGGCTAATTTTTTCTAACTAAGTCAAACTAGTCGTTATTCCAAACACCTAGTTTGGGACATCTCTACATTTATTTAAGCTTAATGTTTAGATCTGATCTCTCATCTCATTCTTTATTAATTATGTTGACAAAGTTCATTCTTATGTGATTTTAACCAAAACTTTTTGGAAATATTTATAACAGCTTAACATCCAATAAAAATCATATTACATAACTAATAAAACTACTATATTTATTTAACATTCTCGTCATTTTCTATTTCATAAAATACAATAAATTAAATTATATAAAAATGAAAATACCATTATAACATCCATCAAAACATCATCATTTTTGGAAGTTGGATTTATAATAATTATAAATTTTAAACATTATAATTCTGATTTTAAAAATATTTTCTCTTACCATTATTCTTATTCTTATTTTTCTAAGAGGTAAATATTTTTTTTCTTTAAAACAATTAGGTTATTTTTTAAAAAATAATTAGAGATTTCTTTGGAGTACTTATCACTAACAAAACTCGATACCATGTCAATAGCATTAAAATATTTTAAAAATGATAGTGGTTTCTTGAAACTAATACTAACCACAACATTAACCATGATATTATCTGGAAAAAAATAATAATGGGCTTGTAACAAATGGCATGTCCAATGACAGTAACACCTTAACTGTATGAAATTAAAAAACCTTTGACTCAGTAACACTTTTTTTATTATTTGAGCCAATAATATATGTACATGTTTTTTTTATTATTTGAGCCAATAATATATGTACATGTTCCAATAAAGCATATGAGTTTTCAACCTACGCTACATAATACAATTTTTTGAAGGAATTGAATTTTTTTTTCAAAAACTCATATAGTTAGAGTGTTTGAATTCTGGAGCACACAAAAATAGATTGTTTGAATTCAGAAAATAGAGTGTTTGAATTGTGTCTTAATGGTGGAAATAGATTCAGCACCATCAAAAATTTGTGGAGCACACATAATCTTGAAATTTGACATCTATAATCCATATTTTCAAAAATTTCTACCTAAATTTTTCATATTCTTTCTAAAATTTCTGAACATATTTTATAGAGTATTGCTTCATATTGCTATCTCACAGGGAATCTCTCTATCAATGTCTATGGGGACTTTAAAATGTTGTGAAAATGAATTGCAAGAATAGGCAATTATACTTTCTCTCCAAATTTTTAGAAAATACAACAACAAATTCTTCACTTTACTTATATTTCCTTTGATCCTCTACAAATATTGGTCAAAATTGAGAATATTTTCCTTTGATCCTCTTAATCATTCAAATTACTAACCAAAAGGCTCATATATATTAAACCATATATAAAATAACAAATAATACTCTTAATCATTCAAATTACCAACCAAAACAGCATTAAAAAAATCATAATACTATGACAAAGATACGGATCAAAACAACTTAAAAAAACATGATACTATACCCAAATTACCCACGGGAAATGCATTAATTAAAAAAATCCATAATACTATGCCAAGCTGGTAATTCGTCGCCTGTGTTGAGGATTCCGTCACCCACCAGATCGTCAAAAATACATATGTAATAGCATCCCTCGGGGAAGCTGGAAAACTTGGTTTTGATGATGTGCTCTATATTTTTGGGATCGGTGGTGACCAAGGAAAATATGTTTGAGAGCCAAGGAGGCTTGAATTCCACAGTTCCACCACACTCTGCAACCTCCTGGGTAGCCCACTCATATATGTCATTTATAAAAAGATAAACAGAGGGAAGCATACCTAATACGGGCCATATTGGAGGAACCCTCGTCTTCCAATTAAAAATAAAATGGTAACATAATAAAAATACCCCAAATAAACTTAAAATTGAAATCCCCAATGCACATTGAACCAACAACTGCAACATCCTCCCCATCCTTCCTAGTCCAGGGATGCAGAACAGAGAATAGCACAACATCTTTACAAGAAAGAAAGCAGTTATAAGAAATCTTATTATATGTGTTATCTAAAAACATTTCGCTAGTTTTAGTGTGTTACAAATACCCAATGCCCACCACTACTTGATATTAATGCCATTACGCTTATAGTAATGAAGATATTAATATAATATGAACACAATACATACATTCTGCAATTTTCTCACAATACATACATATATGAACATAATACATAATACATAAACGAACTCTGTAACTCTCAAATGCCCTGATTATACAAAAATGTGCCACTTCAACCATGCCACCTCTCTATTTTCTTCAATGCCGGCAGGCTTACATGAAGAACAAGTGAAAAAAATACATGGTTTTTTTAATTAATGCATTTCCCGTGGGTAATTTGGGTAATTTGGGTATAATTTGAAAAAAATACAGAAAAGGAAACGAACAGCAGAAGGATATTTTTCCTTTTAAAAACTGAGTAAGATAAAGAGTTTTCTTACTCGGCAAGTGAGGAAAAGGAACAGGTTGGCGACTGGAACGCTGTGCGAAACAGGGTCACCCACGAAGAATTGAAGGTAGTGGCCGCGCTGTGAAAAAAACAGGAAACGAACAGCAGAAGGTAGAGCGCGAATGAGAAACTGAAACGCGCGAAGACCGATTTTGAAATATTTGGGGAGGATGGCAGCATTCAATGCGTTTAGGTTCACGTCTTTTCCACTGGGGGTGGCGGATTGCGGGGAGGAGCGGCGTTCCAATCGCCGTGGTGGAGGAGGCGCTCATCGCCGTTTGCTGCCATCAACTGAGTAAGATAAAGAGTTTTCTTACTCGGCAAGTGAGGAAAAGAAACAGGTTGGCGATTGGAACGCTGTGCGAAACAGGGTCACCCACGAAGAAACACCAGAAGGTAGAGGCCGCGCTGTGAAAAAAAAAGGAAACGAACCGCAGAAGGTAGAGCGCGACGGAGAAACTGAAACGCGCGAAGACCGATTTTGAAATATTTGGGGAGGAGCCCAGCATTGAATGAGTTTAGGTGCACGTCTTTTCCACTGGGGGTGGCGCATTGCGGGGAGGAGCGGCGTTCCAATCGCCGTGGTGGAGGAGGCGCTCATCGCCGTTTGCTGCCATCCGTTTTCCACTTGCCGTTTGCTGCCACCATCGGGCCGGAGAAAGAATGGTCGCCGGAGGGGCGGATTGGGAGCTGTCACATCAGCTCCCGATTCGTCGAACGAAAGACAATGCATATTTACAACGTGTGGACAAAGAACACGGGGCGCTTTTCTTAATCCTTTTGAAATATCGTTAACTCTAATCGTCGCACTCGTGCCTGGAAATTGATGTCTCAACTCGACGTATTTTAATTTTGACGACGTATTTTACGGTCACGCAAAATTGTGCACGTCAAAGCCTGACGTGTAAAATACATTGAGTCCCGTCATTTTTGACGCGGCCACTTAAAAAAATAAAGCCTTAATATTTTATTGTATTAAAAACTAGCAATTGCACCTGTGGTGCAAAGGAACACCGAAAGGAGACGAACGGTGTATTTTGGGTCCCACCGTCACACCATTTTTGACAAACGCATCCATGGTGGTCGATGAGGTCTCTTAGTCAACATCCTTTGAGCCTGGAGCCGGTTGGTGATTTGAAGAACAAGTTGGGATTGGAATGGAGCGAAAGCTCAGAAGGGTATGAGAACTGTGTTGTGTGTAACAGTGAATGGAGTTATTTTTCTTGTGTAATTAGCAAATGCTGAGACTCTGTCCTTTTATGTTATGAATAAATTGAATGTTGTATACATCGATGTGTGATGAGCATAAGTTGATGCGTTTGTTTCTTGGTAATTGCTGAAGCGATTTGCGGAGTTGAATTAAATTACATCTCAGTTTTGAAATGCATCGGGTCCAGAATATCGCATCGGTGCTGTAGGAATTGTCGACAGTTGTAGCATAAAAAAATATTGCGACTTGAGACTTCCGATGACTTCCATATCACACATTATAGCCATAATATCCGGACGGGAAGTATTATAAACAGGGTTAAGGGTGAATCGGGTCCGGAGAGTTCGCATCGGCATTGTGGAATCGGGCGATAGTGAAGTGACATTCAATCCTGGCGAACTGCGATCGCCGATTAATATGATATCGGTGCAGTTTGGAAGGTGTAAAAGACTTTATAGATCTCTCATAGCGGATTTTAATTAAAATACATCTCAGTTTTGAAATGCATCGGGTCTAGAATATCGCATCGGCGCTGTAGCAATTGTCGACAGTTGCAGCGTAAAAAAATATTGCGACGTGAGACTTCCAATAGTTATCGCATCGGAGCGGTAAGAGACTTCCATATCACACATTATAGCCATAATTTCCGGACACGAAGTATTATAAACAGGGTTAAGGGTGAATCGGGTCCGGAGAGTTTGCATCGGCATGTTGCCACAAAGCAGATTTATTTGTAAATAGACTATGATGTCCTTTCGCAACATCTCTAGGTCTGCAACTCCTTGTTTCGAATGAGAACTCCATCCTATTCCCGCAATGTTTGACGAAACCTTAAAACTGTCAAGGAGAAAACCAAGATAGATTTGATGAGTAGTTATATATTGAACTGGATTTGTTTCTGAAAGTGGTTTGGACTCGTCTGGTGTAAGATGAGATCGAAATTTACAATAGTCTTCGAATTTGAAATTCATTTTATGAACGCACAATTTTTTTTGTGGACAAAATTGGGAAACACAAATTGAATCTCTGTAGAATAAGTCAAATGCAATTGTAACTCCTCTTGGTCAACAATGAACTTATCAAATATAGAGTTTACAATTTATAGTTTTATTACAAAAGAGAGACGAAATTTAACCTGATATTAGTAGCTCTTAGAACAAGCAGTTAAGTGAAATGTTCAGTAATTATCTATAAATAACCAGCAACAGCCAACAGAGCTTCTTGATTGAATTTGACATATAAGCATAGAACATTAGAAATTTCAAAACTCATGGAATTTTTTTTCTAAAAGTTGTGTTGATGTTTTTATGAAATGTTCATTATATTTTGCACAAAATAAGCAGGTGTATACAAAAGAGATTTTTTCATTAAAATTGCCAAAAGTGATTTCAAAGTCAGTAGGTGGACAGCAAAGGTCTTTTGTTAAAGTTCAGAGAAATGTACGTCAAGAAAAAACAGTTTGTACTGAAATGAGTCTTTTGCTGAAGCTTGTGAAAATGTATCTAACATGTAAGGATGTGATTTTTTTTTTATATACAGAAATTTCTGACTAGCAAGAGTTTAGAAAGTAAGATGTGCTGTATATTTTTCGAAGACAAAATAAGATGTATTGACAGGATTTCATCATGTGTAGCATAGTGGTTAGATGGTTTCCCACTAGGGGGAAATACTAGTCGTATAGACAAGGTGTTGCTCGACAACGACAGCACCATTTGACGTCCAGAGATGGTACACGGTCAAGATAGTATGCTCGGAGTTCTCTGTGTGCATCCCTTTCATGAATATGGATGAGGATATTCATCCAATTTCTTATCCGTTGCAGTAGTTGTATTGTGGGGCGCAACCGGTAAAGAGGCAGAGTAGGTGGACGCAGGAATCGCTCCTATACATCGAGAAGTGCAGCTTCTTGTTCATTGATTGCTTTGCAAAATTGTTGGAGCTGTGAGATATATCTACGATCCATTATGTTCCTGCAAGGAAATTGAAAGCATGTTAGTGAACAATGTATAGAAGATATAGTCAAATGGGAAAGCACAATAGTGAATAGCTAGTGGGATGGTAAGGTACCAATAGTAGAGGGGCTTGAAGGAGCTTGAGCAACAGATTTTGAGGCGAGCAGAGCCTCTTGTTTTTTTCTGCGTATGACGAAAGGGCTCTCCTTCATCCGGGAATAGCGAGAGAAGGAGAAAGCAGGGGAGATGCACAGGTCATTTAATGAACGGACTCTTGATACTGTTGTGAAAGTGAGACCCTGTCGATCAATGTTTCCGATGTCGATTGTTGCCTTATCTAGTGTCATGCCTTGTGATTTATGGATTGTTAAGGCCCATGCCATGCAAAGCGGTATTTGTGTTCGTGAGCCCCTTGTTATGGGGGGGATCGGCACAAATTTAGGATTTGAAGGATCCCATGGTGGACCCTTGTAGTGAAGAAAGTCGACAACAACAAATAATGGCAGTTCGGGTGGCTTAGATGTTGGTGCATATATGAGTGCGCGGACGGTGCTGAGTGCACCATTGACAAGGCCAGCCTCAATCCACAAGTTGCTTGTTAGAATAACTCGTTGTCCAATGCAAAGGAGAATTTTTGCAGCTAGTTGTTCATCTTCTATTTTGTTGCCTCTAAATTCCTTCCTTTGGGTAGCGTAGGAACGTGCGATTGGTTGGTTGAGTGTTTTCAACATGGTTTTATTGTGCATGTCAACAGCCTCATTTGTTGCGTATAGATGCATTGAACTTGAGAATGACTGGACCTCAGCTTCAGGAAGGTTTGTTTTTTGAGCGTGTCATAAGAAGCTTCCAATCATCAATAGTGGGTGTTGCATTGCGAAGGTTGGAGAGGAGTTCGCGGAAGGAAATCTAAGTAGATTAAAGGCTTTCCCTATGGAACATATATTTTGGAATAGGGCATGTTGAATTATTTCCATGGTAAACAAGGCATAGGCACAAAATAGGTTAGGAGAGGATGTTGGTTTGTAGGTATAAAAGGAAAGGAAATAGTAATGTCAAATAACCATATTTGTAAATTAGTTTTTGAGTTATGCTACTTGCAATTGTATATCTTGAATATTCCAAGTTTTTTTTTCAACTCATTGCTAATCATGTTTGACATGACACATGCACATGACAGTTTGAAATGTAAGCGTATAAGCAAATGGAATACATTGATTGGAATTGTTAATGGTACTAAGTAAAGACTAAATAGTAGATACTGAAGCCTGAAACAACAAATTAAAATTGCCTAAGATTAGTAAAGAGTGACTTGCTAGTGCATATTTGTAATATTCGAAGTGTTTTTTTTTTTGAAATTATTGTTAATCATATTTGAAATGATATATGCACATCACAATTTGAAATGTAAGCGTATAAAGAAATAGAAAAACATTGATTGAAGTTGTAAATAGTACTAAGTAAATACTAAATAGTAGAGAGAGTAAGATTGAAATGGCTAGTTTGACTCAAACAATTAGAAAGTAATTTATTTTATTTTAGAAAGAGTGAAGCAAATGTACTAAATGTCTTTGCGAAAATCACATTAGAATAGATTAGGTTGACGCGTGTTGAACCAGCGAGTGTGAGGCATGATTAGAATAAGATGGAAAACCTGATGAAATAACCTCTTTAAATAGAAACTATAATTCCTACTAGGCGTTTGTAAAATAATGGCTAGTTTGACTCAAATAATAAAAATCATTCTATTTTATTTAAAAAAGAGTAAACCAAATGATCAAAGTTGATAAACTTAATTTTAAATTTCAATATTTATTTTAATAAAAAGAATAATTATTAATTTAATATTAGTAAAATGTAATTAATTTTATTTTACGTTATTTGTTTGTTTATTTATTTATTGATGTATTTATTGATTTTTTTTTTTGTTTTCTATTTATTTATGTATTTTGTTTTATTTTTAATTTTTTTAAAATAGTTTTTATTTTTGTTTTATATATCATATTTTTATTTGTAATTCTATCTTTATTCTATTTTGTTTGTTTTTATTTTATTTTTATTTATCTATTCATATTTTGCTTTATTCATTTATTTGTATTTTGTTTAAATTAATTTATTTATTTGTTTTTATATTTTTTTCTAATATTTTTTGTATGATAGCATTTAATTGTTGAAAATAAAATAAATATATAAATTCAAACTTTAAGTATGATTTAGTTATTTTTAACGTTTAATTTATTCGATAATAGGATTTAGCATAATAGGATAGACTCACAAAAAACAGTTCGAACTGAAGCCAGCAACATCTGTCCAAAGAAAATAAAATCCCATGCTAATTATGGCCGATGGCACTAAAACCCCCATGTTAACATATAGCCAAGGCAAGCAGCTATTCCAGAAATGCAGAAATGCATTTGCAAAAGCGAGTTGCAGAAATGCATCGTCAACAGCTTTAATTCCTGGGTAAACGTGTGAACTCCCCCTCGCTTCCCCTTTGCATCGTTAAACGTTTATCAACTGCAAATATTGGTCCTAGTCTGGCCAACAGCTACTAAATGGGAAATAGTGAGCCGCTATTTAAACAATATGCAACTGTTACTTTATTAGTTGTCATAATTAATATGCTACTTAATTGATGGTATTACAACTGTTTTCAAGCAGTTATAACTAAAGCATTAGCCCTTTCAACTAATCAAGTCTGAAGTATCACAAACAATGTTGCAAATATCATGTTGGGGAATATAGAGCGGAGGGTCCGGAAATAGACTTATCAGAAATATTGGGGAAAATATCGTCCAGCATAATCTTGCGGAAAATATCGTCAAGCATAAACTTGGATCTGAAAAACTTGGAACAACTTAGAAATATTGACGACTGAAAAACTTGGAAAAATTTTCAACACTAATCATAAGCAGTTGGGTTTTGAGTACTGCGATATTTGGCTAGACGGACCTTGTTTGGTACATGCTTCCATATATGTTTTGCAAGAAGCTTTGGTAGGATGACTCATTCCGGAGAAACATATGACTTGTATATGATTCAAAGGGAAGGACTTTACCCCCCTCTCATGAAAATTTTATCACAAAAGGCAACATTTTATTGTCACTTTTCAGTATTAGAACTACCTCTAGCAGTGCTGAGGACTTGCATTTCAGCTCAACTCTCACTATTCCCATCTTCAAGCCAGTCAGAGTTGAAGTTGCACTGGATATAATCCATTGCAGTAGTGAGCAGTGAGCACATCTTCTACGAGTCTTAGAGTATGTGGTATTTACAGTCATAGGTTGAACATTATTTTATTCAGATTTTCATGCTTGAATTTCTAGAATTATTAGAATCAATATTTAATATGTCCTTAAAGCAACCAAATCCCCTTTCAAGAGACGAATCATCTTTGAACAATCTGTTTTGGGTACATGTTAGCTAGAACATCTTTTCCTGGTATTGTCTTCTTGTGCAAGCTTTGCTAGACACCGCATACTTTTCTTGGGATTTTTGTTTGGGATTTTCAAAGATGCTTCTGCATCATGTCTGCACTGACCTCTTACCTAGGCTGCTACATGACCCAGCAGCGATGGGAGAATAGTTGGAAAGGTTTTCATTCAGAAATAAAGCAAAGAAAAGGCCAATGGATGCGATAGATAATAGCCATGCTAATTTTAGATCTAGCTATGATAGTGGACACATCCCAGTAAATCTAAATCTAGATAGAGATGTGTTTCAAATTAAGATAAATTAGTGAACCATTGGTGTCGTCTTTGGAGACATGCTATGTACAGCATGGAGACATGTTATGTTATAGCTGCACAAACATAGCATAGCAGCCTGTTTGTGAGATTTATGATGAAATAGTTGTACTGGTGCAGTTGATATTCCGAAATTACCAGAAAATAATAATAGTAATAATTGAGTCATAATCCAATTAAAATGTCAAGAAATGGGAACAGATGGAGCATACATAGATGAAAATAAAGAAAACAAAGTCTCTGAATAGAAAGCAGACCAAAATAAAAAACACAATACTGCTTGCGGGAGTGATCCAATCAGTACAACTAGATGAAAATTGCTTATGGTTGTAAATTTCAGTTATAAAAAAAAATTGCTAGTCAATTAAAATTTCAAATTAATAGGAAATATACCAATGTAATGACACTTAAAAAGTGAAATGACAGGCAATAATAGATTTTGAGAGATGAAATAGGTACCCAGAATTAAAGTTCAGGAGAAATAACAATGTCACATGCAAAAAGTTTGTAAAAAACACTAATTAAAGAGTAAAGCGAATGATATAGAAAACATAAGACAAAAAAATTGAAAAGTTATATAGTATAATTAAAACATTGGTGAAAATTATAATAATAATAAGAGAAGTCCATTTACGACATTTCAATATGGTATCGAAATAACATTAATCTTTATATGAAATACCTGAACAATGAAATAACAAATCAATGATTTTTAAATCATTGTAAAGAATTTTATTTTTGTATCATCATAAACAATGATTTTTACATCATTGTAAAGGATTTTATTTTTATATGATCATAAACAAGTGAGAAAGACTTGGTTTCATCTCATTATTCTCCCAAGTGAGTCTTTCCCACCACTCATACTCTCCATTAATTTGCTTCAACTGAGGCAGTTTCTCCATTCCTTTCGGTAATTTCTTCAACAAAGGCAATCAACGAATTCCACGATGTGGAGTTCAGATAGTGTACTTTCATTCCACCCACTAGGAGATCCTGCTATGCTCTCTAACTTGTTTAGTTCATCCAATGTTAAAGACTCTAACAATGGATAACTTCCACTACCAATGTCCAGCTCCATCAACTGATTGCACATAGTAATTTGTAGTTCTTTTAATTTAGGTAGCTTCATTCCCCTTGGAAATCTTTCCAATAATGGACAATTGACAATCATCAATAATTGGAGTCTAGACATTGTTCCTTCATTCCACTCACTAGATGACCCTGCAATTAGGGAATTTAACCTGAGCAAGTTTCTTAAAACTAATTTTTCTAACACGGGAAAAGAGTCATCTGCACTTTCACTTCTGGTCTCCTCCAAAGTAGAGGCACCTGCACTTTATCTTGTCCACAAGCACCACCGCAAATTTCACTTTTGGGTAGAGTTACTTACCGACACCAATGAGATGAAAATCCCCGCTCCCCACTTTTCCATAATCCTCAATCCCTATGTTTTGGAGAATACCACGCTCAGGGGCTGCACCATCTCTATCTTCACCAGCATCAACATCATTGTCACATTCTAATGTTAAGCTTCTCATCTCATCCATTGTGGCCAATGCAATTTCTGATTTCACCACCGTTGTCAGCTCCACGACATTGGAGAGCCTTGAGAGATCTTCCACACTCATTGCACAAGTAGACTCCATTAATGGCAAAATGAGAGTTTTCAATGAAGTGAGCTGAGAAAGATTTTCTGGAATCTTCTCGAGACTTAAACATGCATACAGTTTGAGATGCTTTAGATTCTGAAGATCTTCTATATTATTCGGTAGTTCATGCAGCTCTAAACAAGAATTAAGATTCAAAACCTGAAGACTAGATAGATTACAAAAGTTCTCAGGCAATGATTTTATTGGAGTGTATGACAAATCCAAACCTTTAAGTGACAGGACACTACAGAGCCTGTCAGGCAGATCAACCAGCTTGGAGCAGCTAGACAAGTTGAGAAACTGAAGCTGTTGAAGTTGGTTCAAGTTTGGCAATCCTTTTATTGAAGTGGATGACAAATCCAAAACCTGAAGAGACAGGGCATTGTTGAAAATTTCTTCTGGAACCTTTTCCAAACGAACATTGGAGGCTAATACCAAGCTCCTCAGTTCTGAACATCTCAAATCATTTGGCAGATCATGAATAGCATTATAGCCCACCCGATGCCATCCCCCCCCGACACTCCCGTGTTACTTAATGCCCGCCCCTATGAATCCAGAGTCAGGCACATGTTGAAGAAGGCGTTGTGCTCGAGGAGCTGCTAAGGACACAGTCTGCTCTGCATTGGAGGATATCGAAAAAACCATTTCAATCTTTTGTGATAGGGCATCGAATCTTACTTTCCAATTATGATTTTCGAGGAGAGGTCGGAGTTGCAGAAAAGGAGGCCACACCCTTGCTCTTGCTGTTTCTTGGAAGCATCGAACAGTGCCTTGGAATCTGCAAGCGCATCAAAAAAACGACTGACCTCTTTCTTGTAGGTATTGTAGATGATTTTGAGCAAGGATGTCTTACCCACACCCCCTTTACCATATACACCGATTACACGAGCTTCGGGACGAGGTCCGTCCAACCATCCCTGCAGCTTCTCCCGGGCATATTTAATGCTCGCCCCTACGAATCTGGAGTCAGGCACATGTTGAAGAAGGCACTGTGCTCGAGGAGCTGCTGAGGACACAATTTGCTCTGCATTGGAGGATATCGAAAAAACCATTTCAAGCTTTTGCGATAGGGCATCGAATCTTACTTTCCAAATTCTGATTTTCGAGGGGAGGTCGGAGTTGCAAAAAAGGAGGCCACACCCTCGCTCTTGGTGTTTCTTGGAGGCATCGAACAGAGCCTTGGAATCTGCAAGCGCATCTCTGATCCTTACCAGACATCTTTCCACAGGGTCGGGGAACCTCTTTTGCCGAGATTGGAACTAGTTGTAAATAAGGGTTAACAAGCCTTTCATACATTCATTACGTGACCGCCTATGATGAATGTCTAACCAGTCGGTAGGCACATGTTGAAGAAGGCGCTGTGCTCGAGGAGCTGTTGAGGACACAATCTGCTCTGCATTGGAGGATATCGAAAAAACCATTTCAAGATTTTGCGATAGGGCATCGAATCTTACTTTCCAAATTCTGATTTTCGAGGGGAGGTTGGAGTTGCAGAAAAGGAGGCCACACCCTCGCTCTTGCTGTTTCTTGGAGGCATCGAACAGAGCCTTGGAATCTGCAAGCGCATCTCTGATCCTTACCAGACATCTTTCCACAGGGTCGGGGAACCTCTTTTGCCGAGATTGGAACTGGTTGTAAATAAGGGCTAACAAGCCTTTCATACAGCGTTACGTGACCGCCCGTGATGAATGTCTAACCAATCGGCGATTTCTCGAATTCTTGAACTCGTGAGTCGAAGAGGAGGAGGTGCGCAACAGCGCATTTTCAACGTTTGAAGGGCGATGAGAAAGTCCTCTCATTGGCTGGAGTCCCTCTCATTGGCTGGAGCGAACAGTGACATTCAACCAAAGCCAACAAAGGGAACGCCTTTCGGCGTAAATATAATTTCTCAAAATTATTTATTATATATTATAATTCACATACTACAATAATTCACTGGGAATTTCTAAATTTAAGCAGAATTTCTAAATTTACTTAGATTTTACGGAGATTTTAGATTTCATATGATCTAATAACTTAGCAATAATAATAATTATCTACAATGTACACACTGCACAGTACACGCCACGGCCACTGTGATAACTTTCCAATTCCTTCCATGATTTTTCTATTTACTAATTTCCAAATAAATTTACCAGACTGTTTTATTGCTTTGTCATCTCGTTCCATAAATTTGCTAAGAATTTTTCATCTAGTTCCATACTTTTCTCTACCTACTAATTGCCAAAAGTAGTAACTATTAACATCGCTCAATATATCACAGATTCACATACATTTTTTAATTTACCCTACACTGTTAAGAATTTGTAGAACTCTGCACTGTTGAAGAATTTATCATTAGTTGTGCATTCCTTCTATCCATGTTACCGCTATCAAATTTAATCTAACCAGCGTGGGGAGCATCTTAAACTAAGGTAAGGTTGGTAGCTTGAGCTTTGATGCATTTTCAAATTCAAGAGAAAAATGTGTGAATTTTATTTTTTTTATTTCATTTCATTTGTATTTATTCTATTTTGTTAATATTTTGTTGGTTATAATACATTAATAATTTATAATAAAAAATTTTGCATATGATTCTGCACATGTTATATTAGTCCACAAAACAAAATTATGAGTTTTTTGGGTCAATAATTAAATTAATTTATTATGTAACTTGCTCAAGTGTTTTTGAAAACTCTGTATTGCTAATATTTTTGCAATAAGAATTGTAGTAATAGACCAATAAGCTGTATACTGGAACATTCTTGTAGAGGCTCAAAAAAATTTCACCTTGAAGGCACACATTTAGACAACTCGGACTTCTGATAGGGATAATTTCAAGTAGATTGCAAACTATGGTAGATTTTAAATTTCAGTGTAAAATGAACTCGGTCTATATGAAAATCAACAGTGGAAGCTAATGCTCAAATTTGTGTCATTTACTTGAAATTTATTAACTGTGATAAGGCTCCTTCAAGATCGGTCTTATTGCAGTTGACAAACCCATGAACTATTGCAGACTTATCTGTTGAGACCACTACTAGAACATTCTTGTAGAGGCTCAGAAAATTTTCACCTTGAAGGCATACATTTGGACAACTCGGATTTCTGATAGGGACAATTTCAAGTAGATTGCAAACTATGCTAGATTTTAAGTTTCAGTGTAAAATGAACTCGAACTATATAAAAATTAACCATGGAAGCTAATGCTCAAATTTGTGTCATTTACTTGAAATCTATTGACTGTGATAAGGCTCCTTCAAGATCAGTCTTATTGCGGTTGACAAACCCATGAACTGTTGCAGACTTATCTGTTGAGAGTCGTTCACCAAGGCTTGGATGGCCAAGGCTACTGGATGTTGCACACTGCTTATTAGAATCACTATAAATGTATTGATAAGTCACTACTATATGTGTAAACTATATAATTTTAAAATAAACTTTTATGAACAACTTATGAACAAAATAGAGTTATGGCTGGATTATTGCATAAAAAAAAAAATTGCTGGAAGATATAATGCTACTCATTTAGTTTATTAGCATTTGCACTATATGATTCTATCCTTAATCTTTATGAACAAAACATAGAGCTATGGCTTGTTTATTGCATAAAAGAGTTGAAGGCTGGAAGGATGGAATATATAATGCTACTAGTTTAGTTTATGAAAGGTGGATAATTGAGATAAAACGTAAAATGAAGAGCACGTAAAATTTAAAAACGTCATAAAATTTTCATTTGACAGGAAAAGGGGATGTATCATCACAAGCCTGGTCACACTAGCTCGTTAATTTGGTTACTAATGGAAACGCATAACGTTGTGACAAATGTTGGCACTTTTTCTTTTTTCTTTTTTTCAAACGCATAAAAGAACAACAATTTATTTCAACAGCTTGTCGGCACAATTTTTTATTATTTTGATAGTTTAAAATGTAATATCTTTGGATCAATTATATCGTGAGTTTAAATGTTGAATATATATATTTTGAAATGGAAATGAATTTTTTTTTTAAAATTTAGTTTAATTATATCATGATTTTAAATGTTGTATATGTATATTTTGAAATAGTATCAATTTTATTTTAAAATTTTAGTAAAGAATTTAAAATTACAAGTTGAAGTTGTTCAATAACAAATTTGATAAATTATTAGCTTTTTAAGGTGTTGAATATTTTTATATATTGAAAAGTTAGTTTTTAAATAACAAAAATCACAATCTTGTTCTAAATTGTATTAGCGAAGTCTAGTCAAAAACACCATTTGTTGTTGAATTCTAGTTTAAAAACTAATTTCTTTCATTATTTAAACTACTAGCATAATTTTTATCTCATACTATGAGCACAATTTGTGTTTATCTTAGACTCTATAAGCACCATGCATTTGTATTGATCTTGGAGGGTTAATTCTATAATTTTATTATATATTTCATTCCACTTTAACTTCATTAATTTAATTTATTTTGATTACTTCGATTTATTTTAATTTAACTTTTAATTTCTCTCTCTATATTCTTGGTTTGGTACTCTTTGTAACTTATTCTCTTTGTAGCTTCAATTTGAGAAAATGGGGCTTAACTATAATATCAAATAAAATAATAAAATAACTAATCCTCATTTCTATGATATTAATTTCAGTTTGACCATCATCTCTTTTATTATTTTTAATATATATAATTAACCTTTATTTCATTAGTCTTAATCTTATTTTGACTCTTAATCTCAGTTTGACCCAATTCTATTATTTTATTATTTTATTTTATCTTTCATTCCACTTTAACTTCATTAATTTAATCTATTTTGATTATTTCTATCTATTCTAATTTAAATTTATCTTCTGAAATTATTAATTATTAACTAATTATTAACAAATGTTTTGGCACAATCTATTTTTTTTAAATTTTTTCAGGCATCTTCAGCAACAGTGAGGGTACATCATGGTCATGTCCAAGAATAACACCCAAATAGGGAAGGGAATTGAACTAATGACTCAACATCTAGGATTGCCTTAAGAAGGCACCTAGTCACCATCTATCCAAATCCCATGGACTCTGGCATGGTCTAATTTATAAACAAAATGGTATTTTTCACAAAAATCTAGCAACACAATTTCACGGTAGATTGTGATATTTTGTTACATAAAATAGATTTTTGAATGAAAAAATGGATTCAACACCATGAAAAACCCTTCGGACATTTGAATTCTACATATTAAACAACTTAATCTCATGTTTTTAAAAATCTTTGTTGGATTTTGGTTAAAATTAACCAAAACAATTCCCTCGAAAATGGCATTTCATCTATTAATTTAAATAAACAATTATTAATTATTAAAAAATGTTCCCATCCTCTTCATGCTCCTAAATAGTCATATCCTTTCTCTATAAATTCTTGGTTTGGCACTCTTCCTAACTTAAATGTGAGATTTTTGTCCTAAAGATGGGTAAAGTGTTCTAAAAACATATATCAACAATTAATAAGGAAATCCTTTAGTGTTGATATTTTATGGTTATAGTTTTTGCTTGATCTCCAAAAATTTTATAGCTAAAAGGAAATTATTGATAATACCCTTTCGCTAAGGTCCTAGTCACAACTCACGTTAAGCCATGTGGCCAAGGCAGCAAGGCTAAAACTTCTAACCCCACAACTCTAAAGCTTCTGATAGATTAATCTCAACATGTTACAAAGGTTTGAGTTAACTTTGATAGGGAAATAATTTTCCCAGAAGAAATTCTGAGTTCTCAGAAGTCTTAAATGACCTCAACAGGGCACCCAAAACACTACCTTCAACCAAACATATTCACCAAGAAAAGTGGAAGATGGCTAGAAACTTATATTCACAACATCTCCTAGTAGAAGGGGCCACATTTTTTACATTAGGACTATAACTTCACCCTCCAAACTTCTAACACTTACCCCATACAAGCAATATCATGGCTTATCTACAAAGGAGAAAAGTCCTCTTAAGCATAGAAGGACTTGAAGTCTTCTCATTTAAAGCAGGGATACGATCACTACTACTCTTGTCCCATAACTAGGATAAGATCGGCCATTCACACTAAAAAAATACAAAAATATCCTTAGGCTCAAAGCATCCTTTACTTTCCACTTCATAACATTTCTCACAAGGGGAAAACATTGGAGTATATCTTTGTATCTTGAATTTATTATTATAATAAATAATAGTTAATGGCTAAGCATGATAAACATTTTTCCATCTCATCATTACAATCATACACATAAATCCAGCATAAAAACCTTCATGAAGTAATGGACGAAAATATCATTTCACTAACAAAGGAATAATACACTCATTTGGTTCTCTTAAGTTTGTTGGAAATGGAAGAAGGGTGAGGCACATGCCACACCACAATAGGCTCAATTTCACTGCAACACTTATTGTATCCAACCACCTACAAGCATGATCTAATGGCTTAAGGGAAAGCTCCATTCAAGGTTCAACAGTATTGAATACATGGTAGAGGAAAAGAATTCCACTCTCCTTCATATTTGGTAAATTAGTAGTCATTGTTTTATTTTCTAATTCAGGGCTTGTTATCGTTCACAACATAACCACTATGGGCCTACAAACTCTTTATTTTTGGTAGCTTTGGAGGTACTCCAAGCCTGGAGGATCGAGGGTTTGGAGGAAGGTGCTCCACAAGTGGCCTTGTGGGATTAAAACCCAAACTTGGGGTTTTTCACCCATGGACGCTGGGGACAAAACCATGGAGAGATTTCAACTTGTGATGGATGAGGATGATAGTGCATGTTGAGATGAATCTGATGCATCAAAAATCATTTGATTTCGAGTGTTGTGAAGAGATATGAATTTTTGAAGTTAAGAATGGGTAAATTGTCTAGAGAAGTCAAGTCGGCCTAGAAATGATATGACCCTAGAAGAGGGATAGATGTTGCCACATGAGTCATATAAATTAATATAAGGAGGATCCTCATTATATAATCCAACATATCTCTCTCTCTCTCTCTCATGTAAAGGTCTAAAATGGAAGATGATTTCCCTAAGGTAGCTGCAGCCAAGAAAATGAGGTGGTTGAGATGGTTTTGGAATTTTTTTGGGTCTAGTTTAGGGTTGTGGTGTTTTTAGGTGAAGGAACCTTTGAAGATGAGACTTGGATTGGATGTTTAAGGGTTTTTCTAGGCATAAAAACCTATATATTCTATCCCTATAGCAGGTCGTGTACCTTTGTGTGACCATAGGTGGGAAGAAGGGCCTGTTTAGGGAGGTCGATTAGTCTACTAGGCTCCCTAAACAAGGTCACAATTTTCTCCAACAAGAACGCAACAAGGAGATGGATTACAGGTGGGAGAAAGGGTGGTTTTTTGCAGGGATAGGTGCCATAACTAGGGTCGAGTTCTTCAGAAAATATAGCTCATATTTCAGGAATTGGAAGAGCAGTTTGTGGAGAAGAAATGTAGGTTGGAGGTCCTATATATAGGAAACTTTTGGGCTGATGTATGGTGTGGTTTTGTCTCAAATTTGTGGGTAGCATAATTTTAGAGAGGGAAAAAGTTGCTGTGATTGTTTGGAGGAGCCAAAACCACCACATACTTTTCCCATTTGGCAGCAAAGGGAGCAACTTACAATGAGAAGTAAACCACAGTTGTAGAGGAGGTCTAGAGGTGAGGATATGGGACTAATATGGATTGACATTATCCCTAACCAGATTGCAGATATGGCAATAGTGACACATCATCTCATGAGGTGGATGTAGTCTTAGGAGAGGACACTTGTATTGGTCACTCATGGTTTTTTGGAGGGCAACATGAAAGGATACCAAGTGTGGACGTGGATTGCGAATTTATGTTATGTTGGAGGACAATGTGATAATTTCCAATTTGGAGCCTAGTGTGCACCATCTTCATGGACTTAGATGGTTATTAGAGTATCGGTTGTTGAGCTCAAGTGTTTGATCAACTAGGAGTAGTTTGAGCAACCCTAGACTTGTGTGTTGAGAGGGACATCTACAATAGATGATGGGTATACTCTTAGCCCATGTTCATTGTAGGAGATAGATATCTTGCAATGATAGGTGGAAACCCTCTGTGCCCTATGTTAGTCTTCATTGGAGCAGTGCAAGAAGACCATAGTGGGTTTAAGTCCCTATGTAGCTTAGGAGAAATGGTGGGAAGATTGAGAGTTGTTCCCAAATGAATTTGTGAAAAAATCAACAGGAGTATCGATGTGTTATGCCCTTTATGGACTAAGGCACAACTAGATAGCAGGTTGAAAACCGAGGTTCAGTGTCAAAATGGACTTGGAGCATTGATAGAGGCATGAGCTACAGATCGAGAGCCAAAGGACTAGGCATGTACATGGTACGACCGAGAGGAGCTGAGAGAGTCGAATACATCATCCAGATGGTGAAAGTATCTTGTTAAGGGTATAATGGTTGTTGATGGATTGACACCAAGCCTCAGTTTTGTATTCTTGTATCAGTGTATGTATCAAGGCCATTATCCATGGTATGGGAGCCCTAGACTTTTTTATTCTTAAGTTTGATGAATATAATGAAGTTCGGTTGAAAATCGTAAAAATTTGTGTATATTTTATGTACTAGTAGATTTTAATGTTGTTCATTTTGTTGTAGCTTTGTTGTAATTCTTGGTTTGGTAGCGTCAACGATCTAAGATTCTATCCTAGACACTAGGATCGTGGAAAAACAACATGGTATCAGAGCTTGTCTAAGCTATTTTGAGGACAGTGAATCAGAGTGTGCACAATGAAGCAACTCAAAGGGAGTTATGGGTGTTTAGATCATGGAATAGAGGACTCAGGTAAAGACATGGAGATTTGGTCTTGGCTGGATTGGAAGCGAGATTGGCTAAGAGTTATAGTGGATTGGTGGTGAGCCTAGTGAACAACAGTTTGTTGTAGGGAAAGTTGTTGATCGTAGACTTACTTTGACTTTCCATAGATGGTTGGGACAACTCGAGGGTGTCTTTGCTTGGATGAGATCAGTATGATCGAGATGACTTCATGTGAGGGAATGAATATTGATAGGTTTTGGGCCTCCAAAATGTATTCAATTTTTCATACACTTTCACCCTTATTTCCATTTTATTGCCATCATTTCATCACCTTGTCACTTCATAACATTAAATTTTCATACTCATAAGGGTTCACATTATTATTTTCCAAAGTTATTAATTTCATGTATTTAGAGTGAATTTATGATTAAAAGTTAGAAAAAAAACATGTATTTTCTTATACCTAAAAGTAGCTTGAGTTTGATGACATGTGTAGGTCATTTGGAAGCTTCCAAGACACTCTTATGTGGCCTCCAAGGATCAATTTCGAATTCTCTTCAAGATTGGAAGAAGATTTTGGATAGGAATCAACCATATCTAATGGAAAAAAATTAGGGATAAAGGGATATGTGTCTAATTGGTTGAGATTTTCGTGGATCTAAGGAGAGAATAGTGGATCTCCATTAATAGGGTAGCTTCTTATGTTCTTGTATAAATGCTCCTCTCAAAGGCATGTGTAAAGTTTGATAAATGCTCATTTTTTGAATAAAGAAGTTATATTAGGCACCATGCTCATGAGTGATATTCACTTTTATTTGGTTATGCTTGCATTTAGAGCCTCTCAACTTTCCATCCTCGTGTCCTTTGGATAGGCCATCTAATGAATGTGATATGTTTCATATTCTTTTCATTTCCTTATGTCTATTTTAAATTTAATTTAGGTGCTTTCATAGATTAAGTTTTATTTGTTTCATATGTTCATTTCATTTATGTGTTTTTGCAGGTTAAGATTGATTGTTTCACTTTGCTTTCATTTCATTTGTATAGTTAAGATTGCATTGTTTTGAGTTTCATACATTTGAATTAATTCCTTGATTACCATTAGAATATATTTCATTTCATGAGTGGTGTGCTTTTCAATTATTGCAAACATGATAAATTAGATTTCCTACTTTCTTAGACTAGATTTAATTTCATGTCATTAGCATAGATTTACTTTCTTGTAATTAGATTAAGTTTGATTTTTAACTCCGAAATTGTGGTGTGATTTACTGCTTTCTAGAATATATTTGCTTTTATCAATTATCATTTTTTTTCATTTAATAGTTTAAGATTTTTATTTCGAAATTGGAAATCGATCTCTAGCATATATGGTGCACGTATGCCTGGAAAGTCCACGGACCCTTGGGTTGATAAATGAAAATGAATTTAATTAATTAAATTACCTCTATTGTAGGCTAGAGTCTTCATTGGATTGTGATGTTGCATATTCAATATTGGAGGGATTTGAACAAGTGGTAGTTGATCCAGGAGGATGAATTCTAGAAGGACTAATCTAGTGAAGACCGTGTAGGTTTAGATGGAGTCTAGTATTATAGGGAGAAACCCTATGGAGGTTTGGGATCTTCAGGTTCAGATGTAATGAAGCAGAAGCACTACCGAGATTTTCGGGTTCATTCTACAGAGCATGTTTTAGTGATGGATGCCAGATGAGCTCGTGTTGTGAGATGATGATGGTTACTTCCTAGTCTTGGAAGTACCTCCCTTTCTAAGAGGTAGTGATGACTTTTGGTAGCTTGGGAGGTACTCCAAGCTTGGAGGATCAAGTTTTTGGAGGAAGGAGCTCCATAAGTGACCTTTTGGGCTTGAAACCCAAGCTTGGGGTTTTTCACCCATCGATGCTGGGGAAAAAATCATAGAGATATTTTGACATGTGATGGAGGAGGATCCTCATTATATCATCTAGAATAGCTCCGTCTCCCTCTCTTGTAAAGTTCTAAAATGGAAGTCGAGTTCCCTAAGGTAGCTGCAACCAAGAAAAGGAGGAGGCCGAGATAGTTTTGGATCTGGTTTGGGTCTATTTTAGGGTTGTGGTGTTTGCAGGTGAAGTAAAAATTGAAGATGAGACTTTTTTGTGGATGTTTAAGGCATTTTCTATGCACAACAACCTACATATTGTCTCCCTGTAGTAGGTCATGTACCTTTGTGTGACTGCAGGTGGGAAGGAGGGTCATTTTAGGGAGGCTGAATAGTCTACTAGGCTCCCTAAATGAGGCCACAACTTTCTCCAACAAGAAAGCAACAAGGAGAAGGCTTAAAGGTGGTAGAAAGGGTGGTTTTGTGTAGGGATAGGTGCCTTAACCAGGGCCAATTTCTTCAGAAAATATATCTCAGGTTTCAGGAATTGGAAGAGAAGTTTGTGGAGAAGAGATGTAGGTTGGGGGTACTACTATAGGAAAATTTGGGGTTCATGTATGGTGTGGTTTTGTCTCATATTTTTGGGTATAAATTTTTTAGAGATGGCAGAAGTTGTAGTGGTTGTTTGGAGGAGCCAAAACCGCCACATACTTGTCCCATGTGGCAGCAAAGGGAGCAAATTACAATGAGAAGTATACCTAAATTGTAGAGGAGGTCTAGAGTTAAGGATATGGGACTGATATGGAATGATATTATCCATAACTATATTGTAGACCTAGTAGCAGTGACACATCAACTCACGAGGTGGATGTAGTCCTAGGAGAAGACATTTGTATAGGTCACTTTTGGTTTGTTGGAGGGCAGCATGAGAGGAGACCAAGTGTGGGCATGGATTGGGCATTTATGGTATACTAGAGGATAGTGTGATAGTGTCCAAGTTGGAGCCCAGTGTGCACCATATTCATGGAATTAGATAGTTGTTAGAGTAGAAGTTGTTGAGCTCAAGGGTCTGATCAACTAGGAGCATTTTGAGAAGTCCTAGACTTGTACTGCGTGGAGAAGGACATCTACAACAGATGATGGGTAGTCCTCCTAGCCCATGTTAATTGTAAGATATGGAAATATTGCAATGATAGGTGGTATCCCTTCATGCCTTATGTTTGTCTTCATTGGAGCTACATAGGAAGACCATATTGTGTTGAATTCCCTGAGTAGTTGAGGAGAAATAGTAGGTAGATTGAGAGTTATTTACAAACAAAGTTTTAAAAAAATCGACAAGATTATTTATTTGTTGTACCCTTGATTGGCTAAGGCAAAACTAGAAAGCTGATTGATGACTAAGATTTAGTGGCCAGATTGACTTGGAGGATTGATAGAGGAAAGAGTTACAGCTCAGGAGTCGAAGGAATGGGCATGTACATGGTACAACTGAGAGGAGATGAGAGAGTTGAATACATTAGCCAGATGGTCACAG